>VWZW01002591.1:48570-174770 GCA_013397115.1 Edolisoma coerulescens
CTCTCCGCCGCGGGGGCTGTCAGATTCTCCGTCCGCGATACCGGGTGGGAGAACCGCGGGGAAACTCCGTCGGGCGGAGGGACCGACGCGTGGCCAGGGCTGCCCGGGCGTGGCTTGAGAAAAGAGGGAGCGAGCCCCGCCGAGAAGCGCCTTCTCCCGGTACCGGGACCTTGCGGCAGCCGAGCCCAGCGCTCGGTGCGGTGCCCTCTCTGCGAGGGCAGGGGCAGGATAAACCCCTGCTTGTCTGGGTGGGGTTTAGGAAGCAGGGCTTTTAAAGTGAGATAATAGCTTTAATCAACACGCAGCGCACTTGAGAGATTCTGTGCTTTCCCCTGGCTGGAATGTTACATGGGGTTGTGCTTGGGTGTATGACCGCAGCTGCCAACCACGGGATGCTGGGCTGCTGTGCCCAGGGAGTTCGGAATTTAGTGGGGAAGTTCAGGGTCTGTGTGACAGGGCTGTGAGAGGAGAATCACAGAATGCCTTGGGTTAGAAGGGGCCCGTGAAGGTCATCTCATCCAACCCCCTGCAATGAGCAGGAGCATCTTCCACTAGATAGGGTTGAAGCACCTTTTGAGAGATTATTGTGTCAGTTAAGACTGTGGATTTTCACCCTGGCTCAGGAACAGCACCAGCTGGCGTTGCTACAATGCTGACATAATGCACAAAGCTTGTCGGATGCCTTTGTGCATCGGGCAGTGAGGAACCTGCCCCGGGTTACAAAAGTGTGTGGATAAGTTGTCCTGAAAAAGAACCATCCTAATAATAGGTTGTTATCTCTGCTGATAGGACTAGCAGGAACATCAGGCATGTGGATAACGAGCAAAATGAGGCTGGTCATGAGTGACTGCTGGTTATCAAGGCATGAGTCATGTTTAAAGAGACCTACTCTGGTTTTAGTGTTGTTCCATTCTATTCCCGGGCAGGCAGGAAAGCTCTGAGTAACTGAGGTGCTGGGCTGCATCGTGGGATCTCTGTGAAAGACAATCTAACTGGATCTGAAGTATCCGTGTTTGAAATGCACTTGAAATTTCTTCCAGTCGTCACAATACTCAGCTATTTGATCTCTTTCTCTTTGCAGCAAAGAATTGAAATACATAAGCTTCGGCAAGGTGACAATTTGATTCTGGGATTCAGCATTGGGGGTGGCATTGATCAGGACCCTACTCAGAATCCTTTCTCTGAAGACAAGACTGACAAGGTCAGATACTCTTTTTCTGTAGGAGCTCCCTCTCCCAAAGGCTGAGATACCCAAATCATCATCTGCCCTCTACCACAGCTACTCTTGTTGCCCTATTACCACTTGCAGGCTGAGGTTATTCAAGTGACTTCTCCACCTTTTCTATTTTCCAACATTGCACCAGCCTGTTTTTAACTAAAATCTCATAATACACTACAAAGTTTTTTTGCACTGTCAGTCAAATGGCCCTTGAATACTGAATCCTCCCATATGTAGTAAATGAACACTTAATTTTTTCCAGGGCATCTATGTAACAAGGGTGACAGAGGGAGGCCCAGCAGAAGTTGCAGGACTCCAGATTGGAGATAAGATCATGCAGGTAAGCACCAAGATAAGACAGTACTGATGTAGTACCAGCTGCACACTGCAGAGAAGCATCTCCTGGGGAAAATAATCTTCTGGGAACTTCCCAGGACAGTTTGTGAGGTTTATAAATAAACTGAGCTGTGGCATAAGCATATCCACTACGTGCTTCTGATAGAATAGTTACAGGACACCTCTGAGTCCCTGCACCTGCCTCATTTTATGGCTTTTTTTTCCCAGGTGAATGGCTGGGATATGACAATGGTGACCCATGACCAGGCCAGGAAGAGGCTGACCAAAAGGAATGAGGAGGTGGTACGGCTGCTGGTGACCAGGCAGTCCCTGCAGAAAGCTGTGCAGCAATCCATGATGTCCTAATCCATCATCCAGCTGGGGAAGGGGTGGGGAGGGAGATGTATAGACTGGTATCAAAGAAAGAAGCAAATAATAGACTGGAACAGGTTGTCTGGAAGGAGTGCATGTTCCTACCTGTGGTAAACACTACGTTTTTTTTTGTTTTAACTTCTTCTGGTGTAACTGGCAGTAGTGGAACATTACTCCCCTCAGCAGAGTGCTTCTCTAAAGTCTGCCCTGCAGGTACATGGCAAGACTTCTGTAGTCATGGCTTCCAGGACAGGACAGACCCAAGTTATCTAAGAGCAACTGGAAAAGCCTTAACTTGGACAGGATCCTTCTGTAGCACAAAAGCCTCCTATTTTAGGGGAGAATGTGGTTTCTGCTGTGGGAGACCAGAGGGTTTGCTGTGCCTAAGCTTTTAGAAGTGAGCTGTCCTGTCCCCCCCTGCTACCAAATTCAAATGCCAGAGTTCAGAGTTGCACAGTGCTGTGGGGAGGAGCACTGTACTAATTCCACACTGTGTGCAAGATAGAGAGTGGCTGAAGGGTTTGGGGCATTACAGTTTCCTGCAAAGATTCCCTGGCCAAAGCAGCCTCTTCAGGCAAGAAACAACTGAGTCACATAAGCTGTTATATCAAAGCCTGTGAAGTGCACTACAGCTTCATGGACACTACAGTTCAACCTCACTGGCAGGGTAAAACCTGAACTCTCCTTGTTCCCAATTTGTACCATCAAATCAATTGAGTTTAATTTAAAGGAATATGGAGCAGGAAACAAAACAATGTTCCTGAACTCACCAGAAATGCTGCTCGTAGCTGTAGAGTTTTCAGTTCTTCATTCCACTTCTATCAGACTTGAAATGAGAGGGATTTTGGTTTGTCTTTTAGAAGACTTTGCTTAAATCACTGATTTATTAGATGGAAGAAATGAATATGCCAGTAAGTTGCAGAAGTGCCTCTTGACCAAATTTAAACTTCTAGTAGGATACTAAGTGGTTTAAATCAACAACATGCCACAGGACTGAAGATTGTTGCTGCAACACTAAGTCCATGATCTAGCATCCTGTGGTTTGTTAGCCAGTTAGCTTTACAATTATCCAAAAACTGGAGTTTATAATCCTCTTCAGCTGATCTATACATGTCTATCCTTAAGCAGCCTTGAGGTAAGCTGTTGTAAATAGAGCATGAGGAGGTGGCAGACTAACTTATTCAGTACATTACTGCTGTGCCATGTACGTTGTGATTGATGCATCTCAGACTGTTCTGTGCACACCAGCAGATGCCTACTTACCAATTTTATATCTCTGGAATTACTACAATCCTGCTTTGGAATTTTGTAACTTAAGAATTCAGTAAATTTTAAGTCTTTCATGTTGGAGTTATTTTTGTTACTATAAAGATACACTGCTGTTTGTACTGCTTTTTCACTTGATTTTACACACAATAAAACAAAGTTGGTTTTCCTGAGCTGTTTCTCCTTACATTTAAGAGTGCCACATCACTTGGGCGCCTCCAGCTGAGACCTTTTTTTGGCTCAGAGTAGATTGTGGAATTACTGAGGTCGGTAAGGTCTGGTTTCACTGGTGGGGAACTGACAAACCTCACCTGGGCTCTAGTTTTTCTTAGGATGACACCTAGAAAGACACATTAGGTTTTAAGCATTGAAGTATTTTTCAATACAAATGTATAGATTCCCTTCTAATTACCTGTCTTAGCACCTTTGAAAGAGCTTTCAGTAAAACAAGAATACAGTTTCTGTTTATTAGGATTTTTTTAAATAAAGAGTTCAAACTGTAGTATTTGTGCATTTGTTACCAACCTCATTATTGTGATGTACCACCATGGCCAGCCTGAGTGGTGGTGAACTGTGAGCTGTCTGGGGAAGGTCAGCAGCAGCATTTGGATCCACAGACAGTCTTCAGTCATTACTTAAAGATATTAAGAGGTTGCTTAAACATGACCTCAGATTTTTGGAAGACAGAACTCTGCTCTTTGTGCATCACCTCCAATCAGAAAGACATCGCTGTGGTCTTTCTCTTCCCTGTGGTTGATGAAAAAAAGAGCCACGTGTTGCTTGGACAGCTCCCACTCAGCTGTGTGTGCAGCTTCAACAGGCATGAGTTTCCCATGTGCAGCTGAGAGTTTGCTGTCCTTAAGGCATCTGGCAGTCAGTGCTTGGCAAGGCAACAGTTTGTGTTCCATCCCAGAGAGGATCAAGTCATAGAGATCAGAATCAGTGTTTCTGGTGACTGGCAGCAAGAATCTTGAAAGCCCTTAGACAGGGTAGGGACAAGTTCAGTTTGAAGTTTTAGTCTCCACAAGTGATGTTATTCACAAGGTTCATACCCTTGTCTCCTGTACAGGCAGTAGTGCTGCACCATGAAAACAATATCAAAGATGATGGAGGAGACACCCAGGCCAAACTTGGTTGGATCTCCAAAGATTAACTTCCACTCATCTGTCAAACACAAAATTAGAGTTAAGTCTGACTCCTCAAGTGTAGTCTTGGCTCAAGACACTTCAGAGAAGTTCATGTCTGTTACCTGGACTGCTCAGACACACCTAAGACTGACTGCAGTGCACATCTTATGCAAAGCTAATTAATAAGTGTTCCTGTGGTTTCTCCAGAATAGCTACTTCATTTTATATCTTGAGGGAATAGGAACAGATTCTTTATCCTTTCTATAAGAACAGCTCCCCACAACACAGCACAAACATCATTCTTCCAAGATAACCTACTGGGTTGATATCTGCTTCGTAGTGGGACCTCCCACCCCATTAAGAAAGGCTCCAGCACCTCAGTTCCAGACTTACCATTGTTGTATGACTGCAAAAACATCTGGAGAAGGCTGAAGCTTCCACCAGTGAAGTCCAGTAATACATTCCCAATGCTCCATCCCTCAGTACTCTTCCGACGGAAATTCATGTAGGCCTGGGAGCGTGACAAGAAGTCAGTCAGAATGTCATGCACAGGCATTTGGGATTAACTTTTAAGCAGCTTTCAGTATAACTCTACTGGTTTTGTCACTATTAATAAATAATCATTGGTGCTTTAGTCTGTTCAGACTTTCAAGAGCACACACTGCAGGCTTAGGGTGGCAGCGATACGGAATCCAAGCAGAATAGTTCAGATTTACCTGTGGGAAGTATTTTATCAGGGTGACTGCTAATTTAATGTAGGAGAAGCAGAACAAGAACTGCAGCCATGTCATCTCCTCAGCCGCAGCCAGGAACAGCGTTGCGAAGGTGAAGATCCATGCGAGTGCCAGGAGTCCAACAACAACTTTGGATACTTTCTGACCTGCTCTCTGGAACAGAAACACAGGTACATTTTGGCCTGGTCATACATCCCCAGCCACAAAGATATAGTTTGCTCAGGACTGTGCAACATTACAGTCCAAACCTGTTTTACCAGTCAGGCTGGTACCACAGGAGAACTTTAAAATCAAGTGCTACAGCAACCAGCTGGAGGTTTGCAAGAGCTGATGAGCAATATTCATATCAATCATTTAAAACACTGCTGTCCCTGAGCAAGGGGGAACAGTATTCTTGAGTATTTATGGTGCATAATCTGTAACAAATCTCCAAAATTCAATCTGATGAGATCAAGAGTTCCTGTATGTGCAAAAGGCTTATAATGCCATAATGGTAAAAGATTTATGGTTTCTTTCTAATTCTTCACTAGAAAAGTCTGTGGTACCTGGCAATGATGACAGATGGGCTGTTACAGTTTTAGGTTTAGCATAACCAAAGGAAGAACCCCAAGAGAGGAACAGTTACCATCTAGAGAAAATTGGCCTGTTCAGATGAGAGGCTTTTACAACGAAAATTAAACAAAGAACCACCTGACTGGAACAATCAATAGAATTAAGTAAGAACCACTCGACTGTAACAATCAGTCTCACTTGAAAAGGTCTGAATTATGAAAGGGCATTTACAACTGTTTTAGGAGAGAAGAAGTTGAAAAAAACTGTGTTTGAATTGCAGGGAGTATCTAAAGTCCTATCCTAGCTTGAAGAATGCTCTAAGTAGAGAGGAAACAGCAAAGCATTTGTGCTGTGAAGAGCTGCAATCTATGTGCTGGCTAGAGATCTGTTTGGGAACTTTATGAACTTGGCTGTTTGCCTCAGTTATTTTGAGTCCCTAAGGAGTTTACTTATAAGCTTGGAACATCCATGAGGCTGAAGTAGATAAGGTTAGTGGAGGTGCTGCTAGCTCAGGAAAGATGAAGGCAGCTGGACTGCGAAGCCTGGCTCCTGGAAAGGCCGGTGGAAGTGCAGGGAATTTGGGATTTTGGAGCCCAAAAAGAGCGGAGAGGTGCCCGGCAGAGGGAGCTCTGGCAGAGCCCACAGGTGAGCCCAGCCCTCAGACCCACCTCGTAGATGCAGCACTGAACGATGGTGAGGAGAGTCAGGGCTGCTGCGTGGAGACTGAAGAAAACATCATTGATGGCCACAGGGTTCACCCCGCCGGGATAACTGACCAGGAATTCCTCCTAAAGGTAAGAGAAAGCAAAGCCAGCCACGTGTCTTAACTCCCTTCTGCACATACCCACCCCCCAGCACGTGTTAAGAGAGAATCATGCTCACCTTAATCAAGGGAATCCAGAAGAGCCCGACATTAAACACACTGTATGCTATAAAGCCAGTAAGGTTTAATGCTATAAAGTCAAAGCTTAGTCCAACAACACTAGAGAAGGGGAAAAAAAAAAAAAAAGAGAAACATGCATTAGAGAGTTACAGGCAGTACCAGGGACAAATTGACCCTGGAATGTACTGATTTATAGGCAGTTCCTGGTGTAAGCAAAAGCTTCAGGCATTACGACAACACAATGCTGTGAGTTCATCAGGAAGCTGGGTGAAATAAAAGAGCTCTCATGGATCAGTTTGTGTCTCTGCTGTTTAACTGCACCCCTCCATGAGCTCAGCCTGTCTGATAAAGCCCCTCCAGCCTGACTCCATAAAGTACAAGTGCATCATTGCCAGATCAAATGATTTCATTTTCATATATGATAATGTTCCTACTTTGAGTCACTTAGTTCAAGAGGAGCTGGCCTAAGGATGACACTACAAGGAGGTGTCTGAGAAACAGCTCTCAAGACTGATAATCCTGGAGAGTGATCATCACAGCTGGCTCAGCCAGATGATTTACAACATGACACCAAAAGGAATGGGGAAGTCTCCTCTATCACAAATTCATCTTGGATGCCAAATCTTAGGATCAGGTGTCTGTAGGATGCACTCAGTTTCCCTCTAACCTGCATGTATAAAAGCTCACTGGGGCTGCAATTATTCAGACCTTACATTGCCTTTTTCCCCATCTTTCCACGGATAATTCCCAATAACCAAGATGGATGTAACTATGAACATGATTTGCAGAAGTGCTTTAGTGACTTGCAACCACATCTCTTTACCTTTTCCGTTGCCAGTTCTCAAAGAGTTGAGGATAAAAGGAGATGGACCAGGCGAGGAAATAGATCCAGCCAATCACCTCATCAGCATATCTCACTATGATGCTGTGAATCACTTGAAATTGAATACTAGGCCTGATGGTTAATGCAAAAAGAATCAGTTAATTCAAGCTTTTTTCAGATTTTATCTTGTTCTGCTCTGAGAGAGGAAATAGAGTCTAGGTGTTGAGACAATGAAGATTCGGTTGGGTTCAGCTGAGTTGCTCCCCTTTTCATTTGTGACCTTGTTATGTTTGGGACACCTCCCACTCCTGAGTCTTTCCTTTTTTTCCATCCTTTTACCACAGGAATGTTCCCAAAGGTCATCTTGTGCCTATGGCTTCCGCTCAGCACAGGGTCTGTGAGGCAAGAGCAGAGCTGCACTTCTCACGCCTCATGATCGCGCTGCCCTGGGAGCGTTCCACGTGCTCTCCTCTGCCTCTGCTCGAGTCTCAAAAGCAGAAGCAAAACGAGGAAGTAAAACAGGAGTATCCTGTTGCTCAGTAACATCTGGGCCACAAGCAAATACAATCCAGCTTTCTCCATCTTGCTAGGCTTTTCCTAGGAGGGAGAACTGGCACCTGTGAGAAGAGGGCTCCCCTAACTGATGCACCCTAGGAACTCCAGAACAAATCCTGCACAATAAGAACAGTATCCCACTGGACACTGACAGCCAAATGGTTCCCAGATCAGAAAAGCTGACATGTAATTTTCATGCTTTTGGGAGGCACTATTAAAACCAGACTAAGGAGCCATGAGAACTCAGTCATTTTGTAATTAAATCTAAGGTACCACTCTGCTTCTGTGCCGTCTATTTATCTGAATACCTGGGGATTTGCTGCAGGGTTAGCACATCTTAACTGCATCCCACCCATGTCACATTTAACTCCAAGGAGGGAATAGTTATCCCAAAGTTTAGGAAGCTACAGGACAGTAAGTGGAACTGAAAATCAGTTTCTCACCCAGTTGAGTTGGAATTATTGGCATAAAGGTAAACTGTTACTTGTCCCACATCATCTGCTTTCACTTGGAAGTCTGCTTTAGTGTGACCTGCAGGGAACTGTACCTGCAAGGCAGAGCAGAGGGAGGAAAGAGGAGTTGCACCATAATTGGAAGAGCCTTTTGCATAAGGTCACAAGTCTGTTCTGTCACTTACCTCATCAGGCAGTTCAACAATGGAGCTGTGCTTTGAGGAGTGTGTAATATTAAGAATTATCACCAGTGTCTCGTTTAGTGGAGCCCTGAGAAGGCAGAAAAAACAAGTTAGGCTGGTGACTGAGTTCAGAGGTTGCTTCAGGGCTGCAGGGGAGCATCTGCTCAATCCTCACAGCAATGAGCAGCCCCCACACAACAGAACCTGCCTCATACTCAGAGGAACCAGCACCAAAGGGTGTGAGCATTGTTCTTTTATCTGATCCAGTGATGGCACTGGATGGTTGGATGGCCACACTGTACCTCCCTCTTCTCCATACACGTGGCAGAGCAAAGTCACCAAAAGATGCTATCCTATCCTATCCTTGTGCTCCCTGCCCTTTGCTGAAACAGGGCAGAAACAAGGCACTTGTACTTGGGGTGATGAAGGGCAGAAAGTACAGCAGAAAGACAAAACAAAACTAATAAAACCTTTCCAAGTGACACAGTCCTGCACAGCTTTCCTAAAGAACTCCACTGAGCATTTGTCCAGGACACAATCCTTCTAGGAAATGCAAGTTTCTCTTAAGCATCAATTTTTAGAAAGGGAGGAACTGTAAATTCACTTATGGAGGACATCCCATGTTCCAAAGGGAAAGTAAAGCTGTAATCATGATTTTACCTCAGGGAGACAGTGACGTTTGTTGAACTTCCACTTTCTAAAGAAACCAATTTAGGGACTGACAACACAATGACTCCATCTGAGGGGAAAAAAAAACCACCCACACAAATCTCAATTACTATGAACAGCTCCTTCAGAAGAACAACCTACTTTTTTTTTGTGCCATAGACATTTTACCCACTGGTCCCTGCAGTATCAGATCAATCAGATAAGTACACATGATAAAAAGCAAAGGGGGAGTACAGCTTATTTCAGGGCAACCAACAACTTAAAAGGAGAAGTAAATAACTGTCACTTGAACATGTTGCAAGGAAGCAATTTAAATGCTTGAAGTGCAAAAAAAGTTCATGCCAAGGGAAGATTATAGGGTACTGCAAACCCACCCTGTTTCTTGATGTGATCCTACTGATGTAGGAGTTATAAATGCCCAAAATTTAATCTAAAATTGTTTCTCGGGCCACAAATGCAAACCAGGTGCCCAGATGTCCAAGAGAATGTACATTTATAGAAACTGAGAGATATACAGGTTGCACAGATTGGCCTGGACGCTTTTTTTTTCTGTTGCCACATATTACACCGTGTTCTTAAGTTAAGTGCAGAGGAGCTCCCCAGTTCATCACTAACTGCACCCCAGGCAGTACTTAATCTGCAAAAGTGATTTTGGAGCGCGAGGTGCACAACCAGTGTCTCAGTATTGTGTAGGAGCTCAAGAAGCAAAGGTAACGTGTGAGAGAGAAGAGCTGATGGGAAGCGTGGCACAGGTATCCCCGGAGAGACGTAATGGGATAACTGGAGAGCTGCCCTTTTCCATCTCTTACTGGTCTAAAGCCCTATGGGCCTAAGGTGGGCTGACCAAACACTCACCGCCAGGCCGCATCAGCGCCAGCGAGAGGCTCAGCAGAGCGGGGAGCAGGTATCGCGTCCTCATGCTGGAAAAGCTGCAGAAAAAGCGGAGAGAAGCTTTACTCAGTACCCACACGGTCAGCAGCCGATCCCTTCCGCTGGCAGCCGCGGCGAACAGCTCCCTCCGCAGCACCCCCAGCCCCGCCGAGGGACCCTCAGCACTCCTCGGAGGGCACCGATCTCCTCGCCCCTGTGTCTGCCCGGCCTCCCGAGGCACATCTGTACCTCAGCGCCGCTCCCGTGACGGACCCGCCCCACCCCAACGCGCGGGACTACAAATCTCGGCAGCCCCCGCGCCCCGGCCAGACCCCCACCGCTGGCGGCGTGCCGCGGTGCACGCTGGGACTTGTAGTCCTGCCGCCCTCCCCTCAGGAGCCCTGGCGGAGCGGGGTACCGGGTGCTTTGGGACGCGCCGCCGCCGAGGCGGCAGTACCGGGGAGCGGGCGGGAACCCACCTCCTTCAGCGCCCGGCGACGTCCCGGTTCTTCCCTCTTCAGCTCTCACGTGAGGCGATCGCCTATGGACTCCCCGCCCAGCGCCCACCGCGCCGCTGCGGCCGCCCCCAGGGGCCATCTTGGGTGTGGCGGAGCGGTCTATAAGGGGGTAGAGCTGTGAGAGGGGGGACAGGACGCGTTCGGCGCCGTGGTGGTTTGGTTTTGATAAAAAGCGTGGTTTAAAGCTGCGCGGGTCAGCTAGGGAACGGGAGGTGTGTCACTATCAAGGTGGAGGGGTAGTGGCCGGGGAGCGCTGAGGGGAGGGAGGCACCTTCAGCGTGAGGGCGAAGTCCAGGTCGCGCTCCTGCCCCGTCCCTGGGAGCCCGCGCTGCCCGCGGCTCGGGCGGCACCAGGAGCCGTGTGGGGCTCAGCACGGTGGGTGTTGGCCCTGTCTGTGCCGGGCAAGGTGACAGCCACCCCCTCATGGCCGCGGCGGGCGGGCCTGGGCCCACCTGTGTGCTGGGCATTGACCTGGGCACGACGTCGGTGAAGGCAGCCCTGGTGACAGGGACAGAGCGAGGGCTGGCGCTGGCACAGAGCTGCTCCAGGGAGACGCAGGCACACAGCGATAGCCTGGAAGCTGCACCGCAGGTAAGGGCTGGCAGGGAGCGCTGAGGGAAATTGCAGGACACCGGCCTTGCCTTGTAGTGGTTGGGTTGTTTGGTACATTGTGCAGACTCCAGTGGCTTTCCTGGATTGTTTTGGTGCCTAGATTGACACGTGGTTGCATCAAAAAGCAGAATTAAAGCACCCCCTGCTCACTGTTCAAGGAAGTCAAGCAGAGCTGCTCGATTTAAGAAGGACTCAGGTTTTGAAAAATTGCCTCTAAAACTGTTCTCCCATGAGCCACCACCTTGTCTTTGACACCCTCAGTCAGGAAACAGCAAACACTTGCCAATGGGGAGAGTATTTTATTTTGCGCTTCAATGTGAGGTGGAATCAAAACTGGAAACTCCCTGTGGAAATAACCAGGAACATGTACTCCTGTTAAAGATCTTTACATCCATTGTGTTGGTTATTAAAAGAAAAAAAAAAACAGGATGAATCAGAATCATAAAAAATGTGCATAATTTCTGATACCAAGGATACCAAACAGGCCAACCCTCCTCCTGCCAATTTATGCAGCCAAAAGTACCTATGGACAAAGTTCATGTTTATTTGTAGATTCTGTTTCAATAGTTTTGTAATCTTACTGGTCTGTCCCAAAGTAACCTGAACCTTTGGAAGTGTGAAAGCTTCTCCTGGGGAACAGCTGTGTCAGTTTGCTGGGTGGTTCTAGGAACAGAATATCCAGAAATGGAATATCAGCATCATCAAAGTCAACAGTGAGTTGGTAGGGAGGAGCTTTAGGAAGATGTAGGGGAGCCTGCATTGCCTGTCAGAACACATGGATAATTCTCTTTGTGAGGAAAATGAAGAGCAATAGATAAGGTGAACTAATGAAAGCTTGTAGTCAGTGGTATTGGACTTTTTAAAAGTTATGGTTGAGTGTGGTTATTTAGGAAATTAAGAATTATTTGGCCTTCAGTTTAAGAGAGTCAACTTGCTAGCATTGATTTTTAGCGTTTGTGGGTTTTTCTGCAAATTTTCTTTTCTTTTTACAGTTCAGTAGTGAATATTACCCTAATAAACGCTATTGAACTAAATGAATTCTGTCCTTCACTTCTGACTGGAGCAGCCTTGTTTAATAAACGCACTGAGTGAATCCTAATGGCTTCATGCACAGGATAATGCTTTGTGATTGCAGGGAATGGAGCAGGATGTCCAGAAAATCATAAGAGCATTGAACGAATGCCTTGCTGCTCTGCCTCAGCAGCAGCTTCAGCGAGTCACCCACATTGGTATTTCTGGACAAATGCATGGGGTTGTGTTTTGGAAAAGTGATGAAGGTAACATTAATTCTTAAGCATTCCTGTTCAGAGTATTATGATGCAGAAAATGAAATTGTAAGTGAAGTGATTCTGTGATTAAACTGCTGCGTCACTTTGGTCTTCCCTGAAACAGAATTAACAGAAGGTCTCTTATGGGAATTTTGCTTTTTTTACTGAAACTTCAGCTACTTACTATAGTTAATGATAAAGGATTTAGCCTGATGAGATCCCTGCAGAGTCAGCACAATTATTAACATGAAGGAGGAATAGCATATTTGTGGCTTGTTAATTGTTTCTCCATCACATGCTATCTGCTGCCGTTTGAAAGAACTTCTGCATCACGTGAATAACTTGCAGAGGGATTTTATTCACCTCATAAAACCCTTACCTAGATGCTGTCCAGCATCTCAACAACTTTCTGAGGTTTTCCCCCTAAAATTCCAAGGCTTCTTTTTTCCTAGCAAGTCGTAGCCTGTCATGTTGCATTCATTTTGTTGCTTATGCTTCTGTTAGTAGGAGCTGAGAAAGGACCGTGGTCATGATTGTGGATGCTCAGCTGCTTGCCAAGACCTCAGAAACAAAATCAGCTGCAGTGAGGCAGTCATGTGAGGCTTCCTTGTGCAAATACCCAGATAATCCATGTGATAGTGAGGATATTTGAAGAATCCAGGCCTTGGACTGCCAGCCCTGTGAGATAGGGATGGATTATCTTCTTGGCTAATGCCTTATAAACCTACTGAAGTCCAAGGCTTCCAGAGTGTGGTTCCATGTCTTCTTTCTCTTAAACCCGTAATGTGTTCATCTGGACAATTATACAAGTCTTATTATAACAGGACTTATGCAGTTTAAGTAAAGATTTTTTGTAAACCACAAAGCAGATTTCCCAAAAGTGCTGGTCACTGCCTGTCAGAAGTTGTAAAAATCTTAATTGCTTGAAGAGGTACTGTACTATTCATTACTGGCTGTAATTGTACATTAAACACTAAAAATGATTAGAAAGAAAGAAGTCCAAAGGCTGATGGACTGAAGGAGCTGTTGCTTTCCAGCTGTCCCAGGAGCTGCATAACAAAGCCTTGTGTATTCATAGGCACTGATTCTTATGTCATATTGGTAAATATTTTATGTCCTAAAGCCACATGCCACTTTAGTTTCATTTCTATCAAGTGAAAGAGGGTGTTTACTCTCATTTGCTTTGAGTGGACTAAGTGAATCCAGGACCTTGGGGACACAAATAAAAATTTTAATGGCATCCTTTAGGGTTAGATTTGTGATTAAGAATATTTCATAGAATCCATTTAAAACTAGAAAAGCAAACCATTTGGAAAATCAGTTCAAACAGATCTGATAGAACAGGGAATTGAGAGAACAAGAAAAAGTATGTGTTTTATTTTGCATGTTTCTCAGGGCTGCTCTCTACGGTGTGAATGTGACTTCCAATCCCTGTATCCAGCCCAAGAATTATGGTTTTTAGCCATATTTGTGCGAGTCAGGCAGCTGAGTCTCTTCCCTTGAAACTCTGCTCCCTGGCCAAAACCCAAGAGTTTGCCTCAGTTCCAGAGTGAGTGGCCTGTCCTGTCCCTGCCCTGTGTCCAGGGATGGCCTGGGAGGGGTCAGAGCTGTGCCATGGAATGTGCTGGCAAACAGTGCTTGAGCCCAGCCTCTCCTCTTCAATGAAAGAATGTGAAGGTTTCCTCAAAGGTGTGGTGTTCTCTGCTCAAAAGGAACATGCTGGACTGGGAAACTGAATTAAACCTTGAATTAAACCCTGTCCTACCTTTGGTGAAGCTTTGTTGTGTAGCACATGAGGATTTTACTCTTTAGGACTTTGCAGTCCATTGCTTAATACTCACAGATCCAGGTTTCTTGTTGCTTTGGCTCAAAAGGTGATGCAGCTTTGTGCTCTCCATCCTGGGCAGTTCATTACTGATGCAGCATTCCCCAGGTGGTGATGTGGCACATTTTATGTGAGAGCTGCCATGTCAGCTCCTTACCTCCCATAGCAGCCTGTGGTTGGGGCTTTTTTGTGGCTCACCTGTTATTTTAGTTGTGTCTTTAGTAGCTCTCTTCAAGAGAAGGAAGGCTTTGGGTACCATTCTCTGTGTTAGCAAAGGATGATTTGCATTATGATGTTATCTAGGGCTGAAAACTAAGACTAATTTAATTACAGTCTCTACTGGCTCTGTTTCTGATGTATTTAACAAACGATCAAGTATGTTCAGAAATGAGGAATGCCAAGCAGGTTGTGCTGCAGGGAGTCACTGGATTTCTTGGATTCTGTTTTGTTTTCAGGTTGCAAGTGGTCAGAGAGTGGCACAGGCCCTGCCTTTGAGCCAGACAAGGTCAGCCACCTGGTCACTTGGCAGGATGGCCGCTGCAGCCCCACCTTCCTGTCTTCTCTTCCTCTGCCACAGTCACACGTGAGCCTGGCTACAGGCTTTGGGTGTGCCACAGTCTATTGGTATTTAAAGAACAGGTACATTGCTTCTTGGAAGGGTGTTTCTCATCTTGAATTTATGTGACAATTAGTATTCCTGTAGCATGTTAGTGCTGCTACAGGCTGAGGGGCTGCGCTTCTCTGTAATCATAATCTTAATTAAGTAGTCAAAGAATATTTAAAATGGCAGTATTTAATAGAAACTATATGCAATTAAGCATGCAAGAGTCCCTGACCTCATAAAATATTACAGATCTCTAATGAAAAGAAAAGCTTTTGACCATGTAGGGAGAGAAGCCCTAAAGTATCACAGAATAATTCTAGTCCATCATACTGCTCAGAGCAGCTCTGCTAATGCAGTTTGAACATGGTCATTTTGCCTTGTGCTGCTTTGTGGAAAGTACAGACATGCCTAAAACAGTAACAGAGTTGCTTGCTCTGGTTGCTGCCAGATGCTAAAACAAAGAGTCTTTAAATCAATTTCAGTTCCTTCCTTCCTCAGACACTGAGACACATCCTCATGAGGTGATACAAATGCTCTGCTCTGTTGTGGCATGTTTGCAGAGGATATAATTTTTCACTTACGACTTGGCATCAGCAAGATTTGCTCTTCAGTTTCATCTTTCTCAAAGAGCCAGTCTCTTCCTCTGCAATGAGTTCAGGTTCAATAAAAGAGAAAAATTAATTAGGTCTTGATTTCTTCCAGTGTGTCTCCAGCAAATACATGGTTTTACTTTAGAGCTGCGTAAGTCATGAGTCCACCTGCTTTTTTTTGCTTCACCATTTGGTACATTTCCATTCATATGATTTGTGGATCTCAGAGCAAGTGGGAATTTAACTATTTTTTAAAAATGCTCCAGAATCTACCAAGTGCCTTTTATTCATGCAAACAATTATTACTTCCCTGGTAACTTTTGCAATGCTGTGCTTTTGAGCTTAGATACCTCATTCCTTAAAGCCGCCCTCTCTCCATCTTCCATCTGGAGATAAGTATTGCTGCAGCTTGGAAAACAAATTCCATTTGAAAAAACAAACCAAGCCAACAAAATGCAGGTTGATCACTGAGGTGGCTGTTTAATTTTTAAATGGGCCCACATGTCTGAAGTTCCCCATAGCAATGAAAGTTGTCTTGCTCTCACTGCCTTAAAGCAACTTTTGTTTTTCAAATATCTTGTTTAAAAGTCCAGATTTTCTGAAGGCTTATGATGCAGCTGGCACTATCCAGGACTACGTGGTTGCCATGTTGTGTGACCTGAAGAAGCCACTGATGTCTGTCCAGAATGCTGCCAGCTGGGGATATTTTAACTGCAGAAACAAGAGCTGGAATACTGACATGTAAGTGCTAAGGCCATTCAGTGGGGTTTGTGCACTGCTTGTGTCAGGCAGTGTGAGCACCTCTTTGGGCCCTGAGTGTTGATGTGCTACAGATAAAAAGGGATTGAAAGTTACTCCTAATCATTGTAGCCTGTACTGAAGAGCTATTGAGAGTTTGCTCTGTTTAAATCTTAGAAAATCTGGCCCAGTATTTCTAAAAATATCTACAAACAGCAGAGCTGAGAGACTCATCAGTGATTCCAAGATGTTTTCTCCCTTTCTGTGGTGGGATGGGATGGACAAGTGCAGCCACAGTGTTACCTGTGCCACAGTAAACACAGTTATCACTCTCTAGTTCTTTGAGCTGAGCTTCATAACTACTAAGGCTTACTTGTGGGAATACTTAAGAGCTGTTAAGCTACAGGAAATCTTACAGGGAATCAGTTTATTTATTTACTCAATTATTTTAATGATTTGCTCTTTCAGGGCTGAGTGCTCAGGCCTTATATATTTCAGGGCTTAGGTTAGGCCAGGACTCCAAGGTGAAAGATCTTCTCATCAAGGTATGAAAGAGTGACAGAAATTTGCATTTTGCTGACTGAACTCTTACTAATGTGGTGGTGTTGCTGTAGCACCTGCAGCTGATTGTGTAAGGAGTTTGTTGGACTTAACTTCGTGATTTGGTTGTGAACTACTAATTGCATGACAGCTGAAGTTCTTTGACACTTAGCTGCATTTTTTGCTGGTTTTGTGATTGTCCCTTTACCCTGGACCTGCTTGTCCATATGACATCAGTAGGTTAAGCTTGCTGAACATGTACTGTATAATCTCAGGTCCTCAGATTGCATAGAAAGGAAAACTATTTATTCTTCCAGACTGGTTTACCCAGCGCACTGGACTGGAATGCTGCCCCTGTCCAAGACAAAGTTTTCTAAATAGGAGAAAGCATCCATAAATCCAGCAGCCACAAATGTGTGGCCAGGTCCATCTGTGACTTCAAAGAGTTTTTGTAGTCATGCCACACATTCCCAGACTGCTTTCCTCCAGTAATGTTGTTCTGCTTCCAGACTGAGAAAATCCGGCTTTCCTGTTCACTTGCTTCCAGAGGTGGGAGACCCTGGCAGCATTGCAGGCAGGACAACCTGTGCATGGCATGGAATACCCAAAGGAGCAAAAGTGGGAATTGCTCTGGGAGATTTCCAGTGCTCTGTTTACTCCTGTCTGAGTGAGAGGACTGATGCAGGTACGGTCATTTTGGTACTTGATTTGTTTTTCTGATTGTCCTCCTTCAGGGTAGCTTAGTGAAACACTGATTATTTTCTTTTTTCCTTTTTTTTGTGTGTTTTAGTTCTCAATATCAGCACCTCTGCTCAGCTGACCATCTCAATGCCCCTGGGTTTCCAGCCTCCAGAGGCACCAGATCCTTCCTCAGCTGTCACTTATTTTCCCTACTTCAGTGGTGACTACTTGGCAGTGGCAGCATCACTCAATGGAGGGAATGTGCTTGCAACGTTTGTGGGCATGGTGGCACAGTGGACACAAGAGCTGGGTAAGTCATTTCGTGGAGAGTTGAAGCTTAAAACTGAGGTTGATCATCAAGGTAAAAGGAAGCTGAGGCAGAGGAACAAGCCTAGAGCTGTTCCATCATGCCATAAAGGGAACAAGGATGTAACTCCTGGGTCATGCTTCCCAGATCTCTGGAATTTCCTGTTGAAGCTTTTGAACATGCTGGGACACTCATGCTTGGACTCTGCACATTCATATTCCCTTTAGGCCTTCTTTTGTTTCAAGGCCAGAATTGTTTTGTGCAAGTTGATTTTCAAAAGGTAAGGTTGGCAGATTTGAGGACAACAGCCTCTAATTTTGTGTGACTGCAGTCCAAAGGAGTCCTTTTGGTGCATATTTTGCAGCACTCTGATGGTTTTGAGGCTCAGACTCATGGAGTATCTTTTAAGTGCTTTAAGCATGGTGTTCACAGGTTTTTCAATAATCTCTTGGGTTTTGCACTACAGAAATAAGCTCTGAAATTGTTCTTTCAGTAAGTACTCGAGGTGAATGTTGCATTCACAGGGAATCCAGCCACCTGCTGTTAGTGCCTTTAAAGATGTTGTTTTGTGGAACTTAGCACAGTACAGGCAATGAGGAGTAGCTGTTACTGTCAGGAAAGGCAGTTGCTGTAATCAGAAAAAGGTTTCTAATATTGCACGTTCTGGATACAATTGGATGGGGGGACTGTGGCTCGTAATCTTGGACACACAATTACCTTTGGGGCACGGAAATAAATATCCAGTATTTTGCTGAACAGTGTCCATTTAAGTGTCCACACATGAGATACACCAGACCCCTTCAGATTGGTAACAAGCTATTTCCCATCTGCAGGACTTCAGGTTCAGGAATCTGCCATCTACCCGAGGATAATCCAAGCAGCCTTGGCCCAAGAGCACAGCAAACTCTCAGTCCACCCAACCGTGTTTGGAGAGAGACACCTTCCTGAGCAGCTGGCATCAGTGAGCAGCATTGGTGCCTCTGAGCTGTCCCTGGGCCATGTCACCAGAGCCCTGTGCCGTGGCATCGTGGAGAACCTCTGCTCCATGTTACCTGTGCAGCACCTGGAGGAGATGGGAGTGAGGAGGATCCTGGGCAGCGGGAGCGCCTTTGCCAGGAATGAGGTGCTGAGGCAGGAAGTGGAAAGGATTTTTCCATTCCCTGTGGTTTATGGGAAGGATGTGGATGCTGCTGTGGGAGCAGCTTTGGTGATGTTCCATAAATAAAGTCATTATTTGGAATGGCCTGAGATGCAGCTTCTGGTTTTTTCCTGACTGTACAGTGGTTTTTTTTCACTTTATTCCACATGCACTCTCACTCGTTACAGCGGGACAAAACCCCTGCATCTAATGTCTGCTTCTCCTGGGTCTGCACATTTTGTTGCTCTGTCATTCCCATTTGTGAAATGAGAAGTAATTATCACATTACATTTATCTGAGTGACTGGGAAAGATCCATTAACTTTCTGCATAAAAAGACACTTCTTGCAAAGCTCATTTTCCTGGTAGGAAATATGTCAGAAAGGACTGGGAGAGATGAGCTGCTGTCTGTAACTCAGTCTGATCCTTATGTGCACTCCCTTAAAATTTCCAAGTTTTATGTCCTGTGTTACACTCTTAGAATTTCTTTCTTCTCCTAGTCTTTATTTTATTGTTAAAACATTTGTGTTTTTCTGTCTACATGTACGTTTCTTTTGCTCAAATGACATTGGGAAGCAAGTAAGATGTTTCATGTTATCTGGATCCAGTTTCATTCCTAGGAAGCACATGTTCCCCCTGGAATATGGACATGGATTCCTCTCTTGCTCATTAGCAACATCAGGACTGACATTTTTATGGTGAGAAAGCTGTGCTGAGTTCTGAGATCTTAATTACAGAGATGGCTTCATTTCCACTCCATGTCACATTTAGGAAACTGTTGGCACATTACAGAGAAAATGTAGACTAAAGGTGTTGTAAAAAGCCTGAATTTGTTATATGTTGTTTTCCCTCTTGCATTATTAGAAATAGATCTTTTATCAGCAGATCTGCTTCCATTTTTATTGAATAACAGGAAAGAGCTGATGATGCTGTTGCATCAAAAGCCTTTGCAGCATTTTGGATGCTGCTGAGGACCTGCCTATTGGTAATCCATATTTATGCATTAATAAACAGCCTTGTTACTCTGAGTACCACAGATCTAAGGAGTATAATTAGTTTGCTATTAAATAGGCAAATACATAATTCCTTTATATATCTATGGATAGATGGCAAGACCAGAGAGACAGCCACCTTTTGCAAAACAAAAGACAGATCATTTCATTTAATAATTTCATATTCTACTCAAAACCTCAGGAAGTTTGGGGGTTGCTCCCAGCCTAACAGTCTCTGGAAAAGCTGATTCTCTAGACTAGCTTTTGTCAGAAAGATCTTATGTAAATTATATATTTAACAATACATGACACAGCTCTGAATTTTTGAGGGTGTTAGATCCATCCTGGATTAGGTAAGTTGGGGTTTTTTTCCTCATAAAATTATTATTTAGAGACTGACTGTTACATATATATATATATATATAAAAATTGAAATAAAACATAGGAGGAACATGAAACAATAAAAAGGCTTTAGGACTTACTGATTCTTTCTCAACTCTGTTCTGAATCAGCTTACCTTTAAAATATTTATCTTTAAATCAGCCACCCAAGAAAGGTGTCCAGAAAGGTGACTGTGGCATATTTTACAAAGTTTTGTAAATTGAATTGAAACTGTGACCTCCAGAAACAATTGCTGTCTGGTGGTTTGGGTGCTTTTTTTTTTTTTTGCAAACTTGAGTGTATTTATGAAGAGGAAATCTGGAGAAGAATATCCATTACTAAATGCAATTAAAGGGGAGGGAAAAACAACAGCAACTTACTGCAATTCTTGTAAAGAGCTTTGCTAAACCTCTGGGAATAGAAACCACTGATGCTTCTGGTTCCAGAATTGTTCTTAATTATCTTATTGCTCTATTCTCTGTTTTTCCAGTGAATTTCCTTTGCTTCTAAAAATCATCACATTTTGCAGACAAATGAAGTGGAGAAGCAAACTCTCAGGGCTTTTCAGTCCAGGCACCTTGGAGGAGGAATATCTGGCACCAAATTCCTGTTGATCAGTGGGTATTTACTGAGGCTGGACTGTTTTTCAGAAGACAGGATTTTTGTCAGTATTTGTAAGTTCTGCATGTATATTTGAATAGCATGGTTATTGGTTATTTTTAAACTCTCTTTATTATTTATTCTAAGTTGTGATGTGGCAAGGCATTCTATCCAAAATATTTCCTTGTTTTTGTATTATTGTATCAAAATTCTGTGTACGTGGGTTTCAGAGAGTTTAGATATGTTGGGCATTTTTTAAACTAGGTAATGCTTATTGATTTTTTTTAAATAATCCTTCCACAGATTTGTGAAGGTTATTTCCCTTGCAAATTCATACTCCTGAGGAAATGCAGCTTTGTCTTCATTATCAAATATATTACCAGCAGGGTTTAGAAAGGAAAGCACATATAATGTAGGTTTGAGCAATTGCCAGGGAGACAGGATTGAGCCTATTCTGCACATTTTAATATTATATTTATTCTCTGGAAAATAAGTGATTGTGTGTTCTGTAGCCACTCACTGATGTTTTTGGCTCAATCCACATGAGTTTAAATAAGACAAAAAATTAAAATTATACATGACTATATTCCTACTGTACTTTTTCCTATATTTTGTAGAACTGTTTTTATTAATTTTTCACTGAAGTAGTAGTTCTACTGTAATTTTAGTATCTTGTTCCAAATGGAAATATTTTTATTTTTTATTTATAGGACAATTAAGTTAATAAGATATTATGTTATTCTTTCAGAGTGATTCTGAGGAGACAAAGAACTTGAAAGGTGAGCAAGTTAAATTGCAGTCATTAGTATTTTGTCTGTGCTATGCTGGTTTGCTTCCAGTAATCCTAAATGTGCAAGTTTGCAAATTGATGTTTTCTTTACATGTATATTGTACACAATTATGGAAAATGCAAATGATAAAATTTTCTTTCCTGTCCTACTTTCACAAAAAAATATGAGTGACCCTTGATATAAATACAAACTATTCCCACAGAACTGAAAATCCAGCTTTAATGTAGGTTTGCAGACAACCCTCAGAGTAGCCTTGGGAAGAGAAACAACCTTGAAGTGTGTTCATGATGTTGTTTTCACACTGCCTGTACGGAGAAGATTACTGACCACTCTAATGTGATTTATAATTTGAGGCTTTTTAAACATTTAGTGACATTCCTGTGCTCAAAGCTGTAGGATTTCCAAGCAATGTAGGATTTCAGAGTATGTCTCTAAGGCAGCTGTGCAGCAGTTCAGATAGGATGTGTTCCTGTCTCCACTGATGGAGTTCCAGGATATTTTGCATTCCGTGGCATGAAGACAACATTTGTCTGATTAAAACAGGTTGATAAGAAACCAAACAAGAAAAAGGCAGCCTGTTCTACCTTCAGTAGAGTGTGTTGTCTGTGAGGGTGGGGAGGCCCTGGCACAGGGTGCCCAGAGAAGCTGTGGCTGCCCCATCCCTGGAAGTGTCCAACGCCAGGTTGGATGGGGCTTGGAGCAATGTGGGATAGTGGAAGGTGTCTCTGCCCATGGCAGAGGGGTGGAATGAGATGATCTTTAAGGTCTCTTCCCACCAAAACCATTCTCTGATTCTGTATTTGTTGCTTGTGTCAGGTTCTGTGTGGTTGTGAATCAGACAAGATCAGCCGTGTGGTTGTTACAGTCACATCTTATCTGTGGTAACATTTCCCTCTCTGTTTCCGTGCCTCATGTCTGAGGTGACACTCATCTCTCAAGGATCACACACTCCAGTTTCCATCAGGCACTGCCAGAACTCTGGCAAAGCCCTTAAGGGATAATTTTCCTGGGTGCAGGAAGCCCTCTGTGCTCAGCATCCCGGTTATGGCACAAGCAGGGCTTTTTTCACATCCCTGGTAGAATCATGAGAATGGTTTGTGGCACAAACCAGTCAGAAAGTAGAGAAGAAAAGCAGAGATTGTTGGGGTTTGAGCTTGTTCAGGCTTTACCAATGACTGGAGGAGGATGAGGCACTGGTTTTGAGCAGAAGGAGCTGAGGCTCACCTCTGCAGTGAGATGGACAGGAAGCTCTGGGATGCTCTGGTTTGCTTTCTCCGTTCTGGAATGGGTCAGGGCAGTGGGAACAGGAACAAATGGAATAGAGGTAATGACCTACTAAACTGTTCTGGCTGTGGGCACAGTGAATATGTGTCCATCTGCCTCATTTCTGGGATGACAGCAACCCATCCACTCCCTGCGGTTTTTGGAAAACATTCCTAGGCAAAGGGGGACTCATGGCCCTCTCTAAAGCGCTGACTTGAGGTGTTTGTGTCCTTCCTCACAGACTGCTGTCTCATCATGTCCTCCATTCTTGGGAAGATGAAGAAGTTTGGCAGTTTTGACATGGAGGAATCTGAAGTGACAGATGAACACACGGATGGGGAGGACTCTGTCCAGGAAACCCCTGACAACCCCCAGGGCCCACTCAGCACCAAGGCACAGCCACCCAAAAGCAACATCTTTGCGAGACGGGGCCGCTTCGTGATGGGGGACAGTGACAAGGACATGGCTCCCATGGACTCCTTCTACCAGATGGATCACCTGATGGCACCTTCTGTCATCAAATTCCATGTGAATTTGGAGAGGGGCAAACTTAACAAGTTAGTTTGCCATGTGGGATTTGGTTGTAATGAATAGTTTGACGACTGCAGGCCGTGTTTCTTAGAGCAGCATTTGTTCTCTCCACTTGAGCATGACCATTTTTTCAGTTTCACCATTTTCTATGCCAAATTAAGGAGTGTTGCAACTGAAAGTGACAGTAACTGTTGTCTCTTGGCATCTCTAAAAATTCAGTCCATGGATATTATGCCCAAAATTGGCAGTAGGCCTTAATTCACTTGCTTGAGGCTGCTCAGTGAATGGACATGGCTCGGAGTGAGAACAAGGGATTGCCTGGCTCCAGGCCTGCAGTTACACTTCCAAACTTCAATGCCTCTTTTAAGTCTTGTTCTCAGCTTTTCAGCAACAGAATCATAATTTTGTCAGGAGAGTTGCTTGCAGACTTTGTTCTTTTAGTCTTTGCAGATGTGTCTGTTCTAATCTGTAGTGTTTACTACTTCATACCAGCAAATGAAAAACAGTATTCTGGTAGTTGATAAAAAGCCTGCTAAATATCTGACTTTAGGTAACTGACATTTCCCTTTATTAGGCTCCTGTCTACAGATTCCATCACAGGCTGCTCAGAAAAAGCTTTCAAATTCTATGACCGCAGAAGGATCTTTGATGCTGTAGCCCAAGGCAACACAAAGGACCTCAGTGACCTGCTGCTCTACCTTAATAGAACCTTCAAGCATCTCACAGATGAGGAGTTCAAAGGTACCCTTTAGTGTCACATACCTTGAGTTGCCCTCTTCTTCTTCCAGCAGTGCTCCTGAGATGAAAACAAAAATAGATAATTATGTTCCATGTCTGCAGGAGGTCCTTTGATAGCCCTATTGATTGGGCAACCCATTGATTGTAAGGTTACAGGAGCTGAAATTTTCTGTGAAACACTAAATGAGGTTTCTTGTCTTTTGAGAAGAACCTCATTAATTCCTGCTTGCCTGGGTATAGATGGTAGGTTTGTAATCACTTCTGTATACCTGCAAATTTTTGTGTTACAGAGCCTGAAACTGGGAAAACCTGTTTGCTGAAAGCCATGCTGAATCTACACGATGGGAAAAATGATACCATTCCCTTGCTGCTGGATATTGCAAGGAAAACTGGAACTCTGAAAGAGTTTGTTAATGCAGAATACACTGACAACTACTACAAGGGTAAGAGAAACAGCTGCTGCAGTGAATACTCAGGGTGCTCAGACTGAAATGGGGTCAGGCAGGGCTCTCAAAGTCTTGTGCATGAGGCCTTATGCACCCCAAAGTTCCAGTGTGTGATTAAAAATGTGTGCATTTCTGCTGGGGCTGTGTCCTGTTAGGTGCAATATTCTGCCTTTTTTGATATACAATGATTGAATGGTTTGCATTTGTTGTTTGCCTGGTTTTTTTCCTGTTCAGTTCTGGAGCTCTTTAGCCTGCTGAGCTCTCAGTTCCACCATCTGACATGGAGCTGAGGGAATTGCAGTGCTGAAAGCTCTCAGTCTGTACTAAGTGCTGAAGGTTTCTGTCTGATGAGTGTCTCTGTAGGCCAGACTGCTCTTCACATCGCCATCGAGAGGAGGAACATGTACCTGGTGAAGCTCCTGGTCCAGAATGGAGCAGATGTTCATGCCAGAGCCTGTGGGGAGTTCTTCAGGAAAATCAAAGGGAAATCTGGCTTTTATTTTGGTAGGAGTGAGCACAGTATGGGCTTTATTGATTGAGTTGTCCTAGCAGCATCCCGAGTGCAAACTGTTAAATAATCCTGTTTATGTGGGACTGGAGGCTCAGAAGTACCAGATGGGCTGTTCCAGCTTTAGGCCAAATATTTCCTCCCAAAGACTGAGCCTATAAAGAAACACAGTTGGTAGCTGATGGTGTTCAGTGTGAGCTTGCTGTCAGCTTTCCTTTGTTCTCTGAGCACTGAATCCTTTGTAACCTTCTGCTCCTGTCCTGTCAGGGATTTTTTTAAAGCAGCTGTGTTTCTATGAGGCAGTTAAACCAAAGAAAACCTATTCTAACATCTATTACAAGAATTGGTGCTGTTCCAGACAGAGAAATTCACATTTTTTCATGGTGAAAGATGAAAACAATGTGATCTTTCTGTTTATGCACCTCTGGTACTGGGCTTTCTGACCACTCCTTCTCATTGCTTGCCATAGGGGAGCTGCCTTTGTCCCTGGCTGCCTGCACCAACCAGCTCTGCATTGTGAAATTCCTCCTGGAGAATCCCTACCAGGCAGCCAGCATCACTGCTGAGGACTCCATGGGCAACATGGTCCTGCACACGCTGGTGGAGATTGCAGATAACACCAAGGATAACACCAAGTTTGTAACCAAGATGTATAATAATATATTGATCCTTGGTGCCAAGATTAATCCCATCCTCAAGCTGGAAGAGCTCACCAACAAGAAAGGGCTGACTCCTTTAACTCTGGCAGCCAAAACAGGGAAGATAGGGGTAGGTGAACAAAGGTGTTTGAGTGTCCCATTGCTGTATCACATGGTAGAGAGAATGTGTAAAACATTTATGCAGAATGGATTTTAGAACTTTATTATTGGGGCCTTTTGGTTAAGAGGAACTGATGCTGCAGTTGAACTGCACAGTCCTGAAAGGCTGCAAAGTGTGGGTGTGTGTCTGTGCCCAGCTGGTGTTATTCACACATCACTGGTGTGCAAGGCAGCCCCAGAAGAAACAAAAATGGGTCTCTGATATCATCTGAACCACTGGAGGTCTTTTACTTTTGACTGGCTGATGTAATTCATCTTCTGGCAGTCCCCGTTCAAAGTGGCTGTGCTCAGAGATGTGTAACATCTCTGCTTTTCTCTTGCGGTTTTGAACCAGATATGCCAAGTTGTAAGAGGTATTTTAATTTCTCATCTCCCAGCACACATGAGGAAATTAACTGTGTTTATTTCAGACTGTGATCTCTGCAGTGCTCCAGTGGTTTGGCTTCAGCTCAGTTGAACTAGGGAGAAATTACCCTTCTTGTGTTGTGGAGAGGCTGAGGAATGAGAAGTCCATTAGCACTGAAATCTTGGTTGTGTTGTTCTTTTGCAATTAGATTTTCGCTTACATCCTCAGACGAGAGATCAAAGACCCCGAGTGCAGACACTTGTCCAGGAAGTTCACTGAATGGGCCTATGGACCTGTGCACTCCTCTCTTTATGACCTCTCCTGTATAGACACCTGTGAGAAAAACTCAGTGCTTGAGATCCTTGCCTACAGCAGTGAGACACCAGTGAGTACTGCACCTCCTGGCTGGGGGAGGGCTTCCTGTTCCACACAGAGCATCTTTTCCCTCATTTCCATGAACCAGCAACCTCCCACCCTGAGCTTAAGGGAACTAGAAGGGATCATTTGCTGAAGAGTTATATAGTATGGGTTTTTTCAAAGTCCAGTACATACTGATCCTAGCAAAATTCTCCTTTTTCTCCTGCTCAGAACCGTCACGAGATGCTGCTGGTGGAGCCCCTTAACAGGCTGCTGCAAGACAAGTGGGACCGGTTTGTCAAGCACTTATTTTACTTCAACTTCTTTATCTACACCATGCACATCACCATCCTCACTGCAGCTGCTTACTACAGACCTGTACAGAAGAATGAAAAGGTGCATTACTGCTGTCATGTGTCAGGGAACCACCCATTGCATGATATCCCAAATGTGCCTCGTATTTGTATGCGTGCTCTTAACATCCAAATTTTGCCCTTTCCTGAAGGCAGGAGGGAGATTTTGACCCTGTTTCCTTCCCTGTCTTTTCTTCCCAGTGAATGTAATTTATTTCCCTGTCTTCTGCAGCCTCCCTTCACCTTTGGTTACAGCACTGGGGAGTATTTTCGAGTAACTGGAGAGATCCTGAGTGTACTGGGAGGCCTCTATTTTTTTTTCAGAGGGGTAAGATACTCGAAAATTTTCCTTTTAGTGTTTGGGTAGTGTAGGAGAGAATCAGAAAAGCTTTTCCTATTCATTAGCATTGGCTGCATAGATAATCCATGTTTCAGCCAAGAGGTACAGATCATTTTCCTTGACCTGGTGTTACTGGAAGGGTCCCCCCTAGATCTTGCACCAGTGTTGGTTTTGAGCTGTTCTTGTGAGGTGTTTGATGGGTACCAGCTCCCTGGGGTCAGTGCTTAGTTAATTAATTCACAGGGGATGCTTAATATTTCCTTGATGCAAACCTGGTCTTTGTTCCCTTTTCAGATCCAGTATTTTGTGCAGAGGCGCCCATCCCTCAAGACACTGATAGTTGATGGCTACAGTGAGGTTCTTTTGTAAGCTCCAGTGCCTTTGATTGCATCTCAGCCTGAAACTGATGAGTGTGTGGGATCTGTAGTTTAGGCTGAAGCCACCTGTAGTGAGTGCTTTGCTGTAATTCCCTGGATCTTTACAACAGAGTTGCCAGTGGATATCATTGAACAAATGGGTGTGGATCAGTGACCTCCTGTGGAGGTAAAGCAAATTAAGTGTCTGAATATTCAGTGTGCCATGCAGCAGAGTTAGGAATAGATCTCCAAGTGGGATTTCTGCATTGGATCTGCAGAAATCCTCCCATTGCTAAGGCAGCTTTGCCTCTCCAAGGCCCTTTTCTCTTCCCAACTGGACAATCCCTTGTTCTGCTGTCCACCCCATGAGGCTGCTCTGTTCCCAGCACCTGTGGCCAGCTCAGCCCTCTGCATTCACACCACTTTTGTCTTCCAGCTTTGTCCACTCCCTGCTCCTCCTGAGCTCTGTGGTGCTGTACTTCTGTGGCCAGGAGCTGTACGTGGCTTCCATGGTGTTCTCCTTGGCCCTGGGCTGGGCCAACATGCTCTACTACACCCGTGGCTTCCAGCAGATGGGAATTTACTCCGTGATGATCGCCAAGGTCAGTGCAGGGAGCGGGTGAGGAAGCAGCAGAGGCTCAGAGCAGGACCCTGCTGCCAACAGCCCCATTTCCAGGGCACACTTGGCCACGTCTACCTCTCATTGGCTCTGATAGCCTTTGTTATTATTTTCTGAATGAAGTGATAAAATTTAAGTGATGTAGAAAAAAACCCTGCTCCTCATCCATGTGTTTTACAGCAGTCTTGATAGGATGATGATGATTATTATTTATAATTTTTACCTGCCATGCTTCAAAATAACTACAGTTGGGTAAGCATGGATGGAAGGAGACTGAGTTTATTACCTCAGCTGGATAAACAACAGTTTAATGCACGAACAGCCAGTTCACAGCAAATGCCCTCTTGAGCTAAAGCAGTATTTTCTACCAGTTTTTGTTGCAGTTTACATTCAAGTTTTAAAATCTTTTCATCTGTTTCCATGTTACAGATGATCCTTAGAGATTTATGTCGCTTCATGTTTGTCTATCTTGTATTCCTCTTGGGATTTTCTACAGGTAATATTCTACTTGGACTTACTTTTTTTTACCTTAAAGAATCTCAGAAAATTTTATTTTTTGAGTTGCTTAGACTTTTTGTTCCCAACTAAAAACTAACAAGTTAATTAATTTTAAAAAAAAATCTCTTCAGAATAACGATTATTTGTAGTAATTTCATACAGCTTTTCATCCCTGGGTTGCAAAGCTGAATAGAAAACCTGTTCTATGTGGAGAAAACTGAGACAGCACCTGCTAAGAGGGTGTCACTTCTGGGGAATATTTGATAGGGCAATTTCCCTGGGGTCAATGTACTGTGTAGGGAACTTGTGTTACCTTTCTGCTCATTTTCATTGCTTGCCATGAAGTTATGATCTCAAACCGTGTTTCCATCTTGTGAATGTGACTCTTCTTTTGCCACAGCTGTGGTGACTTTAATTGAAGATGACAACGAGGGGCAGGACACAAATACCTCTGACTATGCCCGGTGTTGCTACGTGAAACGAGGCCGCACCTCCTACAACAGCCTCTACTACACCTGCCTGGAGCTCTTCAAGTTCACCATTGGCATGGGGGACCTGGAGTTCACAAAGAACTACAGGTTCAAGTCTGTGTTTGTCATCCTGCTGATTCTCTATGTCATCCTCACCTACATCCTCCTGCTCAACATGCTCATTGCACTGATGGGGGAGACTGTCAACAAAATTGCACAGGAGAGCAAGAGCATCTGGAAACTCCAGGTACGTTGGTTCTGTGAGGCTGCTGTCCAAAAAAAAGGTGGGGGGAATCCTAAGAGATTTCAGAGAGAATCTTTAGGAGTTGACATGTTTCTAAAAAACACATCACTGCTTCTTTCTGATTCATCTGAACAGCTCCTAAAAAGAAAGTATTACTTCTTTTTCCACGTACATTTGATGTTTTGTCTAAGCAGATGTTCCCAGTGTTCCACAGATGTTCAGAATTTAGGAAAAGAAGTATTTTTGTGATTGGACAAAATTATTTGGGCTTTGTATGATGGAAAATCCTGATCAGACTATGAAGAGAGGGATTATGCAAGGGGAAAAACAATCTTTACCAGAATCAGTTTTTGTCTGAGGTAAGAAAGGGAACTTCAGAGTTTTATTCACAGGGCAGTAATTCAGCATTTTTAGTGACATATTTACAGAGGGTGATGTTGCAGAGTTACAGTGTGTGCTCTAAGATGTTGACAATGATAAAAACTCAAGGTTTTTAAAATAAAGACAGAATTCAGGATTTGTTTGACTTTGACCAGCAGCCTCTCAGTGCTCTGCTTTCTCTTCCCTGGCAGAGAGCCATCACGATCCTGGACATTGAGAACAGCTACTTGAACTGTCTGAGGCACTCGTTCCGGTCTGGGAAGCAAGTCCTGGTGGGGATCACACCTGATGGCCAAGATGATTACAGATGGTGCTTCAGGTACCTGTTTGTTTGTGTATCAAGCCAACAATCTTCTGCAGACAAACAACTTCAGGGTATCTGGTGGTGGGAAGCAGAACTTTCCCCCTAGAGCACTCTGAAGAGTAGAGCACTAATAGTGTCTACAGGGGTCAGTTTAATCTGGTTTTTGGGTCAGATCTGAGGCTTGAGAGGTGGCAGTTTGTGGTGTAAACTGGTCCTGGAGTTGTCTGGTGATCCTTAGAATAGTTATTGGGTTTGTTGTTGTCTCCCCAGGGTTGATGAAGTGAACTGGTCCACGTGGAACACCAATCTGGGCATAATCAACGAAGACCCTGGGTACTCTGGGGACCTCAGACGAAATCCCAGTTTCTCTATTAAGCCTGGCAGAGGTGAGGCTTTCAGGGACCTAAAGCCTGGTATGGGCTGCACCCTGCTGATAGCAGCAGCAGCATGGATTAACTGTTAAGAGGGCAGTCAGTGCTGTGCACTTACTGATAAGGCAGTGACTGAGTTGATGTTATTTTCAGCCAGCACAAAATGCAAAGGATGAAATGGACTCATTACTCACAGTTTGACTCTCTGGAGTAAAAACCAAGGAGCTCCTTTGGAGACCCCAAGCCCTGGAGTTTGGGAGTTCAGCATCCAGCACCAAAGTATTTAACTGTGCAGTCAGTACTTGCCAGCTGAAATATGGAAACCTGTGCAAACCACTTGTGTATTTTCTTCTGTTTCTGTGGAGGGGGAAAACAATTAACCATTCCTTGCCTTTTTAGTTTCAGGGAGGCACTGGAAAACTTTGGTTCCACTTTTAAAAGATGGAGAGAAGAGGAGAGAAGAGACTCACAAGCTGCCAGAAGAAGTCAAATTAAAACCTGTTTTGGAACCTTATTTTGAGCCAGAAAGTTGTGAGGTGTTGAAAGAGTCAATTCCAAAGTCAGTCTAATTCTGGTTGCTGGTTCTCACAAGCAGGACAATAGAGCATTTCATGTACAAGAACAGGGACTTTTGGACAAAGGTCAGAGGATTTAGGGAATTACCATGTGCAAGGATTTACTAAGTGTGCTAAATAAACTACTTGTTGTTTAAGCTTATGTCTTCATGGTTATTTTTAATACAACCTTCTGTCTGCTTTTAGAGTCTCTTGCATTAAAAAATTCTTTTTGTGAGCATGCACAGGCCCTGATTTTGTGGCTTTGCTGCCTCAAAAACCACCCAACCAAATTATTATGACACTGGAAAAGCACTCATAAAAGAGCAGTAAAAATCACCAAGGGCCCAGAAAGATGTTCCTGTGGGGAAAGTTTCTTAGAAAGCAGATAAATAAATGGGGACATGGAAAGAATACAAAATCATTTTCTCATAACACAAGAACAAATACACTCTGTGAAATTTTAAAGGTTGAATAGTCAAAATCAATGAAATAAATGTTTCTCTTACACTATCTGAGTAAACTCCAGAAATTCACAGTTATTTTACTGAAGCTAAAAGCTTAACAAGATCCCAAATATGACATTTATTAGATAACAGATGAACTTTGCACAAAGTAAGAGATAGTGGTTATAGAGAATATATGTTTCAAAGGTCAGATGTATAACAATGTACAGCAATAATAATCTTGAAATTAGAAAGTTTTTGTTCTTGACTTTGACAGCAACAGGGAAAAAAAATCTGGTGCTGAAAATCCTCCTGGCTGGATTTACAAAGAGAATCAGGAAAAATACCTGAGAGAGATATACCTTGGAAAGAGAGGAAAGAATAGGAGGGACTTTGGCATCTTCTTGAAAAGTGACTGGGCACAGAGGAACTAAGGACAAGAAAATTTGTCTTATGGACAGCTGGTCCCATAGTTCAGTGCTGGACCTGTGCAGCTGTGCTGGGCAAGAAAAGGTAAATGGTTTTACCTCCTTTCCTTGTATCCCTAAAGCACTTGGAGTTACCAGCCTCTAACACCCCCCTCAGAGTGCACACACAACTCCCTCTGTGTCACCAAGGTGTGTAACCAGGGCCTTCAGCTGTTCCTGGGGTTGCACCTGAAGATCAGATAATTTTCATCAATAAATCTTGTAATTTTGCTGCATTTCCTAAATTACTGGAACATTCACTGCTTTTAAAGAGAAGCAGTCAATGTGTTTGCATACAGACTGCCCTGTGAGATGAAATTCTGGCTTGTGTGACATCACTTCTTTCACTGGGGTCAGGATTTCTCACCGTGGTCCTTTCTCATGGGGCACTACAGAACATAATTCAAGGAAATCTTCAAACATCCAGCTGCTTTATTTGAAATAGTAGCACCATCTAGAGGACTAATAATTCTTGTTTCTTTGGTTAACATCACTCAGGACAATTGTAATTTTATTTTCACAGAGTTTGTAGGGTATAACCAGAGAAAACTGACAAAGGATTTCAAAGAATTGCTTGAAAAAAATCAGAATTTGAACTGGAAATAACCGGAATTTAATGTCTCTGGTGGACAAAGAAACCACAGAAGATGTTTAAAGTAGGTGTGTTCAGTTTCATATCTCTAAACCCTTGGTAGCAGTCTCTAGATTCCATTCAAGGCTTCAATATGCTCCACGCTGAACATGGCAAGAGACAATCCACATGTAAAACAAGCACAGCTGAGTTGGCCAGACAAGCTGAGACAGTGAAATAATTTATTATTTAAACTACTAAGAATAACCATAGAAAGGGGCTGAGCAGAAAAACACAGTTGGTTGTCTCCATGCTTTGTGTACCAGGGCAAATTTATGGTTGGAAGGACACCAGGATTATGATATGGCTGGAAAGCATTCATGAAATTTCTGTTTTCCCTGGAAGGAATCCATTTTTCATAATTATCAGCCTGGGTAGAGACCTAATTCATTGCTTCAAGTCCACCCTGATTTATATCAAGAGCCTGTCCAGAAGGGTTGATCACTGCCCTGGGTAACCTGAACACATTCTACACCTCTGCCTTCCCATCCCTTCCTGCTCCAACAAGATCACAAAGACTGCAGAGGACTTCTTAAAACCAGAAATGCTGAAATCCAGGCTGAAAACATACAGCAGAATGATGCTGTGGTTAAGAATGTAAATGCCCCATATTTGTGGGATAGGGTGGTGCTGGTGGGGTTTTTGGTTGCATTTCTAAAATCCCTTCATCTTGTCTGGGAAGCAAACAAAATTATCCCACTTTTCTAGAGGGAGTTATTACCAACCTCTCAGGATTTCCAGCTCTGTCATCACTTCAGTTCCTGCAATGGGCACAGATTTATTTCCCACGGATGGGGAGGTTCAGCTTGGCAGTGACTCCAGTTCAGGAAGTATTTGTCCTTTAGGAATAGCTCTGCCAGGACCAGCACCTTTCTGTTCCTACTGCTGGCACCTCCACTGAGGAGGAGCATGGCCTTGCAATAAATTATCTTTATTTGGGTTGTTTTGTGGAGGTTCTGCTCACCTTGACATATTTTGCAGGTCTTGAAAAAGTCTTTTGGTTTGAAGTTTGTGTAATTATTTCAGGCTGAACAGGGTTAGAAACAGCACCTGGCTCCTGTGCTGTTCTTTGAGGCTTGCAGGTGGTAAAAATCCATCCTCTCACAGTTATTAATTACACTAATTTGCGTCCACACTTAATATGAGATGATCAGGTTGGACAACTGTATATAAATATATATTTATAACCCCCAGCTCCCAATAACCACAGCGGAACTGGAGCAAGAGAAATGGAGGGTGTTGGTGTGCTCACCTCCCATCTGAGGGTGACAGCTGTAATTAGCAATGACTGCAAATGTGTGTGGGATGGAGACAGCAGGAAGGGGTGAGCTGGGCTGCACTTCCCTGGGAGGTGAAAATGGACCCGTGAACCTGTGGAAAAACAAAAACATCATCTCAATATTTACAGCATTTCCTCACCTGAGATACAAGTGGTTGAGTCAGCGATGAAACCTGAGCTGTTGTGCCTTTCAAACAGCAATAATTCCTGAATTAGTTGAGGAAAACACAGATCCTGCCTGAAAACCTTGGAGCCCCACAGGCTGTTGTTCGTGTGTGCCCTCTGCCACAGCTGCCTTGGAGTCTGAATAGCCCCTGTCCTAATTAAACACGAATGTTAATCCCTTCTGAGGCAGTTTTTAGTGGGGTCTGTGGCAGAGCAGGGCCCACCCAGAGGGCCCCCACACCGTGTGTGGGGCTGCTGCTGGTCCCCCTGGCCCTGGGACAGCCCCTCTCCCTCTGGTGCCACTGTCTTGTTTTGCTGCCTCTGCTCAAATCAACGACACAGAATCAGATTTATCTTTGCCAAACACCAGCTCATTCTGTCACTCCTCTGTGGCCTGGATATCAGACTCACTCAAGGATCTTTGCTGGAGGCCTCAGTACTCAAAACCCCACAAGGCGTGTGCCCAGCAAGTGCTGCTCTGCTACAAAACACAGGGGATCCTGCCAACCCCAAGGCTTTAAGGGATAAAGCCACTGGACTCAGCTTCTGTGGCTTGAAGTCTTCAGAATCCCATCGATAGGAATTTTATACAGCATTTTTGAACTGTATGGGGTAAATCTTCCAAACTCAAAAAAATCCCATGGACGTTAAAAACCCCAGACCAGCTGGTGAGCAGGGAGTGCCTTGGGTGTGTAAGACCAGCTTGCAGGCCTTAGAGAGAACCCTCTTGCAGTGAAAGATGCTTCTCACAAGTCTCCACATCTGCTCCACTGGGCACAGGCATGGATTTTCCAGGCCTTGGGAGGAAGAGGATTTAATTGATGCTGCCAGATGCAGCACGGGCACCCTGGGTCTTCTTGATGTGGTTCTAGGGCTCTGCAGTGCTTCCCATCACCCACACCATGCAGGCTGGGATCACTTCTCACTCTGGAATAGTTTCCACTGAGGAAATATGGACCCAGTTTCTCCAACAGCAGATGTTGATCTTCAAAACACATGGTGGGGAGCATTTATTTCTCTGGGAAGGAGGAGAAATGAACCAGCTGAGCTCACTGGAGTGCTCTCTTCCTGCTGTGTTTGTGATGCTGTGGCTGAGCTCCATCTCCATTAGTAACATTCCCTGTTTCCGTGTGCAGGGCGTGAGTGGGCACGAGGAGACGCCAGCATTCACGGGATCACCGAGGTTTTTCAGGCTCCATCATCACCCAGAGCTGTGCTCCTCAGTCATTGCTATAATCAGCCTCTAAAATCAACATTTTAGTCACCTGGATGATGGTATGAAAAGTGGAATTGTAGGAGCAGCTCCCAGTTACAGGAACTGGAGGAAGTGTCCGACTCACTGGGCCAGACAGAGCAGTTTCCAGCCCGTCACTGAGTCAAAGGCACTTCTTTCCAAGCTGACAGAGGAGGTTTAGCCCAGGCAGCTCCTCCTTTTCCAAAGGAGAATTCGGATTATGAACCACGAAGGGAAAAGGGAGCCTCAGCTCCTGTTAGTCAGAGGGGGAAAGCCTGGAGTGTTTAATGGGCAAAGAGGAACACACAAGGAGCACAACATCCCTCCTTTCCAGATACAGGAGTTTAGGGCTGGAAATAGGTAAAGTTTTCTCTAGAGGATGATTTGCAAGGACAGATAGAAACAGCTGGTTTTGAAATAAGCACCGAATAACTGAAAATTGAAGCGTTGACAGAGAGAGGAGGTGATTTGCATAATAAAAGAGCTTTTAATTGGAATAATGGGTTGAAACTCAGGCAGGGAAAATGTATCCTGAAAAGATGCTGGGGCACATCCAATACATGTTTACCCAAAGAACTCCCTTTGGAATCACTGGAAGTTTCAATCAATTGAACTTTGTTCAATCAAATGCAGATTTATCCAGTGCCCTCCTGACTGCAGCAACGAGGGACCTGCAGGTTTTAGGGCTCTTGTTTTGGGGACCCAAAGCATCTGAGGGTTTATTTCAACTGGTAGGTGTTCACCTTCAATTCTGCTTCATTTATTTTCCAGAAAGAACTTGAGAAAAAGTGGAAGAGGCCCGCAGGAACTTAATTTTGTTATCGTTCCTGAGCATCTCAAATGCTCCTACAGCTGATGCAAAGTTTAGCTTTCAGTTTAAGACATGATAGTGTGTGAATTTTTGTTCCCCTCATGTTTTTTACAGGTCTAAACAGCTCTTTGGAGGGGGAACGGAAATGAGCCGTTCCTCAGATTTAGATGGATGAGACAGATAAAAATATCTCCATTCAAAAAAGGGAGGTTTGATGTTTTCAAAAATCAAATGACTGGACCAATTAGTTCAACCTGAAATTCTTATGCCATGAAAAATTCCTCCCCAGTTTTGGTGCTCACCCTCCAAAAACTCCTTGAGTCAAACAGTGGCAGCACAAACTTGAGCCCAAAAAAATGTAGCATTTAGGTGGGGCCACGCTTTCCTCCCAGTGCATTCCTCGAGGCATTTTCAGGTTGCTTCATTCCCCAGCGCTGCTCAGCATTACCAGAAACTCTGCACCACAACTGAAGATTCACAAACTCAGCCTGAAACAGCTGCAGCACAGCCCTGACCTAGTTGGGAATGTGAGGCTTAGCAGCCAAGAGAGGTCTGTGTTTTGGGAGGCCTCACTGAGCTGAGCTGTGGCACACGGGAGGCTCGGCTCCCTCCTGGCTCACTGAACCAAGAGCCAATAGCAGGAAAAGCTGCCTCTCTCCTGGGCTTAAAACTGGTTTTATTTTTTGCTCCGAAGGTTTTATGGCCTTGTGAGCCTCCCCCCTGCCCGTGCCCAGCCTGTGACCCACAGCACCAGCAGCAGGACATGCACCAGGACAGGGGCAAGGAGGAGCAGCCACCACCCTGCACATCTGGAGCTGCACATCTGTACAGCGCGGGCTGGCAAAGGACTCTGTAGGTTTGGGCTGTTAGTTTTTGCCTCAGGAGTGGCAGGGGACACTGAGAACTGCACAAATGCAGGAAAAGACACTGGAAAAAAACCCAACAAATCCATTCTTCCCATTGCTTATCGTTATCTCATGCTTAGGTAGCCCTGTCACTCTGCCAAGAGAAGGGATAGCTGGGTCCTGAAGTCAAATATTGATGCCACTTACATAAAGTGGATTTTTGCTGCACTTATTTCAAACTTAATCATTACTCAGCCCAACCCTGCGTAGGGAATTGGCCACAGGTGTGGGAATTAGGGAGATTGAGGTGGAAGTGGGCACTCTATCAGGTGGGGAGAGGGTATAATAAGGGAGGAAGGGAGGTGCCTTTGGGTTTTTTGGCTTGGGTGGGGGAAGTAGGTAGAAGCTGAGATCTAGGATCAGGCTTGTCTTTGCTCTTCTGCTCTCTTAATATGAGCCTTGGCTATGAGGGCAGTGCTGGGCTGGGTGCTGCTCAAAAGCAGAGTAAAAATGTTCATTTTCCCTGCTGTAGAAAGGAAAGCCACAGCAGGGACAGACTGAGGAGTGTCATGAGTGGAGCTGCTCGCTGTGCTGAGCAGGACTCTCAGGGAGCAGCTGGAGAGCTGCCTGAATTGGGTCCAGAAAGTGTAGTTTGGAGAAACAGGAAATAATTGGGTTAACAATTTTTTGCTGGAGCAAAAAGAACAAGCTGTACAGTGCCACAGTTGCAGGGAATGTGTTTGTGATGGAGGCTCCAGCAACCCTTCTCCATCCTCTGGTGCATGGGGCTGTTCTTTTATGGCAGGGATCTTTGGGAATCAGATCTCCAGGCATGTGTGCTATGCAAATCTGCAGCACAGCACTGCTAAAGAGGCTGACTTGTCCCTGCAGCCCAGACTGCACCAACTGGTAAGTGATACCCCAGTGTTTTCCTGGAATGACTTTCCACAAGGCTGTCTCCTGGTAGGTGGTAGTCACACGTTTGCAGGCTAATTTATTTTCTTGTTGCTCAGCTGCATAAAGCAACCTCTTATCTTGCAATTTGTGAGCATAATATATACATATTTGCAAGGGCTACTCAGTTGTCTGGAAAGGTGTGAAAAGCTCTTTGTGTAGCAGCATGCAGAGGTGATCTCAGGACAAGGTGAACTCCAAGGGGAGGGGTGAGGACAGCACAGTGAAAAATCATGGAAGACTCCTGTAAATCAATTAAACACTATGCTCAGGGGAATTTGGCTGCTACTGGTATTCTCAGTGTTTTAATTGTCAAATTTTGGATTCTTTTTAAGGCATTTGGGGAGTGGAATGATGACAATAAGTAATTTACGATTGTTCTTGCTGTTACCCAAGGTCAAAAATGCATTTAGACAATGGCTTTTCCCCTTAGTGACTCTGTTGGGGCACTGAAAATCACAGAATTGAATATAAAACCTGAATAACTTTAATATGAGTTTGCTTGGGATGGTGTCCTGTAACAGCAGAAGAGCAAATGCAGCTCTGACTTGCTGATATCAGATCGCCAAATGCTCATTCCCTCCCATCTGGGGTTTCCTGCATCTTGTTCATTTTGGTTTCTAAGGAGCCTAACACTTGCTAGGAAAACAAAATAATGCCACACGGGTCTTCTGCTGCTTATTTGTGCTGCACAGACTGTCCAAAGCTGAAATTTTCAAGTAATTTTTAACAAGAGATAGATGTTACTGATGTTCTCGACACTTATGGCATCTCTTCAGTAGCTGAAGCAGCTGGTGACTGCTGTAAAACTCTATAGAATGGTCATGACAGAGCCTCTTGCAAAACCCTCCATGGCTCCTGAAAAACACTGGCCTTGTCAGAAACATCTGGGTGGAGCAGGGAACAAAAAGGCTGAGCAGGTTAATGATTAAAATTGTAAGAAAATGTTTGTACAGATGTGACTGACTGTAGCTCTGCCTCTCATTTCCTGGCCCTGAAGTCTGTCCTCGCAAGCAGCTCAGTTCAGGCTCACAGCACCCCAAAATTCTGTTTTCAGGGAGATCAGCCAGAAAGAGGCAGGGCTCCTGCTCCCTAAAGCTGAGAGCTGCAGAGGAAAGGCCACACTGGGGTTCAGGGAGCCAGGGCTGCCCTCCCAAGTGCACGGAGCAGCTGTTAACCCAGAGCAGGCAGGATGGAGTGGAGCTGCTGGGTGTGAGCTGTTCACAGCTCCTGCAGTCCCTGCACCTTTCCATGGGCAGGCTGGGAGCAGGGCTCTGCCTCTCTTGCTGCAGCTTGTCCCAGTTTTTCCTCTCTGGATGACTGCCACAACATTATAAATAGACCTCGCTGCTGGGTCCTGTATTCTGCTAAACCACACAGATCTGGGTGCTTTCAGATATAGCAATTTTGCAAGTTCAAAGTCCTGCTTGCTGCCAAACTCATTTTCCTTCCTTAGCAAAAGGATTTCTATTGCTGTGGTTGATCAGAGGTAAAGCCAGAATCCTCGAATGCACCTTCACCCAGATTTCACGTGGCTTTGCCTATTTCCATCCTCAGAGTGACTTCAGTTAAACAGTTTCTCCCAGTCTGTGTTGAGAACCAAGCTGGTGCTCTCCCAGGCAGGAGGGAATGGCAGGATCCAGTCCTTATTCCAGCAGGTAAAAGACCATCAAAGCAGCTCCCTTGGGTTGTCACATTTTAGCTTAGGCACAAGATGTGAACAACGTTTCCTGGCACAGGGCTTGGAACTGAGAATGGATTCGTGTCAGGCAGAGCTGGATGTGTGCTCAGCACCTCCAACCAGAGGGATCCCCAGTGCCAAATCCAACCAGCCTGGGCACAGCCCCTTTCCCCACGCAGCTCCTGGGGAGCTGATTCATTCCCAGGAACTGTGCAGGGCTCCTGGCATTTCACACAAGATCTGAGGCAAATGTAATACCCAGCAGACTTGTTTTTAAAGATACTTTATGAACAGGAGGAGCTGACCTTAAGTTTGTAGATGTATTTTCATGCCATAGTCTTTGGGTTAAAATGTCTAGATCTAGGTTGTAGTATCTGAAGATATTTTGGTTTTATTTCCAAATTTTTGGTCTGCTTCCTACCAAAAAAACCCACCCAAACTTGACCTTTTTTTTGCCCTTGTCTACAGCTGAAAAAAGATTCCTGTTTTGCTGCTTATGTAGTTCCCCTTGAACTCCCAATTAATGATTAAGTCAAGACCAGCAGCTCTAAGTACACCTTGCAGGTCTGACTGCAAAGACAGACGAGTTTTTCACATCCTATTTCTGGTGATAATGCAAAGACTCTATAAAAAGAGCAGAGGAACTTATGGTCACTCCTCTGGGATGTCCCAGACCAGAATTCTGCATTCACCATTGCTCAACAGCTCCAAAGTAGCAAAGCTGAGAAATGCCATTGCCTGTCACAGAGATGTGAAACCCAACTGGTTGTGTTCCTACAGGCCTTTGGGGACATATTCATTAAAAACTCCTACAGGCAGGGAAAAATTTAAATGCACCCAGCACATTTTCACTGACAGCACTGTGAAAGAATAAGATTTTCTAACGCAGTTTGTCATTTTTCAAAGTAACAGCAAAAACTTTTTGCTTGCTGGGGCACTTAGGATCATTTCCTTGTTTCTGCTTTCTGCCTTCTGAGTAGGTCCATGCTGTGTAATAAACAGAGCATGACATAAAGGGTGTCATTTACAACCCAAATGCAGGTGCATAACCATTTTCCTTTGCAAACAGCGTGTAAACTGCAGAGCACTGATCCCTTGAGATACTCCACTGCTGCCGTGAAGTCACCTGTGAGCAACTCAGCTTTAGTAACACTCCAGTGTGTAATTACTGCGTGTGTGTCATCCCACTCTGGCAGCTCTGAAGTCAAGAGTTGTTGTCTGGCCAGTTTCTCCCTGCTCCCTAATTTCAGATGGAGCAAACCCCGTACGGCCGCGGTTCCTCGGCGCTTCCCCGGCTCTGCTTCCCAGCTGAGCACACCCGATGCCTGGAGCAGGGTGGTTTTGTGTTTTTAGGGTAGTCTGGAGCCTGAATGTGGTTTTACTCCTCTGGCAGATGAGTTTTGGATGTTGTCAGTGGGGCCCTGCTTTGATCTTCGCCGCCCAGATCCATCCATGCCGACATGGAGGCGTCGTGAGCAGGGTGAGTGCTCCGGGAGCTTTGGGGGAGTTTGGGCTGTGCTGCTTCTGGAGACAGGGAAATCTTCCAGAAACAAAGATGAACCCCATCCTTCACACAGGGAAGGTGTTTCTGTTGTGCTTGTTTCTGTTTTTCTGGTCTGTAAATCGCTCTCCTGAGCTGTGCCACCCCAATTCCTTGGGCATTCAGGGGGGAAGAAGGATAAGGCCTGATTTAAGTTGTTTTTGTCAGCCTGGAACACTGTTGCACTTCCTAATTCCTGTGCTGAGGGGATCCAAAATATAATATCATACAAGTTAAACTTTACAGAATCAACTAGGTTGGAAAAGTCCTTTGAGATTGAGTCCAACCTAATACATTCATCTTCCACTGAAAGTTTCAGCTGCTGTAGTGACCACTGAAAGTCAAATCCCTAGCATAGTAGAATAAGTTATTTCAACTCAGAAAAAGTCTTCTTTTTATTTAATTCAGAAATAGGCAGGTAAATCTCAAAGCATTTTTCCTCAGGGAAAAACATTGCTTTTCAGAGCTTTTTAAAATTTCTGTTAGGAGAAACCTTCATCAGAAAGTAAAAATTTCTCACCAAGAACATTTTTGATGGCACCTGATGCCTATGAATGCCCCTCAAAAGTTTAAAAATGTTATAGGAAGATGAAGCTCTTCCCACCAAGAGTAACTTTCTGCTGGTAGGACTCATAAGTAATGCAGGAAAGTCAGAATGAAGTTTTATCAGCTTTCCCCTCAGGGAGGGGATTTATTTTTTACGGGCCAGTAAGAATTAGGTCGTAGGTGCTGGAAAGTGTCATGGTCTGTTCTGAGGACCCTGTGAATGAAACAGCTCTTGGGAGTCACTTCCCCTCCTCTGCCCCCCGGGAAGAGGAGACCTTTGTGCCACGACACCACAGCCGAGTGTTTCTTCTGATCTGTAGGATTCTCTCTTTAGCCACATCACATAAACTGTTACTGAGACATAAAGACACAGATAGATGTGACTTTTCTCTCTGATAAGCAGAAGGTGAGTCTGTGATAATGTGTAGGAATGGCAGAATCCCATTCACCATCACAGGTAAATTCCCTTTTCTTACCCCCAGCACGCTGGAGGCCAGATACCAAGCCCTCGATGTCCTCAGATCCCCTTCAAAGTAATTCTTGACACTGTAAATCAATGCAGGGGTTTTGTCTTGCTGCCCACTTCAAAGAACTCACTTCTCTGGTGGCCTGTAAGTGACAATTAAGGAGATAATGGGAGTAGAAAATAGTTACAACCAAAGACAACGCTCTGTATCAGGTTACATAAGCTACACGACTTAGATCTGGCACTTTTCAGGCTGCTGCACTATTTTTCTCTATCTGTCATAGATTACAGAAAATGATAGTGCACTGGAAGCTGCTGATGAAAGCCCAGCTTAGTTTTCATCTCAGCTCACAATTAATCGTGATTAAAAATGGGACAGACGCTACCTCAGCACGGTAACAAGGTACTTCTGCTGTGCTGCCTGCAGTTATTTACTTGGGCAGACTCAGATCTCATTTTAAATAGACTTTCTGGCTGGGATACAGCCACATCTCTGCTTTTGAAAGCACAGTCCCTCTATACTTAAGGAAATCTGTCCTCTTTTTCCTTCCCAAATTGCTTCCTTACATCACTGATGGTTCAGCAGTCCTCCTTCATCATCCAACACAACTTCAGTGCTATCTTTGATTATTTCCCACCTCTCCTCAGAGGTGCAGCCTGTTCTCGAGTCTCTGCTAAAATCTCGGTGGTGAGAAATGACTGCAAATGGGGCTTTGAGCTGCTGCCCTTGCAGGAAGGTGTTGCCATCTCCGGGCAGCTCCAGCATCACTCACAAACGAGAGGCTCTTCCCTGTGTGCCTTAGAAATTTATTTGATCTTTATTTCTCCAGTTCTTCATTCCACTCTCCCACCCCTCTGACTTCACACCCCTCCCAGCTGTGCCCCTCTCAATAACTCCTTTTGTTGGCTTTTGGACATTTTAGTCCATTCCCAGCTATTCTCTTCCTTTAAAGTCACTTCTTTTGTGTATCTATTTAATGTCCATCACCACCATGGTCCCCTCATGTTCAATTTATGTCAAGTATCCCATTTGCCTCTTCCTCGGGGTGGGAAATGTCTTTGCCCATACACTGCTTTGTATTCTTTAAGTACTTGGTAAGGAGTAAATAGCAGAATTATTTATGAACTAAGCAAGACAACAGTCATTTGTTTTAGCTGTGTTTAGACTAAATGTTTATCAGTGTGTTCACTGACACAACATGTGTCTGGGGACGACGTGAGTGGCATTTCCAGGGGCACAGACAAACCCCCTCTTCCCACCTCTACTGTGTCATCTCCCAGTTCAGCTCTTCTCTGCATTTACTAAAAGCTGTGGTGTACTTGGTATGCAAGTGAAAATATTTTCCCTTTATAAATTATTTCTATGAAAGCTGTGATACGAATTCTTGGGGAATCCATCCAAACTAGGAATGTTTCCTAGGGTGAACACACCTGCCAATGGTAGAAAACACAATAAAAATTTATTTTCATGCCCGTTTCCTCAGCCTTTGCAAGGTAAGGAGGCCTTTCTAATGTTTCAAGTTCCTATTCCATAGAGTGCCAAGAGATTACAGCTGCACTTAGGAGTGTTTGGACCCTGTAAATTCTCAGTTCTCTCTACTTGGGATTGAAAATTGCCATAATTAAACATTTGTTGTTTATGCATTAATAGACTTTCACTCAAATACCAATGTATTTGATATTCCTGGCTCCTCTCTCACACCAGGTGTCATGTCTTTTCAAATGCTCTTCACAATCTGCTTTCTGTATCTTGATATTCCCATAATGAAGGAATGCTGGTGCTAAGGCACACTGACAGCACTGTGACAGGAGCAGAAAGTTTCTGTGTACATTTGTCACATTGAGAAAAGTGGAGTAGGAGGGGGGAAAATGTGTAGTTCATTTTGTTTGAACTTTTGCAGGCAAATTATTTTTACCATTTGTCCTTGGGTATGGAGGGCACACCCCTGATTTCCTTGGGAATGGATCCCTGACCTCATAAATCTCACTGGGTTTACCTTCAGTGAATTTTAATGTATCCTGAATTCACCCTCTTGCTTTCAAATTATCTTGGGTGATTTAAAACGGTGCCCTTGAGTGTTAGATTGAGAAACGGGGAGATAGTTGTTCATTATTACTGACAGAATTCAGGGTGTTGCTAGGCAGGTAACATGCATCAAGATCCTTTTGTGTCATGTGCTGGTGGTCATTTCCATCCAATAGAATCATGGGGTTTTTGCCTTTTTCCTGAGGAAATGTTGGGATATCACCAGGATACAAGTCCTGAGCTCAGCCTGGGCATAGTTTTCAGTCCTCTGCTTCTGCTGTTCCAATGCAGTGAGAACTTTCAGGGATTTCTCTTCACATCTGGAACCTTCCTTCCTCTGTTTTCTGTTGCACAGATCTTCCTGGAATTTGCCACTTTTCTGAAGTTATCTTGGACAAGAGCAGACTGCTCAGATTAACTGTAAATACACCCAACTTCAGGGCTACTTCTAAAAGTCATTGTGCTCTTTATGTTTCTCTAAATAACTCACACTGTCACTGTGACTGACAGGCTCCTTTCAGTTTAATTTAGGCACAGGCTTGAATTTATGGTTCTCCTGGTACCACTTTTAATGGCACTTGTCATAGACTGAGATTTAATGAGTCATGTGTATAACCCTCCAAATTCGATGCATGAAGTGGTGGGGGGGTGCTGAACAACTGAAAAATGAGAAACTTTGGGGAGGAAAAAGAATCAATATTTGTGTGTTTACACGTGAAGGGGCTGTAAACAGGCAAACTGGTCACTACACTTTCTTCAGGGGAACAGGAGTCAAGTAATTGACATCTCTCTACTGCAGAAACATGATTGAAGAGAACAACGACAGTCTTCCACTAATGGGCAAGAAAACAAACCCACCTGGAATTCCCCCTGCAAACCAGCAAGAGAAGAAGGTGACTGAAGGCACTCCCACCAAGAAAAGGTAGGCTCCAGCTCAGTCTAAACCACTAAAACTCCCTGCTTTATCTCCTTCAGGAGATCTTTGCACTGAAATAGCACCAAGATCTTTATTCTGGATAACCTCACAGGAATCTGATCTGATGGTGGTTAATGTTTCATGTAAAGTGAAACACTTTACATCTCTTTTTTTAAGAGATCACATGGAAGAACACACCAGGTTTTATGTAAGACAGGCTGGCCTGAAAAAAGGGAGCATTTCAAACTTAGCCTCACATGGAAATGTGACAGATTATGGAGAGGCAGAGGGCTGGGAGAGCAGGAGGTTTGAAAAATCCTATCACAAATAGAAACCTAAATTCACTCTGTTTTTCATTATTCTGATTAATGAGACTTCTTTGCTGTTTTATAAAATATTCACTTTCATTCATAATTTATATTAGAGACTTAATAAAGGGGTTGAAAGTTTGTATTTAATAGGAATGGGGAAATATAAGCTGTAATTCCTGCCTGATACTATGAAGTCAACTAAGTTACTGTGGAGTGAGGATGAATTTTCATTCATAAACTTTTTATTCTGGATAATTATTGGTTATTATGGCAATTCCTGAAACTTTGAAGGCCTGGCCAGTTGTGGCTGTTCTGACATTTATAACTCTCAATAATCAGAGGAATCACTTTTCACAGGAATGGTGCCATCAGTTATTTGAGATCCACTGCCTGGGTGGTCCAATTTCTCTTTTTGTCATCAAATCCAAAAAGAGAAGCTCTTTGGTGGCATATGAGGGAGACAAAGTGTCTGAACAGCTCATGATACACCCAGCACTTCAAAAAGGGGCAATTCCATGGCAGATCACGTAGCTACAAGAACCTTGCCAAAACCCAAGCCCTCAATTACTGAACTCCTATCTCGCATTCCCTGTGGCCTCAGGAACAGTAACCCTGGGGTTTTCCCCACCTCTCCACGCAGAGCTCAGGGTGTGGCTGACAGCATTCCTGCAACACGCAGCACCGACATCACGTGGATTTTAATGCAGGGCTTTAACACGTTCTGTTAATTACATGTTCCAATGCTGCTTTATCCTCTGCCTTCAAAACTCTGCCTCCGAGAGCCCCGCCAGCAGCTGCTGCACTCCCAGGGTGGCATTTCTCACTCCCAGCATGTGCTGGCAATATTCACTTTCTTGAATGACAGTGGCATTCCCTGCTTGAAGGTCCCGGAGTTTGGGTGGACTGACAGTCTGTAATTAAGCACAGGAAATCCAAGGGGGGAGGAGGCTGTCAGAGGCTGCTGAGAGCTGTGGGCAGAGCACCCGGCCACGTCAGCACCTGGCTATTTGATGGCACCCTGCTTTGCACGGTGGCTTTTGGGGTGTTTTTTCCACCCATGACATCCTCAGGTAACCCACAAGCCAGGAGAGGTGAGGTCTGTCAGCCCCCAGAGCAGGGTTCCCTTCCCAGCTGTTGGATGCCAGAATTAACACCTGGATCACCAAGCCACTGGAAAATGAGAGGAACCAGATAATGCAATTTTTAGCAAGTACCAACAGGTTGTTCAGTAATAATACACTGCATTTTACCATCAGTTCATGTACTTTAACAGGATATTTTTGGGAAGATGCAGTCAAAGAAACCAGAAGAAATACCATGTGGACTAAACCATAAATACTGGGTGAATTGGAAAGGTTTTTCAGGTGACTGCTGCAACATTTTAGCAATGCAAGGCAGTTTCTGAACAACAGCCCCTGAGGGAGTTGCTGCATCCACCACTGAAACTCCTCAGCCTGTGGTGAGCTGTAGCAATGTTTTAGTGAGATCCAGTAAAACCAAGCCATTGATTTTTGCCTGTAAACTCTGCAGGTTTTTAAAAGGTGAAATCTTTCTATCCTTTCCATATTACCTTTTCTGTGTTGTTTCGAAATTTTATTTCTTTTCACTATAAATATTTACATAATTATTTATGGGGCAAGAGGACACATTCAGCCCTGCCTGGTGGAAATGCCTGATGTCACTGAACATGTGACCTTTCAAACTTTCTGATTTAATCAATTATTACAGCTGATGGGCTTGAAATGATCCATGCTGGTGGCTCCTGGCTGGAGAAGCAGGGCCTGGGATTGAAACAAAGCCTTGGTGTGTGCAGCACCCACGTGTGGCTGGGCAGTGGCAGGAGCTGGGTGCCAGGCTGGTTTAGAGATTGCTGCTTACACACGTCAGGATCTGATGCCATGTGTTCTAAAAATACCTTGGGAATTTTGCCCGTCTGCCAGCCTGGAAGAGCTGGGCACAGGCTGGAGGTTGGGATCCCCTCAGGGGAAAGCAGATAAACCTCTGCTCCAGCTCAGTCAGCTTTAATGCCAGGAGAGATTAATTGTCAAGCTTGCCCTTGGTAGTTCTTTCCTTGGTTTATGGTTGGGCTTGCTTTTTATCACTGATATTTTTTTAAATGCGCTGTCTTCAACAGTTCCCACTTTTTTCTGGAGATTGATGGTTTTGAAAGCAATGCAACTCCCAATAACACCTCTCCCCCCGTGTTTTCCAAACCGATGGATTCAAATATTCGCCCGTGGTAAGTTACAGATGCACAAGCAATGTTCTTGCTGCAAATATATCTCTTTTCTTCCCAGCAGCTTCCCCTTAATTCTCCCTGGACCTCAGTGCCAGGATTTCACATGACTTTTCATAGCTTTTGGTCACTTCAAAGACAGAACTTCACTGGAGATTTATCTTTGGTTTTATCTACTGCTGTCGTTTGCATGGAATAAATCAGGCCTCAGATTTAAAATCAGGCCTCTGAATAAATTTAAAATCAGTATTTTTTTTAATCTTAGCCTCTTACTAATGATCCATTAGAACAAACTCTGTGCTCTCATTTGGGTGTTTTCTGCTGTGTGAAGGCCACAGCTTAATTTAGCAAGCCCTGTTCCCAGCTGGCTGCTGACGTCTTCCCTCCATTGCTCATTAACAATCAAACGTGGAAATGCTGAATCTGAAATATTTAAAGCAGCCATTTATGCTGAATGAATAGAGAAAAATTATGACTGGGAAGAATACACTTAATTTAAAAAAAAAAAAAAAAGTGTGGGGTGCTAACAGGCAATAATTATGAGTAAGGGAAATATGTACCAAATCTGGCACAGGCCCAGCATGGCCAAAGGTTTTTGTGTCTGAGGATGTCTGGTCAGCTCTTGGGAATGAGCTGACAGGCTGATTTTGGTTTCAGAGCAGAGGTGTCCAAGTTTCCCCCTCTCATTCAGGAGGTGACCTGCACATGTGCTTTGTCACCTCATTACTCAGCTTTCTGCAGACAAGTGACAGATGGAGTAAGGATGGACCCAGAGCTCCCAGCTTTATTTCAAAAGGAAGGCAATACCTGCAGAGCAGTGCTGAGCCCTTGCATTGCTGCCCATGCATCTGTTCTGTCACTAATTAATAGCTCAGATTCCCTAAGTTATTAACCTGAGGTAGTTCACCAATCTGAACCTTAGAGAACACAAAAATACAAGTAAGAAACTCATTTATTCTAATTTTTCTAACTCAGATCTGCTTTTAGGACTGTGTGGAAATTAGGTACAGCAATTACAAAATATCAGTGCAATTGAAAATCCTTTAAATGTATCACTTAAATATCTATTTAGGGCCAAGTCCTCAATTTCTTTCATCCAAGTCAGCCACAAAACACTCCTGAGTTTCCAACAGTGTTCTGTGTAGTAAATCTTTAGGTAAATCACTTTCATTGTGGGCTTGCAACCTACTCACTGCTACTGATTTAGCCCTTGTTTTGTGCCAGATGACAAATTAAGCATGTGAAAAGGAAGAATGTAAGCTTCAAGCATTGAGGATGATGCATAAAAAGCAGTGATCATTAAAAGAAGAAAGAAAAAAGGTTCCCACAGTTTCAGGATCTGTAGTGAAATAATACAGTAAAACACAAAGCAGATTGCTTTCCTCATGTGGTCTTTTTAAAAATACAATAAAATCCTGTGAGACTCTTCATTTTTATCACTCAGTTTAAAATTCCTGTGGGAGATAAAATGATAGAATTAAAAGGCCCTTGTCAAATTGGACTAATTTAAGCTCTAGTGTAGGTACTCTGTCCTGCCACTGATGTTTCTTCATGCAATCTGCCAAAATACCTGCTCATACCTTGGCACATGTGCTTTTCTGTTCTCTGTAGTGCCTCTGGAAATGGGGAAGACATGGATTCCCCACAGTCTCTTCAGGATGATGCCACTGAATACAGCCCTAACGTCGACAGTTGTGGGTGAGTGGAGACATGAATATTTCTCAGCACATTTTCAACTGATTAATTCTGTGGTAGGGTAGATATTGCCTGTTTTACCTGCAGCGTTTTAGAAGAAAGGTCATGTATGTGCATGCCTTTCTGATTCTTCAATAATTAAATGTTGAAATGAACAACTCTAATCTCTCAAATCTCATATTTCGTGTGAGGATTCTTTATATATAACGGGAGATTTTTAGATGGCAACGTAGGACCTACACACCACAATTAGGCATGGAGTATTTCTGCTTGGGGGAAATATGAAATCATTCCTTTTTCCAGAATAAAGGGTGATCAGTAAGATGTGAGGTTAAACTCTTTTCTGCTGTGAGAGGGGTGGTGCAGCTGGAGAGCAGCACCAGGTAACCCCAGCACTGCAGTCAGTTGTGGCAGAGTAAAGAAATATTTCTTAGCCTTTATTCTAGAAGAATGGATAAACTGGAAAAACCACTAAATGCTTGAAAAATGTTCTGTTTTATTATAAACCCCCTCTCAATAGCCCACTTACCTGCAAATAAGCAATGTGAGAAATGTTCTGAGATATCCATGGAAGCGGGGCAGGTTCGTGTGGTCTGGGGCGAGTAATTGTATTTGTTTTTCCTCTCATTAATAAAATAAAATAAACCAGGATAAATTGAACCAGCAATTTCATGATGATTTCTCACAATTCAGTGCTAACACATGCCAAGGCCCTGAGCTGACCAGTGCCAGGAAGAAGCTGAAGAGGAACCTGTTCAGGGCAGTGTCTGAGGGGAACGTGGAGGAGCTGCAGCGGCTGCTGGCGGAGCTGAAGGAGCGATCGAGCGCCTGCACCAACGTGCCCGTGCCAGGTGAGCTGTGCACAAACCTGGGGCAGGGTTTCCAGCTCTTCTGGCAGCTCAGGTGCAGTCTAAACTTGGGAAATGTCTTTATTTCCCTGTGAATTTGGGAGTTACGGCACTGGGGTGTCCAACAGGAAAACCAAGTGCATTGGTTGACTTGGTGCTCAAACATAAAGTGAACAGGGTGGAGTAGTGGTTTGGTAAATAGTTTGTGTTCATTTCTATCCCCCAGGTTTCACTCCTAATGAACAGAAGTTTAATAAGTAAAAATGATTTAATATCAAAATTCACTCTTGTAGATTACCTGATGAAAAAGTTCACGGCTTCAGACACCGGCAAAACTTGTCTGATGAAAGCTCTGCTGAACATCAACCAGAACACGAACGAGATGGTGAACATGCTCCTGTGCTTTGCAGAGGAAAATGGCATTTTGGAGAGATTTATCAATGCAGCATACACAGAAGAGGCATATAAAGGTATAGCAGTTTCATGTATATGGTTCAATGTACCACCCATAAAATAACGATGGTTTAAATCCCTTAAACCAACTTTTGTTCATTGTCACTGGTGCCATCCCTTGTGAAACATCATTAATGTTTCAGAGTGTGCTTGAGAGACTCAGTTCTAAATTCCTGTGTCTGTTTTTTCAGGCCAGACAGCTCTAAATATTGCCATAGAGAGGAGACAGTATGAAATCACCCAGAGCCTCATAGAAAAAGGAGCTGATGTCAATGCTCATGCCCAGGGTATTTTCTTTAATCCCAAACACAAGCATGAAGGCTTTTATTTTGGTAAGTGGTACTGAGATATTTCTGGAAAAGTTAAGAAGGAATACCCAAAGTCTTATAAAACAAGAGCTCTCAATCCAGTACAATCAATATGTAAATATGCTTTTATGTATTAGTATGCTCAACACAATATTTTCTCTTCTGATTTGAATGCTTGAAATAAAACATGACCACTTGTTGCATTTTGTGATTCTGTAGGTGAGACTGCTCTGGCTTTAGCTGCATGTACCAACCAGCCAGACATAATTGAGCTGTTAATGGACAATGCCAGGACCAATATTTCCTCCCAGGATTCCAGAGGAAACAACATCCTCCACGCATTAGTTACCGTGGCAGAGGACTCCAAAACCCAGAATGACTTTGTGATCAGGATGTATGATATGATTCTGCTGAAAAGCAAAGACAGAAATCTGGAAACAACCAAGAATAAGGAGGGTTTGACACCACTGCAATTAGCTGCAAAAACTGGGAAATTAGAGGTGGGTATGATTTCAGTACTATCTAAGAGAAACTGGTGCTCTGACACATCTCTTTCCAGTCTGGTTATGCTGTTTTGTATCAGTATTTGGTGAGCTAATTTTGTTCAAAACACAAACAAATATTTCCATTGCAATGTTGTTTTTATGCTTCAAGGTTTCTCTGTAACTCCCTCCCTCTGCACAAACTGCACAAGCTGTTTAGAACCAGCCTTCTGCTGTACAGAAATCCTGCATTTACCACCAAACAATTTCAGGAAACTCACTAGAACTGCTCTGCTGTGCTGCTGTAGAACTTGGTTTGCATAAATCAACTGCAGTGTAAAGAACTGGCAATGGGATGATTTAGAAAGTAATTAAGTTAAAGGAAGGCATAAATGAACACATGGAAAATTGTGCTTTCATGCTTTAGAAAAATATCTCTGACAGGAAATCTGAAGGCATTACAAACACTGTACTTATTTCTTAGAGGTTTTTCATCTCCAGCACCCCTCACTGAGCAACACAATTACAAATACATTAAATTGCACAACTGTACATAACAGGTAACAGGTGGGAGTTTGGGCAAGTATGTTCATGTGCTGTCTCCTTTCCCATGAACCACAGAGCTGCTGACAAATGATCTTGTTCGTGTTTTAGATTCTGAAGTACATCCTGAGCAGAGAGATCAGAGAGAAGCCCGACAGGAGCCTGTCACGAAAATTCACAGACTGGGCCTATGGTCCTGTGCAGTCTTCTCTGTATGATCTGACAGAACTGGACACCACTGCTGACAACTCAGTGCTGGAAATCATTGTCTATAATACAAATATCGGTGTAAGTTACCTATTTTTAAATAAAACTTTTTTTTTTTTCTAGCAGTACCCCCATTTCAGACGTGTCAGCCTATGTGACCAACTGAATTACTTGTAAACAGTAACGTTAGGTTCTCAGATTTTTTTATCAGGAGCAAGATAAATTTTATACCTCTGGACATTGTCAGCTGTAAGCAAATATGCATTCAGCTCCTGAAACACAGGTCCGGTATTTTGGGAGTGTCTTTTCCTACATTTGAAGCCTTAATCTGCCTTGCATAGGAACATAAATATGACCAAGCTGCTTAGACCAAATAAACTTTAACAGGTTTGTATTTTAGGTGTTTAGGAGCATTTGCTTTTCAAATCCAGAATTTTACATTTGCTGAATTCAAATCCTGCCACAAAACTTCGATAGACAGCAGGGCTGGAAGTTCACAGGACAGTTTTAGCTCAGTCATGCTTCACCAGGCTGAGAACGGCAGCTTAGCCCAGCAGGAGGGGGAGTTGTCCCTCTGTCCCTTCTCAGGGTGGGTCTGACCCATCCCTGAGCACAGAGGTGTTTCTAGAGCAGCGAGGATGGAACGGAATGAAATACACAAAATTCATGCCTGAAATTCAGTTTCCTTACAGGCAGCAAGTTGAAATACTTAATTTTTTAAAATTTTCTTTTTTTCTCCTCAGAATCGTCACGAAATGCTGACTTTGGAGCCTCTGAATTCACTGCTGAGGATGAAGTGGAAGAAGTTTGCACGGCACATGTTTTTCATGTCCTGCTGTTTTTATTTCTTCTACAATGTAACATTAACATTGGTTTCCTACCACCGACCTAATGAAAACGTGGTGAGTACAGCAGCTGAACCTCACCAAATTACACTGACTTAAAAGGCCAAGAGTATTTCCTGAATTGTATTTAAAATGCTAAACCAAAACCAGATATTGGGATATCTGGGTGTAGAGAGACCAGGTTCTCCCACATCAGGGTGGGAGCATCACATTTGCATTTTGTGGAAGTGACCCAAAATACAAATATGTGATACAAAGACTGTTACATTTCTAAAGGTGTGGAGAGGGTATTTTGTTTTTCCTTTAAGAAAGAAACTTCTGATATTTCAAACACCTCTATTAGGGAGCTGATTGTGCAAATACATTAATATAAATAATATATACATAAATAATTAATATAAATAATAAATACATAAATACATCAATTCACTGAAAGGGAAGAAATTGTGAAGCCAGAGAGTTACAGGTGTGAGGGTTTCTGTTGCTTTGCCTTTTACGCTTCAGGGATGGAACTGAGATTTTCATTCTGGATTTGTCTTGCAGGCTCCTCCTTACCCACTCGCCCTGACCCGTGGGGTGGGGTGGCTGCAGCTGTCAGGACAGGTGATGGTTATGTTAGGAGCAATATTTTTAGCCATAAAAGAGGTAAGAATTTTTAATAACAAATATATAACAAAATACACAAAGAACTTCTCTAAATTTATGAATATGCTGCTGTTGATATTGGCAAAACACGTGGAGTATCTTGGATACGTGTAATTTTTAAATCTTTGGCACAATCACTAATTCAGAGTGACTCTGGTTTTATATATTTGAATACAACTGTGACACAAACATGAAGGTGTTTTCCTTTCAAATTCTCAATGCAGAGGTCTGATATTTGTATAATATCAGTATTGTCAAATTCTTGGCTTTAAGGACAATTGGACTGCATCTTGTAATGAAAAAAAAAAACCCGTGGTATAATTTTGCCATATACTGTAAGTAATGGCAAATGTAATTAAGTAATGACAATTAATGTAAGTAATTAAAAACAGTAACTGAAATTATGCCAGAAATGACAGAACTTTAACCTTCGAATTTACAGCCCTGTAAAAAAAATAATTCCAGAAGTTACCAAGTCTTATCAGTAGATGGATTAGTTTAGAACACCAGTTAAATTCTTTTGAAAAACAGACTTTGAGGCCTGTTTTCTCTCCCTACCATGCCTGTGTTTTCTGTACCTGCCTGCACAGAGTGTAGCCATCTTCCTGCTCAGGCCCTCAGACCTGCAGTCGATTCTCTCTGATGCCTGGTTCCACTTTGCATTGTAAGTCTGACATGCACATATATATATTTTATACTATCTATAAAATCCTTCTCTGTCTCATGGTCACAGAGAATGTGCTCCTGTAACAGATATTCACTTTTTTCCTTGAAATTATCAGTTTTGGAGGGATGGATGCAAGTTTGCCTGCAGCTTTTCTGTAACACAAACTATTGGTTGCTCTGTCAGTGACAATACCAGGGTTGATGTGCATGGAGTGGATTTTTCCCACCTGCCAGTGTCTTCCCTGTTTGTGGAAAATCTGTAATTATTCTATCAATTCATTAGGCTAAAGCTGCAATTAAATGGCTTCTAAGATATTATTATAATATTCTAAGATATTATTATAACAAAGACAGATTCTTAATGTCTCCGTCAGCAAAATCTGCACTAACCAGCTGTTTGGGGGAGAATAATTTACCTAAATTAAGCTTTAATAAATATAATCCTTAGATGTTAATACACTTATACCACTTGCACTGACCTACTTTATCATTAAACTACAATGGCAATTTCATGGGGAGAATAAAAAGCAGCGCATGAAATGACAAATTTAGCATAAAGAGCAAAGAAATCTTGTTTCTGTATTTTTCCATTCTGTTGTTGGTTTTGTGCTAGTAATTTCTCTTTTACATATATGTTTGTTTTTTAACAGTTTTATACAAGCTTTGCTTGTGATCTTCTCTGTCTTTTTGTACTTGTTTTCCTACAAAGAACACCTGGTGTGTCTTGTTTTGGCAATGGCCCTTGGCTGGGCCAATATGCTCTATTTCACCAGAGGTTTCCAGTCCATGGGCATTTACAGTGTGATGATTCAAAAGGCAAGTTTTTCTTTTGTTTTCCCTGCCTGATGATACTCTATTGTTCTACAATCCAAATCAAGTGTATTCAGCAATTATATGTATTTTATACTTCATTTTGAAATGTTTTATCTCCAGATTTTATGTATTATTTCAGCAGAACACATTATTTGTTCTTCTTCAACAGCAGAAATTATAGCTTAATATTGACATTTTATTACATTAAATATGTGAGTAGCTTGTGTTTTTTCCAGCTAATGTAGTTCTGCAATTTAATTGCATCATAATCTGTAACGTCTGTATTGTACAGAATTAGTCACTCTCGCAGAACACACCAGGCTTAAGATAAAAAATTAGACTTTTGGGTTTTTCACTGAGTCTACAACCAATTTGTTCACTGAAAGCAAGCTAATTCTTCAGTGTGTGCTTCACCTGTATCCCTGCAGAATTCATAAGCACAAAACCAGTCCTGAATTTTAATTTCTGTCAACTATTTCATTCCATTTTTAGGTCATCCTGCAAGATGTGATAAAGTTTTTAGTTGTCTATATCGTGTTTTTGCTGGGATTTGGCGTAGGTAAATATTACTGGAGAAAAGCACTGATGCTCTGTGTGAGTAAAAATTTTAGCATCATTATGAGTAAGAACCCTGTTTTCATGATGAGAGCTCATGTTGGGGTTTCTTCTGGATGTTAAGTTCAGATGTGAACAGATGAGTGATTTGGCTTGGTCTCAAATCCCTGGAATTTCATTTGGACGTGGGCTCTTTCTGCTTCCTGGAACTGTCATCTGGCTGCTGTGTGTGGCTGGGCAGCTTTGGCTCTCTGAAGCACTTTGAATTCCTTGGGATGAAATGCCCTGTGTTCCTCAATAATGATTGTGACTGAAATTTCCTTGTGCTTTCTTCCCAGCTCTTGCCGCACTGATTGAGATGTGCCAGGAGGGCGGGGAATGCCATTCCAACAGCAGCCTGGGACCTGTTCTGATGGATCTGTTCAAGCTCACCCTAGGACTGGGTGACCTGGAGATCCAGCAAAACTCCAAGTACCCTGTCCTGTTTCTCCTGCTCCTCATAACTTTCGTTGTGTTGACTTTCGTTCTTCTCTTGAACATGCTGATTGCGTTAATGGGAGAAACAGTGGAGGATATTTCTAAGGAGAGCGAGCACATCTGGAAACTCCAGGTTTGTTTGGGAGTTTGCTTGCTGGAGTACAGGTGCTTGGGCTAAAACCCTCGTGCTGACAGAACAGGTTGGGTGTTAACAACAATCCCCATTTGTGTTTGGGTGTGAAAAACGGAAATAAGTAATTCCAGCATTAGAGAATTGTAGTAATTTTGGAATTAACGATCCTAAAGGTGATATCATGGCTTGGATTTCCAACCCACGCACTGTCACACACCTTCATGGCTTCCATTCCCCTGGTTATGTCACAGGACGATGTGTTCCACTATTTTTCCAGGAATCTGTGCCTCCCTATTTGCACAAATTGTCAGTGATGTGTTATTTGCTGTTGTTGGTGCTGGCTGTGGGTGGAGGTTTGACCTGTTATAAACTGCAAACTGTGTGTGCTGTGAAATCAGACCATGGCTAACCATACTCATGTTACTATTTACTGTCAACAGAGAGCCAGGACTATTTTGGAATTTGAAAAATTCTTGCCAAAATGTCTGAGGAAAAAATTCCAGCTGGGAGAACGGTGTAAAGTGGCTGAAAATGACACCAGGGTGTGTTTAAGGTAAAGCAAAATAGAATCATGTGCTATCCGTTCTGCTCTCTTTATGCTGCTTCAAGGTTATTTCTCCTCAAAACCCTCTTTAAAATATTTCCATTATCTCTACAAATTATGCTATATGTACAAAAATATAAATTGGTTTCTTTTTCAGTTGTAACCAATTGTTTAAATAGGGAAAATGTATAAATTTTTATGTAGACAATTTTTTTGGTAAGAAAGCAGATTTTCATCTTCACATGTTTTTACTGTAGAAGCATCAAATCTGCTTGCAGTAAATGTCACTTTATCATAATCTCCTTTGAATGTCAGCTTAAAAGCAATCATAGTTAAGTTGATTGGTAATTGATGATTACCATATTAAAGAACTGTGCTGTTTAATGAAAAATACTTAAATATTTCAAGACTGTACTAACAATGTGTGAAATTACAAAGTAGTATTATTCTCACGTTCATATCGTGCCTAACACTGCAAAAGACATTCAGGCTTTTAGTCCCAGCAGAGCAGGTGGTAAAGTGTGACCATCCCAGGAAGGCACAAAGGGGGAAGATCACTGATGTAGCTGGGGGATGATGCATGGTGATAACACAATTTATGTACAATGTAAACAGGATTAATGAAGTGAAATGGACTGAGTGGAAAACCCATGTTTCATTTATTAATGAAGATCCAGGGCCAACAGGTACTGTGGAATTTTATGACACCTTATTTGTAGAATCTCTTCTGCTTAGAAATGCTTTTTGATACAGTTTTATACCTTTAAAAATATAAACTCTCATATTAAGCCACACCTTATTGCTAGAGAAACTAATGGTTAATATGGCAGTGGTGTTAAATTACTTTTAAGGACTTGGAGAGAGGGTTGGTTACAAACAAGTTTTGTAATATATATATTGGATGACATAAATGTTGGCCAGGAAATCCAAGACATCCATCTGCTGCCAGGGCAGGAGTGTCCTGGAGAAATGAGCTCCCTCTGGGGTGAAAAATTCCTGTAGAAGATATGGTAGCAAACTGAGAGCTTGCTGTTTAAATGAACACGTGTTTTTAACAACAAAAAAGAAGTGCCAAACTCTGATCTTGCCTATACAGTTTCTACCATATCCTGTTTTGTTTACAATGCATTTTTTTGCAGATCCAAGCAAAATTCAAGATAATTCAAGGACTAATAGCAAAAACACCCTGAATACGTTTGAAGAAATGGATGATTTGCCTGAAACTTCTGTTTAGTTGTGCTGTGCTTGACATGGGGCTCTTCTGAAGGTTAAAAGCATCAGCAGTGGATGCTGAAAGCTTTGTGGCTGTTTTGGACAGCTGTAACCAGCTGGAACACAAACTTTCAGTGACACAGTCTGATGGCTTGAACCCATTTAATCAGAGCAGCTGAGCTGAAATAAATGGGACTCTTTCACTGGGTCAGTTCTGAGCCTCTCAAACTGTTGCTGTCCAAGTTTGCCTGACGCTCCTCAAACTTGGCTCAAGATGTTTAACTGGATAAAAAAGGTCAAATGTGAGATATTTCTTCCTTTTGTGGAAAATTAAGGTCACCATGATCCCAATCTGCTGATTTTTGGAATCTCTAACTCATGAGAAACTCATTTTGTACACTGAGAAAAGAAAAAGTTAAGTTCTTGTCATGGAGAAAAGCAAAGCATTTCAGTTCTGAAGACGACTAAATGAAGTATGTTATTTTGAAATAACAATGTTCTGGGCACATTTGCAGCTTTTGCACTGACTGTCAGTGTTACTGGAGGCTTGGTCCCATAAGCTGGAAAAAGCCTCCTCAGGTCCCAGGAGCTTTGCCTGATCTGTTTTCCTCTGTGCAATCCCCAGGGTGTAATGTGGAGTTTACTGCTGTTTATTTTTTACTGTGTGTCGGTGCCTTCCCATAGAATAACAGGGCAGAAATAGAATTCCTGATGGGAGGATATTTGCTCCAGTCACAACATCTTTACTTTTCCCCCTTGGCTTTTCCATGCTGTTGCATCTTCCTACATAAAAAGTTACCACACTAGAAGTTCTTCTGAAGTAATTTTTGCATTCAACCACTTGAGGAAAATAAGAAGTCAGTATTTCTTCCCCAAATGAACAAAATGAGTTCAATGCAATGCAATTCCAGACTTTATTTTTCATTCAGAGGACTCTGTAATGCATTTCTGTAGCTCTTATTTCACTACCTGTGATGACCAAGTACTATGAATTATATTTTTAGTTTTCTATTTTATGTGTGTATATACAAGGAGAAACACCTGTTCTGTGTACTTTCAAATTTCAATTAACATGTGTCTCCAGTGTCATGGCTTTTCATCAGAATTATTCACGTGGTGCCTGTTTTAAAGGTGCTATTTTAGGTAAGACTTAGGGGGACTCATTTCTGTGTTTGAATGATAATAAGAATTGCATTGGATTTTGCAGCTGTGGGCAAAATGATCCAAAAGACTTTCTTAAGACAGAAGAGAGCATGAGGGAACCCTCCAGTGGGAAGGATAATGCAGAGATATTTACAGGGATGGTGAACGTGGGTCCTGCTGCCCAAGCAGCCTCCTACAGACGCTGTGTCCTGACTTTCCAGCCATGGCCTGGATGGATGGGATCCAAAGGAAACTGCAGTTGTGTTCTGGCAGGGCACAGGAATTTGAGGGGGACACTTGTGTACCCACAGACCCCAGAACACCTGAGCACTGTTTGGCTTTCTCGGTGGTAGGAGATGTGAGGATGAGAAGAAAAATTCCGGCGGTCTTGGAATCCTTGATCTTTGCTGGTTAATTTTGCACCGAAGCTGCCAAGGAAGGACTGCACAGGTCTGCTTGGATTCTTTCAGTGCCAGTTTTTGTACGAAGGGAAAATACCTCTTCACACACACTCAGGAACCAGGCTGAGCCACGAGGCTGTGGTCACCAGAAACACGCTGAGACCTCTGAGCTGCGCCGAGGCCACTCTGAGCTGTGAAACAGGGAAGGCACAAAAAACCCCCAAAGAATGTGCTGTGCCACTGTCCAGGTACAGAACTGTGTAGATGAGCTCAGGAACAAGCTGGGGGTTGTTCCTAAAAGCTCTCACTGAGGAAAAACCCTCCTTGTGTGGCCACAGAGCTCGGCCACCTCACGTGCACCATCTGCTGTCTCCAGGCTCTTAGCAAGGACACTCTGAATAATGACTAGAGCAGGTAATTCTGTGCTTTTTATACCATGTTTATTTAAATTAAGGAAATAAAACTTGTCATTCAATAAACATTCTGCCCTGTGTTTTTATTTTATTGCCATAGGAGTTAAACAAAGGCAAGGAACAAATAAATTTAGTAGTAAATGAGGATGACATCACTTTTCAAAGGTAGAATATGGGAGTTATCTGGACAATTAATCTTCCAGTAAATAATTAATGTATTCCTATGCAAAGTTCTTAATGTTTATCACCCAATTGTCAAATACGTTAAAAACAACTTTAGAAAATAAATTAAACCCCTATTTTCTTCTCTTTTTAAGATATTATGACAGTCTTTGTCTCTACAGATACAGAAACAAGTCTCCCCATATGGAATTCTTAATTTCCATTCTGAAATGCTCAGCTATGGTTCGTGCACTGCTCTTCATCAAAACCAGAGTAACTGCCTAAATCTTGCCTTAAATCAGAAACAGCTTGAATTAGTTGTGAAATACACTGAAATGTAAAGCTTTTTAGAGTATATTTCTCTGAAATCCTGATTTTAGCTTGTTTTTATCTTTGTAAATATAAAACCAAAACAAATCCTAAGGCTTCCACTCCACACAGTGTGGGGGTCAGTCGCATATGCAGATAATATAATTTATTTTACACATCCTCCCCCTGTTTCTCTCTGCCCAGCTTTTCCTTTGTCTCACATCTGGTGTGTTTACCTGAGAAATTAATTTCAAGGATCAACCCATTGTAAAAAGTGTTGGTTATTGAGGTTTGGGGTTATGAAGTAGAAAAGCTGTAATTTTTATATATAATGTAGTGCTGTGGATGAGCTTCTTCATAAAAACTTCATAAAAATATTTATAAATTCTTTGCATCTGTAGGAGTCTATTAGAACAATAAACAGAGTCATAATCAGCATTATGACAATAGGTCTCAAAGTGCTCAGCAAGGTTAATTAAATTACAATTTAAAATTAGATTCTGCATTTATTTATCCCATGAGTTACTACTGAATGACCCTGGACTTCACAAAGAAACCCATTTTTTTGTATGAAAAATCTGTAACAAGCTCTTAAGAAGTGCTATGGTCTGAGACTGATGACCTGAGGTGTTTTGCAGTGAGTTTGATTTTCTCTGTTTTTACAAAAGCTTGTTTCTTTTCATAATATGCAGCTTCATTAATAAAGGTTGGATAGACTGTACAGTTCCCCTGATATGGAATTACTTCTCCATCAAGAGTCAAAAATAGAGGATCACCATTCTTCAGTGGCTGCCAGTCTTGATCCTTAGGGAAAGAGAATAAATACAATATATTTACTTTCAAGTTTTTGTATATTTTATGTGATTCCTGAGTTAATGCTAATTATGCTAATTTCTGCAGTTTATGGCAAAAGCTTTTAAAAGAATTCCTTTTAATCTTAATACATAATTTCGTGTGTCTGGCCCTCATTTTCAGAATTCACTGGTCAAGTGAACTTGAAGGAAAGTGTAGATGCTCACAAGTGATTGAAAACACTCAGTTTATAATGAAAAATTAGGTTTATATTTTAAAATATAAGCTATCCAATTGTCTTTTTCTTTGTAGTGATTTTAGATTCAGTGATTCCCAAGACAGTTCCTGAAATAATGAATGTATGACCTTAGTGAGAGAACCTTAACCCTAGGGGAGGTCTAAAGTATTCAATAAAACCCATTGGCAATATTGGCATTTTAAATATTTATTACTTAAACATACAACAATGTAGCAGAAACAGCACAGGAATAAGTAGAAAATGTCATAAATGGAAACTATTCTAGAATTTACCTGTAGTTTGGGATGAATTATGGCAATAATTTCATCGTTCTCATTCCTGGGATAATCTACTTTCTCCATTATTTTAAAAACCTTGATGGTGCAGGGTGGAAATTCCTTGCCTAGAAAAAATAAATGTAATTTAATGTCAAGATGAAAAACTGCCTGTTAAACAGGACATTGCATTTTTTATTCTCTGCAGAATGGTTCAAATCATCAGGTTCTCCCCTCAAAGCCAACTTGCAGAAAGGTGGTCCAGTCATGTATTGGAGTATATGAAGTCCAGGTCTAAATTTGCCACTGAAATGTTACTTTTCACCTAAAAAGACCTATTTTGTAGATAAGGAAATCAATGAAAGGGCTGTTTGCTAGCGTTGCACAGCACAGAGTGCTATCAGTGGCATTTCATCTTTACTATTCCAGCACAATAATGGAAATTCTGATGTACATAACTGCATTATTTTCCTTCTACTTCCAAAAAAAAAAACCAATCCACTGACAAAATATACTCTGAAATAATTAAAACCACTTAGTTTGTCAGAGTGTATTTTAGGTAGTGCACAGGTCTGACTTTAGTTTTAGAGAACAATTCTCCCCCCACCTTTTACCTGTTTAACTGTAAAAGGTTATAGCCCAACCCCTTTTTTAAAATATTCTCCTGAAACAGTCCACTAACGTGACACAGGAGGCTATAATTTCTCATTACCTTCATTAAAAAGTTGCACAAAATCAAGGCCATGTTTGACAATCTTCCTCATTTTGTCCAAAACATCAGCTCTAGCAACACCTTGTGGCTGGGGCCCCACCTCAACACCTGTTTGGAGAGGAGGGAGATCATTAATGTCACTTAATGTCACCATCACACATCACAAGCTTACACTGCACAGCAAAAACAAATGTCTGACAGGTCAGTATTTAATGTTTAAGAGGGATTGTAAGGCACAGAATTATGTGGTTTTTTTTAAGGCAAGCAAGTCCTTCTTAAATATTATAAATATTTTCTGCAAAAAGTGGGTTAATTGAGTTTAAGGATTTCCATCTGGCTTCTCCATTCTGTAAGCCAGAACTCTGATGGTGTAAATCAGAACTCTTCAGAAGAATGGATAATCACATACATTCATTTTGGTAAATATATTGTCAAACAAACAGCTTCTGGTGATCAGAGCCCTCTGCAGAAGGCAGTGAACACATCTGAAAACAGACATATTTTAAAATCATTTATGGTGGGTTGGAAGAGCCTTTAGATTTGATATTTACCAACAGGATGTTTTGCCACAGATCGAGTTGTTGCATATTTCAGGCTGGGATGTTCAATCAGCAGAACAGGACAAGGTTCTGGAGCCAAAGCGTTCTGTGGAGATGGTTTAAAAACGCCTTTGTTATGCAAATGGTTTAAAATGTTGTGCCACAAAAGATTACTGATGCAGAAGTGATTTACACAATGTCTTCAATATGTTGCCTTTATTTCAGGGCCCTCAAGGAAGTAGGACATCTTTAGAAAACGCACAAAGCTGTGTTTGTTGGTGTCTGTTCCATTAACTGATGCCAGGCAGCTCCGCTGAACCAGAACTGAGCACAGTTCTAGTCCTGACCTGCCAGCAGAGAAAAAAGCTCCTCAGCACGGTTCCAAAACTGAGAACTGAAATACCATAAAGCAGATTTCAATTATTTTATTTGGGGTTAGACTCCAGTTCCCTTATGGGGACCGAGATTAGGAATTAAGCCTTATTTAAACTTCTTTATTGGCATTTTTGCTACTTGAGGCTGCTTTCTTGATTACTGCCCACCATTGCTCTTCATATAATTTTAGTCATAAGCTTTCTAGATCTTTTATAAGGATATTAACAGAATACATGTAATAAGAAAAAAAAATGTTTAAAAATACCTTGTTTCTAAGGAAAAAAAAAAAATTAAAATTCCACACCATTGGCCCAACCTGGATTCCATCAGTCACTGTCCAGGTCACCAGAATTCAACCAAATTATGCTTCAATCAGGACTTCTGCAAACCTCACTACCAAAACTTAATCAGCTTCAGGAACAGCAGAATCAAACAGCTTCTAAAGACACATCACTGATAAGGGAACATTTGTCATCACCTACTTCCATTATTTTTTACATCTCTTTATTTAATGAAATTAATGTTTAACTATTTAGCATGTGTGACCCAAATTTATCCAAGTTCCTGACAGTTCAGTGTGAAAGCAGATTAAGCTGCATTAATTTTCATAGATGTTATTCTAAGTATTCCTCTTTGCCCATCAGTCTTTAATAATGCTCATTTTAATACATGAAGATATGATGAGTTTAAATCTGAATTACCTGATATTATAATCAAATTAATAATTGCCTCTGATTAAAAAAAAATCATCCTATGAGTAATGAAATATTTTAAACAGTTTTGCAGAAGAAAAAATAGTATATTTAAAGAAACTACAAAATAATATATAGTAATACAACATTACAACTAATAATCTATTTTAATAGTTCATTTAAATTAGTTTTACCTTGATATAATGAACCATTTGAATTGTAAAGTCATCCCTGGAGTTTTCAAGAATAATGGTACCACCCATGTTAGAAGTGGTGTTGTGAAGGTCAAAAATAAGGTCATAGGCATCATCACTACCTTTGGGACCAAATATATGATTGATTTCCTGAGCCCTCCTCACTTCATATGGAATATCTTCCACCACTGGCCTGCTGTTAATATCAGCACAAAGAAATTAGTAAGCTCATTCCATGGCTTTACAATCAACAAAATACGTATTTAGCCTTTTCTTTTTACTTTGATTCCAAAATTGACTGGAGTTGAAATCACCTGTTTAATTACCAAACTTAAAATTGGCTGAATTTGTTGATGAAAGCAAATATGATTGTCTTATTATTATGTGTCTTGCGCAGAAGGGTATTAGAATTATTTAATGACATTTTGGCTGGAAACAATTTATTTCTCCTTACATCCCAAAATTTCCCCCTATGCATAAAATTAACTAAAAACTTATCAACAACACAGAGCACTTCCAAGACTGGATCCACCTCCTGCTGGAGACCATATTCAGACATCAGTCCATGATGTTTTGCCTTGGACATCACCCTCAAGGTCTTTTGGAACTTGTTTTATTTCTTGTCTTCTCGTGATCTGATCAGACCTTTACAGTCTATTTCTTTAACATTTCTTCTTTAACGTTTCTTCACATAGGACTGTCAATTAATACTTTTTATTGAAGCCAATAGGGTTTCCACCATTACTTTCAGTAGTATCAGGATTTCACTCTCCTTTTTCTGATTTTGTAAAATAATTTGTAATCTCGAAGGTTCTACACTTAAGGGACCAGGGGAAGGTACTCCAAACACTCAGCAGTGCTGTAATAGGACCAGGCAACTTCATGGTATTTACTGAGAAGTATTAGTTAAAATATAAAGACAACCTGCAGGTGTCTTAATCTGGTGTTTTTTCAAGTGTTCTGTGTTCAAAGCAGCTGAAACCAAATAAAACCACTCTTTTGTTGGCATGTTTTTCCAAAGTAAACAATTAAAAGAATTGCCTCAATGCTCATGTGTTAACATCTGCTTATCTTAGACATAATAATCAACAACAAAATTCTAAGATGAAAAGCCAGATGGAAAGATGTATTGGGTAAGAATAACTGCTTGCAAAATACGTAAAGTAAGTATTCCTTTCTGTGATATTCACCTTTACCATTAAAACTTTTCTGAAACAGAATTACCTGGTTAGCAAGAATGTTTATACAGCAAAGTATTCCCCTGGAATAGATGTCTCAAAAGTACAGAAACATCAAATCCTATTAAAAATGCAAGCACAGTTACTATTTTACAGTAGTTACAGACAGTATTTCTTCTAAAATAATGAGTCAGTTAAATTATTGAGGGTTTTGGATATCCTTTTGCCTTAGAATAGATTATTTCTAACTTCAACTTTTTCTAATTTCAAGTTTTCACTTTTTACTGTATATAACTGGAATTAAACACACTCCCCTGATTTCTGTGCCATTCTTTCAGATACTCAGATGTCTATGTTTAAATTGCTTTTATCTGCTATTTCTTGCAAGTCTAATTGTATTCAGAAGAGCTCCCAAACTGAATTGCACAAGACATGAGAAATAATGGCTCTCAGAACAGCGGTACTCCAGTTCACACAAACGCAGCTCATCTAATGCTAATTTAAAATGCTGTTTAAGATAATATGTTGGTTTGAGACTGATTTCACCAGCAGTAGAAATGAATCTGTTAACACTCATGCAATTTGTTCTTTTTTTGGGTTAAAGGTCAGTAATTTCAGTTATGTGCCTGCACTGTTAAAGCAGTAGGGGAACTTGTGTTTAACATTTTAATCTGGGAAGTATTAAACTTTAAAAAGGAGGAAAGTAAAACGAGAGAAAGCACAACTGCTCTTACCCAAGACTCTCGGGGTCAAAAACCCGGTTGAGATCACAGTCAATGTACCTCGTGCACCTCTCCACAGCCCTGGGGTTGGTGAGGAATGGTTTCACTTCCACTCCTGCTCTCTGGATCTCGGCTCCATCCTGCTGCCAGTGCCTGACCAGCAGCACCCCCGATAATTCATTGCCGTGAGTGCCCCCGAAGAGCCCGACCCGTCTCACCGGGGCACACGGGGAACTCATGTTCTGCAGCAGCTCCAGCAATTGCTGAGGGCAAAACACAGAAAAATGCTCAAGGAAAACTTTTGTCTCTGGGGGGAGGGAAAAAAAAAATCTTTCCAGTAGGAGATTCTTTCTTCTGGTTAGGTCAGATGCAAAAGAAAGTGAATGAATTTCTCCCAACAGTTCTCGACTCCTGTTTTGAGGCGGGATTTTCCAACCTGACCCACCTCCCTCCCCAAGGAGCCTCCCCTTCAGTTTCCGTATTTAGTAACATCTCCAAGGCTGTTAATGGCACTGTTACACAGTCCAAAAGTTAACTCTGGGCAGTCTTTATAATATGTGATCTATGGGTAAATCCTGTACTAATGAACAGTGGAAAACGTTGTTTTTACACTTAAATATCAGGCATTTTTGCACTGCAAACTAGGTGTAACAGGTATTCTCAAGTATAAGTTACACAAGTATTACAGTATACAAGGGCAGAATGATTTAAAGTGAGCAAACCCAGCAAAATAAGAATTTTATCTTGGCTCTAGTCCAGCACATAATGCTGAAACATCAAGCATTTTCAGCTAAAAAAAGCCAAGAACAGCTGAATTCCTCAAAGCATGTCGTGGCTTGTACGACCTTTTTTGTTTTAGAAATGCAAAGAACAGTGATTAGAAGGAACACGAGCTGAAATTACAGAGCAATTTATCCACGACTGATTTACCCAGAGTTCTGGCTCCAGTTCTATCTCGGGATCTGCTAACACAGACCTCTAACACATTGAAACAACTTTGCCAGGGACAACCCTCTAACTTCTGCAGCCTCTTATTAAAAAGGAAACAGATCTAAGACCACGATGGGACAATAGTTCTGTTCTCTCCCCAAAAAAACTTTAGTCAGCAACTTTTCTTCCATTTCCAAAAGCGTTCAGAAAGGCTTCTGAAGCTTAAGCCAAAGAGCAGCTGTAACTTCCATCCTGAGAATCAAAACATTTAGAATAAAAGGTCTTATTAACAGAAAAATAAGTTCTATTGCTGTAAACGACAGAAGTATTTGCATTTGGTATCCGACACATGATAGAAACATAACAAATATTAGACTGCAAGAGAATAAAGAATGTTTATTGAACAATTCCTTTTTATTAAGATTATACTCCACTGACTAAGAGAGTATTTGGCTAATGCCTGGGAGAGGCTTTATAACCCAGACTGACTGACTGTAGTCAAGTTCTACAAAAGTTGCACTCTGTTTTGGTTTATGCTTTCAGATTTGCTGAACCTTACAGCGAGTTAATACAGAGAGATCATTTACTTAAACACTCAACTGTATTACTCTGTACTTAGGAGCTGTCAGATGTTTAATCAGAGCAAGTAATTTATTAAACAAAGCAGTAAAGTTGCGTTTTACAGCACTGGACAGTCTGTACTGTCCTTTGACCCCTGTCTCTTCAGCAGTGGTGCCAGAATGGTGAGTGACACAACACCCAAAAAACACAACTCACACTCTGAATCCGAGTTTGCTGAATTTAAACACAGCAGCAGTTTCAAGAGTAAACAGCAAAATACAAATATGCAGGGCTGGAACATATAGTTTATCTTTTATTGCTGCTGGCTCTGTAATGGTTGTAATTCCTTCCAAAGTGCTGAATGAAACATAGAGATCGTCTGTGCACTTACTTAACATGCAAGAAGTTTGTCTCCTAAGAAGAGTGTTTTTAGGACAGAGACAGTGAATTTCCAAGCACGAGTTTAGGAATTAAATCCATGGAAGCTTCTTTTATCCCTTTAGAGCAGTTCCCATCCAAACACTTTTAACTCCTGGTGTCCCAGGACCTGCCAATTTGGGGGTGAATACAGACACATGGAAAATTTTCACTCTTCAGGGTTAAACACCGGGAACCATCCCTTATTCCTGTGCTTTGCCAATCCTCACACTCTGAAAAAGGATGTGGGATATTTAGTTTAGTAAGAATCCGGATTGGTTTGATGTGCTACATACAGATATTTGGGAGTGCTTCTGAAAGCTCGTAATGTGTGTCACGAGCTGGGAAACGTATGTAATTATAAAAAGTAAATGAAATGAAGCTTAGATATTAAAAGTCTTAAAGATACATATACACACACAAGAAGTGTAACATGGCTCAGAGCCTTCCAAGGCTGAAGGAAAACGATTCCTAAAACAGGACAGGATCCTATCGTGCCAAGCACTCAGATTTTAAACAGCAGCCAGCCACGTGTAAAAGCCAGAATAGCTGAAGAGACAAACAGCATGAAGAATGCTGATAAGTTTTATTTACAGCCACGTTTGTGTCCACACACTTGTGGAGATTCAGCTCCTACCCCGGGTTCTCTGAGGGTGACACCAAACCAGCTCCTCGGGGGCGGGGGTAATTAATGCAATCCCACAGAGGGGGCGATTAAAGCGTTCTTGTGTCTCTCAGCCGGGCCCAGCCGCTCCCGCCGTCCCCTCAGCGGGCAGGGAACAGGGCAGCGCCTTCCCGCCATTTTCGCGGCGCCTGAGGCGCGTGCGCGGACGAGCGTCCGTTATTTTTGGCGGGCTTCGCCTCAGGGCTGTCCCTCAGCCCCGACCCTCAGCCCGGTAAGCGCTGACCCTCAACATGGCCCTGGCCCTGGCCCTGACCCTCATCCCGCTCTCCCTCAGGGCCTGGAATCTGCAAAGAGCAGTTGCATCTTCCGCGTGCACCTGTGGATCTTCTCAATTCAATACAGCTGCTTCTGTGTTTTAGGGCTTGGGTTTGAAATGATGCCAGTCACTGGGGCTGCAGAGTTAAGAGAAACTGCCATAAAGTCATGTGAAATTGGAATGTGTTTGCGGCATTAATTTGTTTGCTTTGTTTATCTGACTTCCATACAGCAAATTTAGAGTAAGCAATACGTTGCTGCCTGTTAAGATTCAGCAAAGAAATGAAAAGGAGTTTAGCTGACACCTCGACTCGCAGCACAGCAGGTACCAGCCCTTCTTCTGTGCTGTTCACACCTCATTATGCTTTTATATATATATAAAATACATATAATATATCTATATATGTAGTATTCATACAGAATAGTCAGTGTTTAGCCCTAAATCCCCATTTCCTGAGTGAACTTGCATGGGTTACCTGTTTCTTGCAGCAGAGGGGGCGAGATTTTTAGGTGGATTTAGGGAACTGGTCACTTAGGGAAAGGTTTCATTCCCAGGATTATGTGTAGGACACAGGGCTGGGAATATAAATTCTGGGAGGGAATGGACTGTTAAGTGTTTGTGAAATGTAATTCCTCTAGGTAATGTAAAATAATTAAGTAATTTTATTTAAATATTTTAAGTATGGATTGTGTATACTTTTGCTACTAATATAGTATTACTTAAATTTTAATTTTAGGTTGTCTGCCTGTACCACTGTTCAATCAAAAAAAAAGAACTAGACAGCCCCTCACTTCAAATCCACTTAAAAATGAGCCAGGTATTGGTTCTGGGACTCGTAGTTATGACTTCTCACCCACATCATTTGGTAAATAAGACATATTTTATTTTTTTACTGCCTCTAAATCGAAATAAATCTTAACTTCCTGATTGTATCGTATGAAATCAGACATTGTCTTTATCAAGAACTATATGCACCCTTTATATCTATTTCTGAAAAGTTCATTATGTAAAAATTGTCCTCCAGGAAATTTCTTTCTCCACTGTACAATTGAGCTTTTTATACTTTGTGCCTAGAGGGAGTTTGACTCTTTGTGTGATGGAGAATGAAGTAGCACTGGCATTTAAATAGAGTCTCTTGAAGCTGACCTTTTGTTTTCGGTTGATTTCAATCAACATTCAAGTCCTGTGTTACAAGAAGAAACATTTATAAGATGCCTTTCTGGTAGTTCAGAAAGGAACTTCTGTTCTTCAAATTGGGCTTGGAAAGAACAGTGCAGAATTCTGCTTTTAGTGCTTTCATTGTGTTTTACTTGTAATAAAGTTTAAAAGTTTTCTTATAATAAAGTCTCTGTTGCTAATAAGTCTAATGTTTGTAACTGAACCATTGTCTAGAGAAGCAACCCACTTGTTAGAAGTTGTCTTATAATTACAAATATCAAAGGATCACATTCCCTTTTTTTCTTTTTTCTTCCTCCTTCCTGTGTGAGCCTGTTTGTGGGACATTAAGCAGAGTAGGAGGCCTACACAGACTCATTACCTTTCAGTCTTTTCCATTTTTATCCATATTCAATCCTTTGTCTTTTGAAAATTAGGCTGGGGAACTGCAAACCCAGTAGTGGATGAACTGCAGAAAGCAGCAAACAGTGGGTATGTAAAAAGCAAGTTATTTGTTGCTATTTTGATTTTTATTTGGATACTAATTGTTTCACAAACAATCCATGTGTGTCTTACAATAAAGCTGCTGCTGTGTCACTGATACTTTAAACTTTCCTTTGAAAGCCAAACAGAACATCCGATGACTCCTTCCCTTATGAAACCACCAAATGCATCAAAGTTTAATTTAGCAAATGCTGGAAAAAACTTGGCTGCCTGCAGGTTGGTGAAGCCTTTAATGTCTATTATCCTTCCTTTTTGTTGTTATGTGAAAATGCATCTTACGTTTTCCCATATGCCTGTAGCATTCAGAGAAACCCTTTTCATATCACTCTCAGAGGAAACCTTGTTTATTTTATTTTAGAATTATGAAAATATGTGAATTTTGGGTCAGGAAAGATCCCTTGCACAGGGCAGGACAATAACTGAGCAGGGTTTTAATCCTGTTGAAGTCAGATGGATTTGTGCACAGGTGTAATCACTGCCCTGTGTGTGGATGAATTTGGTGTATGCTCAAGTGCTTTGAGTCTGGATGTATTCAAAGATAAAACAACAATTTATGGATTGCTTTTATATACTTTAATCACATATCTGAGTCTTCAGAAGAGGTACTGTGATACTGAACTGTTGTATTGCAGGAACAGAAATGAATATACTCCTTTAGGTAACACAGCAAATTCAAGATCTGGTAATGGAACTACTCGAAAGTTTGAGAACTTTTCAAGCAGTTTGAAAACTGTCCAGCAGCAAAACCACCCTGACAATCGTAACCCATCTCAGCTCATCAAAACAGACACGTCCAAAGGACAGTGGCCAGTGAAACCCAACACTGTGTCAAGAAGTCTGCAGGATCACAGTCCAGCATATAAATTTAAGTACAATATTCAGCAAAATAAAATGAATGAAAACCAATTTGATTGTGTCCCAGAAGACAAAAGTCAGGTAAAACTTATGGGCAGGGTTAATAGGAAAGACACAATGAAGAAAGCAGTAAAGAGAGAAAACTGATGGGAGATGAGGTTTTTAGCAGCCTGAAGCTGCCTTAGTGAAACCTGAAGTTTCTGGAAATTTAGAAATGAGATTTTCGTACTGTAATAACCTAAAATCCTCAGTAAACTGGCAGGGAGTTGTTCGTATATTCTGAACAAATGCTCTAATTTTAATGTAAATATTGCCTATTTAACATAAAATATAAATGCCTATGTGCCCTTTAAAATTGCAAGTGTGTAAGTCTAACTTAAGCTTTTGTCTTCCTCTGAAAGGAAATTTCATCATCTCAAGTAAAAACTAAAATAAAAAAGAATTCTTTGCGAATCCTGTCTGCAGTCATTCAAAGTGTGAGGCACTGGAGCCAATATGCCTATAAAACTGCACTGTTATTTGAAGTTTTAGGTAAGTATAGTAGATTATAATAATAGAATCTGATAATAATGGTAGGGCAACAACAAGGGAGAATTTTTCAATAGCTGAAATACTTAAACCCACAAAATACTGGCGTGAACACCATCTAATTTTCTGTCCGTTCAGCTGTCAAAGGTGACTGAAACAGGTACAAAATTAACAATTCAGTCATCTTCCAACATTGAAGTTTTTCCATCCTGTTTCTTTCCTTTCCTTGTTTTTAGAAGGTGTTGGAATAAATTTTCCTGTTTAGTAGGAGTTTTCTGTAGAGGGATACAGTTTTACAATAATTTTTAATATAATTAGTCTAGGAATGATTAATTTTTGCTTAATGGGACAGGCACACTGGATTCTGCAGTCACACCTGGAGCATATGGGGCAAAGAACTTTCTTCTGAGAGATGGAAAGGAGACCCTGCCTTGCGTGTTTTATGAAATTGTGAGTATTCTGTGTCCACACATAACACAGTCACCACTAGCTCCAATCCTTTTTATGAATGCAAAAATAAAACATAAATTTACTGTGTAAAAGGCGGGCTGGATGTTTATACCATATTGTTCCCAAACTAGAGCAATAGTCACTGCTTAGGCATCCTCAGACTTCTGTTACAGAAAAAAAAGCTGAGGCTTTGAGTTTACCTTTTAAGTAGTTGATAATAGCAACAAAGCTGATGTAAAGGTCCTCTGTTTGATGTAGTCCTCAGAATCCAGCCATGTGGAAAGCTTTTATGTTAGGTGATATAATTGTTTTATGTGTTTATTATGCTTTGATGAAGGACCGTGAGCTTCCACGACTAATTAGAGGTCGAGTGCACAGGTGCATGGGAAACTATGATGCAAAAAGGAACATTTTCAAGTGCGTCTCTGTAAGACCAGCAACTGCTCAAGAACAGAACACTTTCCAAGACTTTGTTAAAATGGCAGACGTTGAGATGACAGCATATGTAAAAACTATGAATGAAATGTAGAAGTCAAAGTGGTTGTCCAAACTCCAATTTTAACTAATTGTTACCCATAAAGGCTGGACATGCTAAAGCATTTACCAAAACTACCAGTGAAAATCTGGTTGAACAATTGAAAATATTACTGTGCCGTGTTATCCAACAAATGTTGTATGGTGTTCATTGGGTTCCTGTTTATGTGTTATCTGATTCACGTTTTCTTAAAAAAATAAATAAGCAGTATAATACCTGTATAAAATAGCAACAGACCCTGAAGCTGTAGGAAGATTCCCAAGGACACAGAGGAAGTAGAAAAGAAAGAAAGAATTATTTGAACACAGAACTTCCTTGCCTTTGCCATAGAAACATCTTTCATGAGGGATGGACCATGTACATGTTTATGTGCCTTTGCCTTCAAACATTAACTTTCATAGATTATTCCTGCTGTTCCTATTTCCTTTTCCTCTACTTCAGAAGCTTTGTAGCAGATTTCTTGGGGACTGCAAAACAAAAGAGTTGTCAAGAAAATAGCAAACAGTATGGGGATTTTTTTTATTATTTTATACAGTGTTGGCAATTGGAAATTTCACATTTAAAATAATTGAAATATTGTATCCAACAAGTCAAATACAGAAAACAGTTAATATTCTAAAAAGGAGCCAGCTAGTCAACGCAGAAACACATTAATGGAAAATACAGCTTTTAGTTACACTTAAAAAATTATATATTTAGAATAAAACTTGAACCTGGTCCAGCAAATTGTAACAGGAAAACGCTTTTACACAGTTTAACGCGCAGACAGTCTTTATTTAAAAAAGTGATCTGTCAGTGTGAGCACAGGCATTGTCAGCAACAGCCCCCTCGTGTTCCAGGTGAGACCTAAAGGATGTGCTTTACCAGCTGCTGCAAGAATCACTGGCATTATCATCTCTGCCTTCAGTGTGAAGCGAGTTCAGAGCATGGATGCTTCAAGCAGAGTTTTCTCAATGCCATTGTAGAGGTCATGTACACACGTTTGATTCCCTTTAAATATTATAAAATGTTAAAGGAAGCTCCAAATGGAAGCATTAGCTTGACTCATAAAAGGTGCAGAATATTGCAGGGTGCAGAGGTTGATGATTTGCACAGCAGAAGTTGAGCTTTAAGAAGTAAACATTTGGTACAGCAGTGTTGTAAATTGTAAGACTGCTGTAACTAATTTAAAACTGATTCCAGTTAAGTGATTGATGCTTCCAGTTCTGCACATGTGAAACTTATGTTAATAAGTAATGACAGGAGTAGGTCCTTTGTCTACTAGGTGTGTTATGGCTGTTAATAAAAATCTAAAATAATTTTACTTCTCGAGAAGTGTTTAGATCTTTGCAAAAAAAGTTTCTACTTGACACTAACAAATCACTTTTTCTAGTGAAACATTAAGTGAACAGTCGTAAACATTACACAAAACAGAAAAAACCCTACTCGATACAGTTTATACACACTACTCAACATTTTTCAGTTGTTGGGTGATTTTTTTCTTGACCATATTGATCCTGTCTTGTATAATGGTTCTAGTGTAAAGGCACAGGTTGGTTAGGAAAGAAAAGCCTGCATCTCTGTCTCTCTCCTTTGTGGTGATTATTTTCTTTTTGCATGTTGTTTGTTATTCCTCACTTTTCTGACTCTTACATGAAAATTATCAATCTCAGCCATTCATTAAAAAAGTGTAAGACATCACTAAAAGCACATAACTATACAGAAGTGACTGAAATTTTTTCTTCTTACTTTAGGGCGTTCTTTCAACCTATTTTGTTAAATGTTTGGAAGATTTAATTTCTCAGTCCTTGTGAGCAGAAGTGCAGAGCACCCATGCTCTCTTTCTTAGTGTACTTAATTCTGCATTAGAATCTGTATTTTCAAAGATTTTGCTAAGTTTATGTGCAGAATTTGCTTTTAGAGTGCATGGAAATGCAACAACATTTATTGACAATTATTTTGGAAAACAATGCAATGTTCCATTGAAGTTTAGAAGGGTGAGGAATGTAAACAAGACTGCAGAAGTCTTTGATGTATATTAAAATAACACAGTGATTGTTCAATCTGTTTGCATTTTCTTACACATCCTCAACATTTCTCTGTCTGTCCCTTCATGTACACCTTCCATTAAAAAAAATAAAAATTCAGGAATCAGTTGAACTCAGCTAAGTGAAGAATAATAAATTTGATCACCTGGTTTGTGCCGAAATACAAAACTAAGAAGTACAGCTCTGAATTAAATATAATCTATGTGATTTTTCTTTTTAATAAATAATAGAAAATAAAAGATGAGAATAGAATTTGAATTTTTATTTTAAATGAAAAAACACAACAGTGGAGTGAGATTAGAACCCAATGTTTCTTTTGCTTAAGGCAATCAAGTGCACTTATTTCAATGCTTGATAGTAATGAATTCAGTGCTATTGTGGAAATCAGACCTCACAATATTCCCATACAGACTAATGAAATATGGCCATTTGCTAGTTCTGACACAGCATCAGATTTTTGCTAGTCACGTTCAATAGCATTTCACTTCACTTTTTTTATTTTTTTTTTAAACAAACTGGACTTTTAATTGCAATGGAAATACTGGAATTAGTTGGTTCTGGCTTGTATTATCACCACAGATAAGGGCCATTGGGCACAGTCATTTTTGTAAACAGAATTTATTTCTTCTCAGCCTTAAACAACAGAACCCAAAATCTACAGTTGTAATAGTTCAAAACATTTTGTCAAAGTCCACCTAGAATTATAATTTCAGAAATACTGAAAACAAATTCTTAGGATTTTTTTCCTGTTGTTAAACTATTAAATCATCATGAAGCCTTTGGAAGCAGTTAGATCTCTCAGGAAAAAGAAATTTCCATTTTACCCAAGACTTCATGAAGATGTCTCTAAATCTTGGCAATTGGAGCAGTAGTAAAAACTGTGCCCAGAACTTACAATATGCAGGTGCTGCTAATATATATAGATTTAAAAGAAACTTTTTTCTTGTATACAATTCTTTTTAGCTATCAATCTTAATTTTAGGCTGTGGTTACTAGTAGGTGCTTTTTTCACTAATCAAAATAATTGTAACAAAATATCATTATTGATTTTAAAGTTACTGGGTTCATAAAAGTTCTGACATTTAACAATATATCAAAAGTGAATTGAAGCTTTTAAGACTCACAATTTTGAGACACAAAAGAAACTGGGAGGTAGACAGATGTTCTGAGGATAAACTGATTTTTTTTTGTCTAAGGCATTATGCCATTATATGTTTAGAGCAGTGTAAAGGCTGCTGATTAATCCTATTTCAATTCCAGAGTGTTCGCTGCTCGTGCTTACGGAAGACTTTCAATGCACTTTTGGTCTTTGTCAATCTGACCTTCTCTTCCCCATCTCCTTTCCTCTCTTTAGCAATACAGCCAACTGGAAGTGCTCGAATAATTTCTGCCCATTACTGTAGACAGGAATGTTCTGTTCTTAAACAGTAATAAAATACTATAAAATAGTAGGTATTGGAGTTGGAGATATGTGCTCTTTTGGTGCATATTTTGCAAAGAATGGTAAAAAGACAGACAACATGACCCCAACAATTGCCAGCATGTACCCCCATCCAATCTGGCAGTCTCCTGCATAGTAGATGTCTGAGTTCTCACAGAATCTCTTCACAGTAGCAGAGTTGAAACCAAAAGGGTAAACCAAAAGCCCAGAAGCCATTATGAACACTAGAGAGGAGAAAAAAACCACACCAGTTATTATCAAACATTAATTCTTTTGGAAAAAAAAAATCCTTATTTCAGAAGGACAAATATATATATTGTATTAAAATCAATGGAAAAAGTCATAGCTTATAAAACCCCCTTGTGATTGGCAGATTATCTTCCTTTTCATAATTACCTCTTATGGACAGCAGTGGTGTGACAAGGCAGCAAGTTGGGAACTCTTGCCATTAAATAACTTCAGAAACGCTGTGATCCAAATTATGTAGCCATGTAAAAAGTAAGGTGATTCAGATACAATGGAATCCAGAGGAGAAGAATTCCTAAGTTGGCAGATTCCAAACCAGCTTCACTTTCTTCTCAACAGCATTTTTGTGCTTGAGACAAACAATTACTTTGTTCTGCCAAATAGAAACTTTCAATGAAAGAGTTCAAATGTAATTTTTCAGATTCTGCTGATGAGGTTCTGATAATGTGAGACTCGTTAGTACCGACTCAAATTGTTTAAAACATCCTGCATTTGAACAATTGATAAAAACAACACCATTTATCTTCTTTTTATTTATTTATTTTATGTCTTTTGACATTGGATAGCCAGGCTTGCCTCCTGCAATTACCCTGAATTATCCATTGGCTTTTAATAGAACTACACAGATTTTAGTCTTTTAAGGAATCCATGTCATATTCAAATATCAACTTATACTGGTAATTGAATCAACAACAGAGCCCCTTTTCCAACTTTGAAAATAAGACTGCCCAAGGTATAAATCATGAGTACGATGAAGATGCATTAGATTCTCCAGGATCAACTCTTGGAGCCCGACTCTGCCCACCTTGGAGGTGAAGAGGGGCTGAGCCAGGCTGATGTGAGGGGTTACACCACCTTTTGTTTGAGAGAACACTGAGAAACCATGTTTTCTTTTCTATCCTTTCTGCTAATCAATTACCACTGCGTTTAAAATCTCTACTCTATTTTAAAAGGCTTTATTTCATGTACTGGAAAGATACCATGGAGCAGTCCCTTTTCCTCTCTTCCCATTTTTCCAGAACAGTGTTTTGTTCAAATTCAGGGTAGTGATTCAAGAAGCAATCAGAATTAACAGTTATGTTTGAGCTGATAGATAATTCATAACCAGCAAACATCTAATGAAACATTAGGATTATAAAACAAACACTACATCCTATTCTCTGTGTTTGTAATTGCCTTTCAGGCAGGGCATGTGCATATTACTCCAATTGTAATATTGGAGAGGCTTAATCTTAAAAGTATCCACTAAAAAAGGGCAATCACTCATTAATCTTTTTTAATTAAAAAACACTTAAATAAGCTTGAGAGCTAGATGAAGTCAAAAAGTTTAACACAGCCTATCTAGTCCCTGAACAATCTGAATGAAACCTTTCCTTCTAGTCGAAACGGAACCGCTGAGTTAATCCCTTGTAGAAAACAATAAGATGAAGAAAATGGAAATGAAAATAAGAGAAAGTGGAGCAGCAGCAAACTTGCCAGTCTGTTTCCCTCTGGGTATTTCACGTGTGGGTACAAAGAGAAGCTGCCTGCCAAGAAGTGGAACTCTCTGAGAGCCAAGTGTTTCACCTGCTCCCACAGCCACCGTCTTTCCTTTAAACTTCAGCAATAATTTTGCAGTGGTTGCTGTGGCCCTCCCCTCTTTCCAGGCACAAGGTGGGTGAAAGGTGCTGCTGCAGGAACCAGCCAGGGGAAAGGTCCTTCCCAGCACAAGCAGCATCCTGAGCCAGGCTCACAATTCCTGATCCTCAGGCAGCTGCACCTGCTGAGAGTACCCAGGGCAGGAGGAGCTCACAGATCTGAGCTCTCAGCAGCTGTGTTCCTGCATTTAGGACCTGACAGTGACATGCTGAAGCTGAATACAAAGAAGGAAGCTGTCTTATGCAGATCTCCCTAACTGCACTCGTGACACCACTAGAAACAATATAAAATGAAAATACAGTAAAAATGAAGCTAAATTAGATGAGGACAAGGGGTAATAGTTTTAAATTAAAACGGGGTAGAGTCAGAGTAGATAGAAGGAAGAAATCTTTCATGATGGGTGTGGTAAAACACCAGCACAGGTTGCCCAGAGAGGTCCCCCATCTCTGGAAGCATCCAAGGTCAGGTTGGAAAGGGCTCTGAGCAATCTTATCTGGTAGAAGACATCCCTGCTTGCTCTAGGGGAGCCTTTACAGGTTCCCTTCCAACCCAAACAGTTCTATGATTCTGTCATCTTGTTTAGCAAAGGTCACTGAGCTTTGCCAAGAGAGCTGAGGGCCAGCACAGCCTGAGGGTCACGTGCCACACTTGCCCACCCAGGAAAATTTCCAGAGCACCTCCTCTGGTGGCAGAAACATAGGAAACAACTCAAAAAAAGGGAGACTTTTCCTTACTGCCGTTGTAAACAGCAGTGAGAGTGTTAAACCACAGAGCTGATCCACCATGGACCTGTGCAGTTGTAGGTTTACACAACTGCCACAGCTGGGACGTGGAACAAGGGGCTGCCCAAGGGCCTGTGGTGCACAGGGGGTGCTCAGCACAGCCCCGATGCCACCCAGACTGCTCCACTGCACCAGGAATCTTGAAATAGCCCCGGGGTGCAAAACCTGCTGTGAAATGTTGGGCAAGTGAGCCAGTTTTACGAGAAACAGCCACTGCTCTAAGCAAGAAGCAGGTCTAAAATTAAAATTTCAGTTTGTTCATCTTTTCAAAAATAGCATCTCATTCGGTGAAAAAAAAATATGCAGAATTGGAAACAATCCTTTCAGTCATAAAATCCTTTCCTAACTGTTAAATTTCACTGTTTTTCTGACACTGTCTCAACCCCTTGCTCTGCTTCACATATCTGTTCCATATATGTTTTCTTTTTGATTGGGTTACACAGAATTGTTTTGAAGGCTGTGTTTTACAGTGTTTTGATTACCACTTGGTGCTGATGTTGCTTGGTGTGATTTAATGGAAGCAGCTTTATTTTTTTCCAAGGCTAGAAATAATCTATCACAGCTGAATGTATGTGTTCACATATCAAACGGGCTAAAAAGTTACCCATGGTTTCATATCCTCAGGCATGTCATAGAATGACCTCATTATTCTCATTTAGGTGCCCTCTTTCTTACAAAGGCTCCAAATATTGAATAGCCCCGTTATTATCCGCAGAAGCCAAGCTTTCAGGCATGGTGCTAATGACTGCTTAATGGTGCTGTCTGTCAGCAGCACAGCGAGCTGGGACGGCACACAAAGAAACAGTGGGGCTCCATTTAGGCTCCTCGTGTAACACTTACGCCTCTGCACGGCTTTCCAACAACAAACATCACTTTAAAAGGTGTCAGAATACAGCAGCGAGTGCATCTCACCGTTCTGTGTGGTGCAATCCTGCTGTCACACGAGGTGAAAAGGCCAGACAACATATTTGGGTCTGTTCTGTAGCATGAAGCCTCTAGAGTGTGAGGGGACTTGCTGGTAAAATGCATAGTTGAGTTCTTTTTTAACACGGTTTGATCATTTGATTAATCATCCATCAGCTATGAGGTCTGGCTAAAAAGTGCCTTTTTTTTTTTTGTTTATTATGTGCCACACAGGTGTTTGTTATTGCTGAGTCCTCCCCACCCGAGTCCTCTGCAGTAACTCACAGCCACTGCTGATGGCAGCTCAGAGACAAGGCCGAGCACGTTGGTTCAACCGTAAGTCATATTTTATTTCTGCTTTCTAATCCCAAACAGTTACAGTCTCACCCTCATTCTCTTTGCTTCCCTGGTGTCCTACAGCCAGATGGTAAATGGCAGTTTCTCCTCTGAAGGATTTGCTAGTCAAGGCCAGGTTTTATTTTTAAAAAGTAGGTTTTTGAATTGGTTGGTTTCTAAATAACATGACCTTAACAGGAATGAAGTATTATTTGAAAGGAGGACACATCTTTTTAGGGAAAACAGGGCTTTTTGTAGGAAAAAAATTGTAAATTGTTGGTGAAAATACTGAATTAATGACACTTCCAGTTGGGGAAAATAGCATTTTCTGCTATTTTAAAATCAATAATATATAACTCTTTGTCATTGCAATGGTTTATTCATTTCATTAAGCTCCTGTACAACTGTTTAATTATTTAAATCTATCACACCATTTTCAAGCTGATTTTAAACCAAAGCAAAGCAATGCAGTTCTCTGGAGTGTGTGCAGAGGGCACCAATGTACAACACTCTTAGATACCATGACAAAAAAAGGCTATTTCCATTGCACTTCTTTTGGCAAGACTGATGGAGTTTCCAACATCTGAAACACAATAATTGAATAGTCTTCTGTATTGTGAAGCAGGAATGTTTAAACTGGGCTAAGCTTACCTTCCATACTATGTTGAAATGGATGGAAATCCAAAGGTGGCTCACAGACATAGAAAACAAAAAAGCTATTTTACTTTATTGTGTTTGCTAATATGTTTAGGTGATGTGTAGTAGTGAAATATGCTGTGTTCATGAATTCTCTTCCTGACGTTACCTGCTGTAAGAAGATTAGTTTGTCTTAGAAATTTAATTTCCTTACTTTAGGAGTGTATTATATTCCTGATACTTGTGACAATGACGGATTAATTGCAAGCTTGTGGGACATATCAGGCAATCATTGGAATTAGGGCTGATTCATAGGCAAGCAAGGATATTATTCCAACCCTATTACAGATTATCACAGGTTATGTCTTCTTGGAAGATTTTTATTGACAGAGCTTAATCTACCAAAGCAATTTTCACTCATCTCATCAAGAAGTTTCCTCTTACATATAATCCATTACCTCCCTTATTAAAGCTGGCAGTTCTTCACCTGCACAATCAGTTGACTTGGAATAACACATTTCCTCTCAGGTTCATACATTTTATTAACCTAATAATTTTATTAGCTGCTCTCCATCTTTTCTTTATGTTTATGTGATTTTACTTACATGATTTCAAATGAGAAAGCAGGAGCTGATCCAAAGCCACAGACAGCTTAACACCAAGCCAGAAATACAGGGAACAGGGAAAACCTGGCAGCCAGTAACACGGCCAGATATCTTTCAAAAAATCACCTCTTGTGCTACTGCCCTGGCCTGCCTGCACTCAATCCTTCCCAGCACTGTTTCCAAGCAAATATTTTTGTAGCATGCCTGCAGGGTTTCTACATTTGGGGTATTTCAGATAAATTCCCTTGTACAAAAAGGAGGTACCTGTATTTCTCTTCCATGTCTGTCTGTTGAAGATAGTGCTAAGTAAGATCCAAGGTTGTTGTTAGTAATAGCTGCACATCAGTGTACAAATAGAAACAAGATGGAATTTTGGACTTATCCGAAAATTAGTGATTTCCTTTTGGCTACTTCAGGAAAGGAGGAATTATCCAGAGTAATTTGAGGAGAGCTGAAATATATCTAAAATCAGCAGTCATTGTTTTAAATGCCTATTACACATAAGTAAAATAACCAGGAAAGTGACCTCTCAAAGATAAAAAAGAAACCAGCCAAAATCCTACTGTTATCACAGCCGAACTTTGGAGGATGAGGCAAACAGGGACACTGTTAAATGCCATTCTGCTCTGCTGAACTCGTGGCAGGTGCATGTCAGGTACCTGGAGTTCAAACTCTTGGAAGCAGCCCTAGCAATTATTCCCTCCAAGGAAACCAAAAGGAAGAGCAGGAAAAAGGGATAATAATGCCCATATGCTTGGTATAAAGATGTAGCTGCCTTCCTTTGTAACTGAATAAAGAGCTAGAGCTCCTAATAATGGCACAGCCACTTCTAACATATCACAGTTTAGCTTCTTCTTTGTAAAGAATTATTCCACTGGCGTCATTTCAGTCAAACATGTTGTGATTTGAGGAGCTTCTATCTGTGCTGGAGTGGTGCCAAAGAAGTAGATTATAGCAGTTCCTTTTCTGGCTCTTCTAAATGGTGCAACTCACAAGTTAGCACTTAGCAGCTGTAGTATAAATGTAGTTATAACGAGAGCTGTGTAGCTTGTCAAACCCCTTTGTAGCTAACAAAGGGAATGGATTCATTTGTTCAATGTCTCCAAACTCTGTGTTTAAGGAAATGCTGAGTCTGTGACTCCAGCTCACAAGGTAAGGAACTGCATCAGATAGAGTAGGTTGTATTTTTATATATGTACATATATGCGAAATTATGGGGAAATATGTGTATATCAAAAGCTGGGCAGTGTTTTCCATTTCAGTTTATTTTCTTTTGATTTAGCTGAGGTAGGGTGGTAACACGTTATTTTAAATAAAGATAGCACTGAAATAAGGGTGACCATGCACCTTTTTTACACAAATCTTTTTAGTGCCACTAAAATACCCCACTCAGGTTCTGTTGGCACAACTCCCTCACTCAGGTCCTCATTCTACAAATAGCCTGTTTCAGAAATGTCTAACAATTGTAGGAATAGCTGAATCTATCTCACTTATTAACTGAAGGGAGTGGAATCTGACTATCCAGACTTTGGAAAAGAAATTCTCTGAAGCCATCACAGAGGTAATTGGGCTTGGTAATTACTGCATTAGCTGCAAGTTTATTAAGGGCCACAAAAGGAAATGCCATCCCGGTGACCTTTGAGGCTGCATTTCACAGCATGTTTTCTACATGAGAACAAATGATGAAACTTGACTATTTCTGCCAAGTGAGTGGTAGCTATGGTGAAGATTTATAGCTGTAATCTGGTAATCTATGGGCCTAATCATGCTGTTATAGAGTTGCGTGTCATTTACTCAAAAAGCCTGAAATGATCTAGCACTGTGTAGACTATGGAGAAGGAGTGCATTTTGTCATCTGCAAGGTTAGGAGAAATACAGCCTCTTTAGCAGACTGTAAAAGAGAGACAAGAGCTAATGTTTCTCAAAATAGCAGCGTGTTACACAAAATTTTACAAGAGTCAGAGAGCTAAGAAATGGGGACTGTCAGATGCATTCTCATTTGGAAACCATTATGATTTTCCTCTTTTGTACTGCTTCAATAATTGCATAGATTTTCTATTTTCTATTTTTTTTTTTGGAGATTATTTAAGTCCTGCTCACTTCATCTCTCTCAGAGCAGCAAACACAGAAGCAGACTAATAATATAATATTGACATATTTAAGTGTTGGATTCTTTAGCTGAGAGCAGCATGTTCAGAATATATCGTGCCTGTAATGTGCCTGTATTCCCTTATCTTTGTGTCACATTTTATTCAACAGTTAAGAAGTGCTAATAAAAAGTGCATATTTCAGTTGTTCTATTTTAGGTAAACATAACATGGTACACATTTTCTAAGCAATGCACATTGGTTAACTGTGTGCAACTCAATTTCTACAAATAGAAATAAGGGTGGCAAATGCTTTGCTTCTCTTCTTAATTAACCTATCCTTGCCAAAACTGCTATGTTCTTCAGCACAAGCAGGGAATGAAACTGATGACTGAAAATTTAAATTAATGCTTTTTCTTGTGATCTTTTGGCTGAGAACAAGAGCAGCTTCCACCTACCATCTGATGCATTCCCTAGCAAAAGAAACCGTGTCAGCCTGGGTCCGTGTGCAGCTGGAAGGAGTGAGGGAACAGACACATTTAAATTGTCTTTCCTTTGGAGCCAGCTCACCTGGGAAGGGGAGATGCTGCCCAGCCTGCAGCAGGTCTTGGCTCCTGCTCTGCCTGTCAAATCCAAGTTCTTAAATAGCTATTTAGAACCGGGGCTGAGGTCCAAAGACAGGCAGTGATGTGTAGATCACCTGAAATGTCACGATTCGACATGACACCTTTGCTCCCTTCTCCTCCCCACCTGCTCAGCCCACAGGTCTGTTTTAAATCAATCTTCTCACCTCTCCCAAGACTCACAATTTAAGCAGAGCAGACGCTGATGAAAACAGATTTATAATGAAGCTGGTGGCCATTAAATACCAGCCTTCCACCAGAGGTGACCTTATTGTAAAGCGTTGTAGAGTGAATTTATTTTGACTTTGCCCATTCTCTACCTTGTCTCGCACACTGGCAGCCGAGGCAGTGGTGGTGGGAGGTCTGAGAATAATGCCCACGTCTCACTTCATTACAGCTGCACTTCACATCCCAGCAGTCTCCAAGCCTCAGGGATATCACATTCATTACCTCTTTCAGAGACACGTATTTTACATATATGGCTGAAAGGTGATTAGAATCCCTGACACAACAGCATTTCATCTGGAATGCAACCATGAAAAATACGTGCCTAAAACAAAAAAGACCTCCTACATCCTTCTCCTAATTGATTTAAGCTACAAAGACCAGCTTCAGTTTTCCCAGGGCACAGGAGCTACCAGGAAGACACAAATTGCATGTTTTCAAATCTCCTCATAAAAACTGCCTGACAGGGGGTTGAAAGCAGAGTTTTCTGTTTCTCAGATGTCCTAGTCCTGTGAATGTCATCAGTCAGCAGAAGCTCACGTGCCAGCACCTGATCATAAAGAACAGTTCTGTAACAACCCTCATTTCACGCTGCTGATTCCAGCCCACCGTAAATCAGCCACACCACGAGTAATGTTGGAAATAATTGTCTGCTCCAGAGCTCCCCTCTCTCCCAGCCCAGGTGCCACACAGCTGTAGCCATGTGTAGAGCCTGTCCTGCTGAAGTGGGTTATAGCAGTGCCTCTAGCAGTGATGCTCCCTGAGTGCCTGGAAGCTCTTTAATGCTGCACACTGGAACAGTGCTTAGGTGTGCTCATTCAGTGGTTTTAAAAACATTAAAAATGGAATCAGCTCTGGCTTGAACCAGATTCTCCCTGCAGATGGAAGATGGGATAGCAACTGCTCCTTCACTGAAAGCTGCCTGGAAATGGAGCAGGTGATCCCAGGGCTGATCCTCAGGTGCATGTGGCACTCTGATCCATCCTCTCCCACCCTCTTTCTAACATCCTCCTTTTTTTCCCCTGAGCAGGGTTTGCTGTCACTGGTGGCTGTTTGTGCAGATGAATCAGCACAGCACATCTGATATTTTGACTTCAGCCATGTTTGACCCCTGTGTTCCTTGGCCAAGTCTTACACAGCAACTTTGAGGATTGTGGCCTCAAAAGCTGTGGTCCAAACTGTCCTGGGCTGGTTGTGTGGGTCCAGCCACCCCCAGTTAACAGCAGACAGATCCAACTTAAAGAACCCCAGCCACGTCTCACACAAGAGGTTGATTTAGTCCAAAGCTGCTGGAAGAAAGTAGTAAAACAAAAAAAAAAAATTGAGTTCTGAGGCAGAGATACCTAGGTTAGAAAAATCATGTAGAAATCCAGAGTAGTGATAGAAATGCCCCAAATTACCTGCTAAATGAAAGTGTTTTGGGATATCTGATCCTTCTTATCAGGTTGGCCCAGCTGTACAATTTCCCATCTCCAATTATACCAAAAGGCCCGCACTTCCTCCTTCATTAATGCATTTGAAGGATTTAATGAGTTACTTCATCAGGTTAATAAATCCCTTCAATAATTTTATTACACTTTGATACAATTATTCAAGAAGTGCAGCTAACAAATGATCATAATTTATATTTCTTGACAGAATAACTTAGTTAATAAATTTGGCCCATGAAATCCAAAATCCATAAATAAACCATGGGGACAATTGAATGTCTATGTGGAGGAGGGGTTTTTTCCTATCTCTGGGTAGGGTTGCATTGGAAATCATCTGTCCCTTGTGCAAGTAACTTCAGGCTAAGGAGAACTGCAGGAGGTTGGTGCCTTTTGGCAATGTCCTGCTTCTCACCGAGTGCTTAGGGGGAGTCCAGCTGCTGCAGCACATGTGCCACTGGACATAACCCATGTTAATTTGCTCCAGCACTCCCTCAGGTTTAAAATCCAGCTTCATAAAGGCTGTTCATTCCTTGAGGCTAAAATCTTTAGCTGATTTTGACCAGGTGCAGTGGCACTGTCAGAAATAAGCATTCCGTTCTGGAAATTATTTTAAAACTGAATTGAATTGGTTGCCATGCCATTTGTTTTTCCTGTGGCATCATAGTAAATGACATCATCAACAAAATAACCTTAGGGGCAAGGGTGTTTTCAGAATCTTAACCTCTGAATGGCCAGCAGTATTACAGCTTCCTATTACCAGATTAATAATATTTATGGTAGGTAGACTGCAAGAATGAGACCATACTATTTATTTACTTACACTTGAAAGCCACCTCTGGCAAGAACAAATTTCCCATTAATCACCACCTTATCTCTGTAAGAAAGAGTTACTCTCAAGGACATTGTATTATTCCCATTGTTTTATTAATACAAGAATAGCTCTGCTGTGGATTTTTTGACATTGAACTTTATTTATTTTCTAGATTTTCTTTTTTAAGCTGAAATGCTTAAATACACATTGAACTTTCTTAATAAATGAACTACTTAAGACCCCAACCATCACGATAAGATCCCAATACTTCCCTGAATGTATTTTTATATAAAGAAACTGCAAATCAGTATCTCTTTCTTCTCTTTTTTATCTGCTGAAACTCCAGTTATGAATTTTGAGTTTCTTCTGGGAGTGCAGATGACCTTGTTAACTTGTGAGAGTGCCAGAAAAGCAGTGCCCTTCAGTCCAGGGGGTGAGAGGGGTGAAGCCAATTTCTAAGCTCAGGTCTCATAATCAAAAAATGCATATTTCTCTCTCCTTTCACATAGGCTTTAGCCAGCATTTGAAACGTTACCTATTGTATTGGGCTGCAGGATGATTTGTTTTTCTAATTTTTCAAGACCACTGCATGGTATATTTTCAACTTTAGAAAAGAAATCAATGTAGGCCCAGCAGAGGACAATATTAGACAGACAAATTCACATGAGAAAAGTGGAAAGCCTTCCACGAGCCTTATGCAGTACCAGAATGAGGTGGTTGTGCCAGTAGAAGGGGCACCTATTAATGTTAATTTGCTGTTTAATTAGGTGCCCAGTACCATACAATGGTGAGACACTTGTGTGGGTGGGACGAGCTCCCTGATTGTCAGGTGGACACACAGGCACGCCTGCCTCCTAAACTCAGGCAGTGCTCCCACAGCAATTACTCTGGAGCCTGTCAGATGTGATTTAAGCAGTAATTTGTTTGCAGAGTGAAAGGTGTGCTTTCAAACAGAGTAAAGGGCTCTGTCCTCTGTCCTGCCCCTGTGCTGCTGCTCAGTCCAAACCATGGGGGTGTGAGGATGCTCTGGGAGGATCCAGCCCTGCAGCTGGGTTTGTGTGACTCCAGCAGCCAGCCCCGCTCAGCTGTGCCTGCCCAGCTCCTCCCCACCCTGCTGAGAGCTGGGACCCCCCCTTGCCATAGGCTGAGACTGCCAACCCCACACAGAGCAGTGAGAAACACCCCAGGCATGCCCTGTGACAGAGGCTTCCTTCAGCACCGACAAAAAAACCCCACAGCATTTCCATCTTCCTGCATTTAAATGTTTGAGTTAATAACGTTTATGGGGCAGCACGGGAAAATGAACTTAAATACATCATTTGTCATCTCAGGATACTGAATTATGCCATTACTGAAAGAGATACAGAGAAATGTGTCCAATAAACAGAGTGTAGTTTGCACAATTTGCTTTGCATTTCCCACATCCTGCAACAAGCACAGGATAGTCAGGCTCCTTAATGATCATAATATATGTTCAGAAAGAGCAGTTCCCTGAGGGCTTCTGATTAATCAGGGAAATACTCATTTGTTCTGGCAGAAGTGATGTGCATCTAGGCAGGGCAAATGATGAACCCTAAGTGCACACAGCAGTCATCAGGGGCCAAAAGTTTCCATTCATTTAACTCATTTTCACTCTAAGAGAAAACCCCGATGTCTCAGCACAGCCCAGGACACAACAGCACTTGTTCTTGGTCCCAGTTCCATTAGGGTTTTGTCTGCCAAAGGCAGAAAGAGGCCCCACATCCATTTTAGAGACTAAATGCATTGAGCTCCCACACGAAGGCATCCCTGCTGCTTGCTTAGATACCCCGTGCAGGGGAGGACACGAGGCCTCAGCTGTGGTATCTGATCACTGTGCAAGGGACTTGGGAACAAGTTAGAAGATTTAAAGGACTTTTCACCCGCTGATCTAAATCCCTGCCTGTTTTTTACTTCCCAAGAAGCTGCTGACCCATTGCAATCCTTCCTTCTCTCCATCAGAGCCGTATTAATTCTGTGGTTTGGCACAGTTGTTGCCACCTAGACATTTGCAGTGTGGCATTTGAAATCTTTATTTCAGATTTTATTTTATATTCTGAGTTGGAAGTTTGCTAGTAATGAGGTGAATCCTCTGTGCCTGACACGTATTTCTCTTGGTGTTCATTTTAAAATTAGCCACAGAAAGGACAAACTAAAAGCAGATGTGTCATATTTTTCTCTGTGTGCTTGGAAGCTCAGTCATGGAAATATCTTTGTCAGATAAATGAATTCCAGGTTAGTGGGATAAACAGATGCAATAAAATACTCGTGTGTTGAAGAAACCCTTACAAAAATGTGATCCAACAGCTCTTCAAGGAAATTGCCATGTAAGAGATCCAGCTTTGAGGCTTACCTCAGGCTTTTGCATAACATGATAGTTAGTACTTTTAACTGGAGGAAATATGATGGGATCTTTTGATATTGTTCCACTTGCTTTTTCAATTTCATGGGATCAGCAGAAAGGGAAGGGAACCAAAGCTGAACTAATGCTGTGCTTTTGCCTCCACCACTGCCTGAACACACAGCAGGGATTGCTTGGTAGAGAACTGAGTATCTGTTACCCTTCTTATGGGCATCTCAAAACTGCCAGAAAATGTGGATTTTGGACTTGTTTTCATCATAACATGAGAAAAAGGAAAACCAGAAATAAATAAGAAGGCTGAAATATAATCGAAAACCAGTAGTTATTTAGTTTGGCTACTGATTTATTAATGTATTATAGTTAAGCACTGAGGAATAAACCCTCACTTAAAAATGTTCCTCAGCTCTAGGAGGGATTATTTACAGGAGATAAAAACAGTTAAAGAATTAGAATGAAATCTTGCACGTACTGAGTCAATAGAAATGTTGCCACCGACCTCATTAGGCCAGGTTTTAGCCCCAGATATCTACAAAGAACCACAATTCTCTTGCAGTGTGACTAGCAGATTAATATTTGACAACACCAGTTTATCTTTCCCTACAGAATCCTTAATTTTTATGCAGCCAGCCTAAAAACTTTGCTCCACAAGTTTGTGTTTCAGTGCAAACCAGACAGTGTTCCGTGCTCCTTTTAGGCTGTTTGCTCACTGTCACCATTCCCATTTGGCTTAAGCACCTCCTGAAATTATTATTTTGCCTCCATGTCCCTTATAAGAATATTTTTCCTCTGAGGTATCTGCTTTCTCAGCAGCAATTTTAAGGCATTTCAGGCTACAGAAGAAATACAAAATAAACCCCGTGCTCATACATATCATAAAGAACACGATCCTTTAACCCTGTCCTTGGAAAGCCCATAAGCATTTGCTGTACTTCAGTGATTCTCCATATGCTTTTGCAAGGAACATTTTGCACCTGCCACCACAACACAGGACAAACGGCAGCTTTGCAGGAGGAAACATTAACTAATTTACACAAAGCCTTAGGTGGTCTATTAGCCCTGCATAGAAACAGGAACGTGTAATTACTGGATCCACGGACAGAATTAAATTTGATGGACTACAAAGAAGCAATGAGTGAAACAATTAACAACAAAGCCCAAGTAAACTGCTCTGATGGGAAGCCATGGCCTGGCTGAATGGGTCTGACAGCTCTGTGTTTACCTCTGCTCTCTCCAGGGACGTGTCCACCCCAAACCTTTCACTCAGTGCAGACAGGTGAGCTCCTGTCAGAGTCACTGCTGAGCTGCTGTGGATCATGCAAGATACGACCAACAACCATATAACCTGCTCGACACAGGAGTACCCTTCTAGCATCATTAATTTTATCAATCCATTCTTTCTCCTGTGTCTCTGGACATGGTGGTTGCTCCTCCAAACCTGATGTCATTTTGGGAGGATGCAGCTCAGCGGAGCACTGCTGCCAACAGGGCAGTGCAGCAGATGCTGTCCTGAAAGCCTGATGAAATAGCTGCTCCACAGGCTTTAGTTCATTAAGGTAATTGCAAAGTGCTCAGTTAAATTTGGGATGGCAAAATCCATCCAAAAGAAAAGCATCTCCACTCTGCAGCTCTCCAGCCACGCAGGTTAATTGTGAGTACTTTGCAGTGCCTGCGGTAAGGCAGGAACCTGGGGGGTTTCTGTCACAGCTTCCATCTACAATTTGATTTAATGCCCTCCATGAACAATTGCATCTCAGTGCTTGTAATAAGGAAATGTCATAAAGGTACCTGCTGCCTGGTCCAACATCTTTTGGCTTTGACAGCTCAAATTTACAGCTTTAATTCAGCAGCCTGGTGTTCTGTACACACATGGTGAAGGGCTGAAGGAACGATATTTTATAAAAGTTCACCTGTGTTCGGTGACTCAGGGAGGGTATAACCCCTTGGACCTTGTGAAATGACTTGCAGGCAAATTCACGCTCCAGATTGTCCAGTGGCAAATTACCAAGTTCTAATCAGTCCCCAGTGTGCCTGGATGTATTCACTGGAATGTTTTGCCTCTGTAGCATAAAGAGTCGAACTTTCAGCAGCTTGAACCAGTGCTCAGCGGGGTTCTCTCAGCCCTGAGCATCCCAGCAGGAGGAGGAAAGAGCCCTTCAAAGCAAGTCTGATCTCCCTGGTCCTGATACCCAGATGAGATAAATTCCCCAAACCAGCACAGCTGAAACACAAAGCTGAGTGTGCCCATATGAAAGGTGGTGCCACACCAACACTGCTTGGGAGACTCTGCACAAAACAGCTGTGGGATTTCCTTTAGGAAAAGCCTCGCTGTGCACGTGGCTGCCATGCCCAGGACAATGTCACCCTGCTGAGCACAGCGGGGCGGCAGGAGCTGAGGAAGGGAGGAGAACCCCAGGCACTCCCGGGCTGCTCTTTGACACTCTGCTCCTTTTGCAATCCAATTTACATCCCCCGGCTCTGTTCCTGCCGTGTTCCCAGGGGTCGCGTTGGGGGCTGTCACAAACTGCAGGCACTGCAAACGTCCCCAATCTGTGCAGGAGATGCAGCTGTTTAATGAGCCCTGCTGTCATTACAGCAAAATGACTCAAGGACTTTCTTAAAAAAGCCTCTTATTTATAGTATCATAGATTACCTTAATGTCTTTTAACTGGGAGGTGCTTTGAAATACTGCGCAAACATTACAAGATGATCCTGAAATAATGGGAATTTAAACAGAATCTAGCAAGGAAAACATAAATATTGGATGGAAAGAGAGAGCATTTGTTGAAATCTTCAGCAAAGGAATATTCTTAGGAAAAGTGTGCACTTCTGAGCTGGAGTTTTACAGCACATCTTGCACATGGGAGTCAGCCTAAGTGTGTACTCTGGCACAACTTTTGCATTGTGCCAGTTTTTATTTTATGGCATTAGTTTTGGTTTGTGCTTTAATCTGTAGTGGAGAGATGGAAAATTTGATTCGTACCAGCCTCTCTTTGTGTCAGTGCAAACTTTCTTGTGCCAGATAAACACAGTCTAGATGAACTACAGCTACACATCCCTGTTTGAACAAGAAAAATGTTTGAAGTATCTATGTGGTGAATAAAGGAGGTATCTGGGGCATGCTGATTTAAACCTGGCCAGGTCCTTGTGTTCCTACAGGGGATAATTACAGGTGAAATCTTAAATGGAACTGTATTAATCAGAGTAGGCTCATCTGCCAGTGCCCTTCCCATCAAAACTCAAACAGCAGCAAGGAAATGAAGCAGTAATGACAGGACTTCCATTTAGCCTCTAAATCTCTTTTCTTAGGTATCCATATTTTAATGAAATTTACGTGCTTTTTAAAGTAGGAGACGTTTTGATGATCTTAGATACAGTCTCTAATTAAACATTCTGTAATTAAACTTGGTTTATCTATATCAAATGCCAAGGAATTGGAGCAAGCCAGGTTAAGCCCTACTTTAACTCTGAGACACTCAGGGAAGATGGTGTCTAACACCAGGCTTTCTAAAGCTGCCGTGGGAGCAGAAGGATGTCCCTACATCAGAGATCCCCTGTGGAGCAGAGCAAAGGAAAGCCCAGGCTGACGGTGCTGTGTCAAGGCTGGAGGGCTGGATGTGCTCCCAGCCCAGCAGCCCACGAGCCTCTTCCCCTGGCTTGGTTGGAAATTCTTGCCTGTCTTGACTCATTCAATTTTTTCCCCAACCTTTGATGAGATTCTCATATGGGATGTGGCATCTGTGAGCCACAGATTACTTTCATCTGAAAAGAACGTTTTGGGAAATATTCAGACGACATAAGTATACTGAGTTCGATGTCTTCATTCTCACATGCCAATGCATAACATTGCATCCCAGAAAAATACATTTAAATTAATAATTTTAATGAATTTGTAGAGGGTCTGGCTCCTGTCTCACAGACAGATCTATGCCATACTCGCCTTTGCTTGCTACATCTGTGAAACATCCATTGTTTTTCCATGGTGTAAATGCTCTCATTTCTGTTGCTTTCCCTGCAACACAATGCCACGTTCATTCCTCCTTCGAAAATTTCAGGAAGAGAAGCAATTTGTAAGAATGACAGGAAAATGGCTTCTCATCTGTGTACACCACAGCAGTCTGACACACAGAAAGAGGCTCTAGTGAGATTCACAAATCCTAATTCCCACTGAGTTTCAAGCAGTCCAGATTTAAAAAAAAAAAAATTGACATCAACCAATTTGATCACAAAGATTCTAATTCAGCACAGGTTAATTGAGTAGTCAGATTTACTGCTATCACTTCTGGAGAGGCGGGAGATAAGCAAACACAATGACTCTTTATCAACAATATGGGGACTTCATTTAAAGAGAGAGCATTAGGTTACAGGCTGGAAGATTAGTAGCAATCAGCCTGCTCTCAGAAAAGAAAATGCACTGGGTGATAAAGATAGAAGGCAGGAAGCTGGGTGCATAGAAATGAGGTTTGATGCCAAATATTACCGGTCAAATCTCAGCTATCTGTCAAGTTAGCACTGATCATTGCTGATGCACAATTATTATTACTCACCTGTGATCAGGTCATTTACCACTACCAAGCCAATGGCTCCTCCCACCCATTTCATTTGTTAATGGCATTTTAATGAAAAAAAAGTCCATCTAATATCTCTTTGAGATGACTAACCATTGTGTAATAGTACATAATGGTATATGAAATACATTTTCTTTTTCCCAATCACCCATAAAAAGATATCAGCTGTTATTCTGTTCCTTAGCCACAACCCCATAAATCTGAGTGCAGTTCTGCCTTTAAAGGTGGCAGGCTTATTTTTCCTTTTTCTTTGTGTGCCATGTGTTTTCCATACCAAAAAGTGCCTGTTTTGTTGCAAGTGACAGAAGGAGAATTTAAAGGGATGCTGGAGGATCATAAAGACTCCCCTCCATCCAATCCCGAGCACGCATTTGCCTTATTGTTCTGCTGACTAAAGAATTAGAAACTATTAATATTGTCTCTGCTGGCAGGTCAGAAAAATACTTATTCTGTAGTCGAGCAGATTAATCCAAAGGGGAAAATAACCCTGCAAAGCCCTGCAAAAGCTGCTGTCTAACCAATCCACTTTCCAAAGCCAGATGTTTCCAATCTGTTTAAGTGTTAATCTCAGGATACGTCTTTTTATGCCTACTGAAATGATTTCAACATGCATTGAACTATTAGAGAATTCATATAATTAGGGCAGTTCTTATTTATGAAGGAGCTTTTTGGATGAAGCTCCATCAGTGAGTTTGTCAGTCATGTGCTCACGTTAATTACTGAGGTGTGTTGGGACCTCTCCCCATTAGGTTTTTTGATGGGCTCTGGATACTGCCCAACTTTGGCTACTCTTTTTAAAGGTACTCGTAGTGAAACCAGAGGCAGGATAATAGTGGGTAAGTGGGCAGATCTTGAGGTCAGAGGTACTGGTTTTTAGAGCTTGGGATGGGTATGGAAAATAGATTTGCAAAAGAAGGCACTGCAACCCAGTCTGAGCTCTACTCCAGCAAAAACAGAGTAACCATGAAATGTAGTTAGAATTACCCATTTGTCCTGAAAACCGAGGGATTTTTTTCCTTCTTACACACACCTCCTTAGATGTTTTCTTGGCATGGCTTTGGTCTCCTCTGATAAAGAGCTGGTTTGAAATATGACAGCCAGACTGTGAGTTTTCAGCCGAGACCCCTTCTGTGACAGGTGCTGATGGGCTCTGCTGTCGGGGCCCACTGTGTGAAGAATAATGGCTTGTGAGAGGAAGGTTACAAGAAAGGTCAGGAGGCAGCTCAGGAAGCCTTGCATTTCATGTCAAGGATCTTAAAGGGTCTGGGAGGGCTGCAAAAACTTTCCTCTGGGGCTGCTGACTGACAGATCAGTGTCGCGATTATAAACTGATTTTGATAAATCATTTTGATCTACTGTTTGCAAGTGACTTTAAGAGAGCTGGTGGCGAGCCATGCATTCCTGTGGCATACTAGAGCAAATCCATAGGGAAAAAAGTGGATTATGCCTTGCTCTGTATCCTGCTGGCACGCAGGACAAGGGAGCAGGACCATCTGGGAGCAGGACCTCCATGCCAAGAGCTGCCCAGCCTTAAAGTGCTGCTCTCTCTTCCCATTTGTGAATCTCCACAGACATCCCAGCTCCCCAAGGGCCATTTAACCCGTGAATCCTTCAGCAAAGTCCCTCTGCCTAACGAGCAGGCAGAGGATTTTGTCTGTGGGAACTGGCTGGCAGAGAATACGTGCAGTTGCAGACGTCTGTGCTTACCCACACAGGGTGAGGAGTTTATCGTGGGGTTTAAGGATGATTCCTTTATAAGTGTGGTATGAGATGAGGAAGAGGAATCGGTTTAAAATTAAAATGAGGATTTTTCAATTCATCCTTAATATTTATAAGGCTCCTTTTGCCTTACAGACAAAATCCTCAAGGAGAAGATGGAAAGCTGTTCATCCTTATTTCTTGTGCCTTTAGTTCGGCTTCTCATTGTTTTTAGTACTCTAAGCAAAATAACTGTTCTGGAAATGCAGTCATTTACAAAATCCCGTCTACTAAGTCCTAAACAGCAGAGCCATGTCCTGCTATGTTTGTTCCTTTGTCGTTGCTATGGCATTACCACACATTTTTCCATGTAGGAAAGGAAATCCCATGGAGACCAGATAATAAAGGCTTGGATTTCCAGAGCACAGTGTCCGTCTCGCCTCTTGACCTGTTTGACACCCTCTTTCACCAAACCTGCATTCACTGAATCCAAATAAACAGTCAGCCATCAAAGGAAATACTTTAAAAGGATTGCTCATGGTTAGCCTTGATGAAATATACATTGGAAAACCTGCATTTTAATCATGTTTGGAGTTCTGCATTTCAAAAATGGTTTTGTTTAACTACATCAGACTTGTCATTCAGGGAAGTTTCCTTCCGTAGGATGCCTGCATTTAAAAGTCAAGTTAACCAAACCCAAACAAATTTCCCAGGAGGCTGCAACAAACCAGATGAGTGTCTCACATGCTCAGCTCTGACCATCACCAATTCTCAACAGGGTGTCGTGAGGATTCATCAAAATCACTGCACGTCACTTGTTGGAACAAGCTTTGGCTGAAACTCCCCACTTGGCTTGACATTAGTTTGCAAAGATTAATCCTGTGTCCCAGTCAGTCTGCCCTGCCTAAATCCCTGATCATCCTGCGTTGCACAGAATTGTTGTGCCTTGTTTTATCTCAGAAATAACTATTTCATGGTGTTACCTGGAATCATCCTTCACATGTAAGTTAAAATTGATGAATTAATACAAGTTTGTTAAATGCTCCAGGACATTTATCCTACGTGAATTTTTCAGTACCATCATCTTCAACTTACTTCAATGAAGATCTAGCTATAATTTAAGCAAGTGTCACCTGTTGATGCAGTTATTAGGGAAGAATGTACAGTTCACAACAGACTAAAGAGCAAACGTCTCAGACAGAATTGTTCTGATGCAAAATGATGTGGTTATTTTGGGCCAAACTTCTTGGGCTTCATTTGCTGTCTGTCTCCCACTGCTGTCATTTTTGTGTGACACAGTTCAAAGGCACTGGCCTGGCCTTCCAGGCAGATTGAAAAGGCCTTGAGTCCTCTCATCTCTTGAAGCCACATATTCGTATTGCACACAGGATATTGCAGCCAGAGGACACAGCCAGCACAGGACAATCTGCCACAGGCAACATACAGCTTGTGGCCTTCCAAGTTCTTCAGACAACACAGGAAAACAAACAGCAGCCTTACAGACTTAATGGACTTTTAATGCATTTGATGGATTCTGCATCAGCAGTTTCTAATGGAACATCTAAAGAGGGAAAATTCCCTTCCCATGGAGATTCTGAGGAGAACATGAACTGACAGTGCAAAGGCTTCTCTTTGCAGCACTTGGATACTGTGCAGGAGAACTCGGTGGCCAGACTCAAAGTCTTCACCTCTTATGAAACATCACTGAGTTTTCCAGGGTTAGCACCTGAGCTGTGTCCGAGCCACAGGCTGGTCATGTACCACAGCAGTTAATAGAGGCAAAAGGCACCAGAAAACTGTGACCTCCTTGATCAGGACCATTCAACTCAACTCCCCAGAGCTGGTGAAAAGGAGGCACAGAAACTGGAGCTGGAAGTTTGCTCCCATGCCCAGAGGGAAGCTGAGGCTTTAGACAGAGAGTTGTTCTGCAGTTATGAGGAAGAAGACAAAGCCTTAAATTCCTTTGTTGAATCCAGATAGGCAGCAGTGGTGACACATTCCTCCTAGTCAAATATCCTTGACTTTGTTACTTTTGCATAATCTTTGAACTTCAGCTATTGATAAATAAATTGGTTTACAAAGCAGAGAGTAAATCACCATTCACTGCTGAGCTGCTATTGTGCCACTCATTTGTAAGGCAGCTTTCAAGCTTTTTTTTAAATCAGTTTGGCTTGACATTTTGTTTTCCTACTATTATTTATGAGCTCTGTCTTATGAATGGATTATGTAAAATAGTTTAATTCCAGTTGTTGCAATTTCTCAGATGTCATCACACAAAAGCTTGCTTTGAGTACAACACTCAGGTCCAGATTTTATTCTCAGCTGTGCTGATAACAAATTAGACCATCATCCACAGAGATCAGAAGGGCTTTCCTCAGATTTACAACTGTTATGAGCATTTAGGAAAAAAACATCTGAGCAATGCTCTTCTCAGAGTAAGCAAAGGCACATTGCTGCCTCTCAGCAATGTTCTGCAGACAGGGTCAACCCACTTAGCCACTGTCCTCAGCTCAAACTGAACCTGGTGATTCTTCTTGCAAGGAGTTATGAGCTGCATTCAGCTGTGACTCGACTGCTTTTGTTATAATGGCAGAAATGGGGATGGGTGATTTTAGAGCAGTTACTTTCTAAGATTTTGGACGCACTCAGTCACTTCAAAGCAACTGAAACCTCAGCAGCTATTTCAAGCAAAGCACTTTAGTCCCCTTTTGATGGCAGGTGTTAGCTCTTGTCTGAGACAGCAGGCTACTACCGTAGTGAACCAACAGCTCTTAAGCCTTTGCAGATGCCAAAAATTGTGCCAATTATTACTCTCCATTTCACAGGTTTCTCTGATCTCTCAGCATCCGACTTTGCACCTGAGTGCAGAGCAGAGATTGTGTAAAAACAAGAGCTCTGTTGCTAAGGAGCATTTGGGATGTACTATTGCTATTTATTTCCCTATACTAAATGCTACTTCATTTCCTGGGAAGAAACATGTGATGTGGCCTGCAGCAGGTGTAGATAAGGTGCAGGATCATGCAAAGGAGAGAGAAAGAAGAGTAACTAAAAATTTCTGCTTTGTGTTGGCTTGCTTGTGTTGTTGCTCTGTGGTTGCCTGGACTCGGGGCACTCGGTCAAGGGCTCAGCTCCTGCACTCACCCAGTGTTTTGCTGGAGCCCAGCCTGGCATCAGAGCAGGAGCTGGTCCCTGGGAAGCCTCACAAGGAGCCAGACAGGTTACATTTGTCATCTCAGCACACAGAACTGGGTATGGCTCATTTCTGTGACATCCTTGTGACAACACCGAGCCGTGAAGATGACGGATGTCACCCACACCATTACAGGGCAGTTTTTCAATGGCTGCAAACACAGAGCAAGGCAAAAGGCACCCAGTTCTGTGTGTGTGTAAATGGAGCAATTACAGCCAGAGGCACGGGGACTGCAGCTTTCAGTCAGCTCCCTTGGCTGAGCTCCGCAGGCCTTTCCGGGTGTGCCTGGCTTTGCATCCAGTCAAGGAGAGCAGGCAGGACCTGCATGGCCCAGGCTGGTGCCTGAGGCCTCTCACTCATGGCCAACGAGTTCTGCTGGTGCTCTGCTGCACCCAGCACAGCTCTTCCCTGTTTGAACTACAGAGGGCCCAAAGACCAGCCTGCTCTGGGAGCAGGGAGTAATCCTGCACAAGGCCTTTAAGAGTAATTTATCCTTATTTTGAAAGGCATGTTATTCTAATGGCATCCCATGCTAGGCATGATACAGTTTAAATGTTCCTCACTGGTTACAAACGTGACCTTCATTAACTCGTCTTTGTGCGTGGAGTTCTCCGGGAACAGCTCATTGCATTTTCAATTTAATTTAATTTGAATGATAATTTAAAAGTTGTTTGATGCAAATGTGACCATCTGCATCCTCGCAGCTGACACAGTTTTTAAAGATGGGTTTGTCAGCAGGGGTGGGGGGAGCTTGATGGGGAAGAGGAGCCACAAGCTCCCAGGAGCAAACTGGGAGTGCCTGGGGGCTGAGTGGGGAATGGAGAGGAGCTGAGTCAAGCAATTGCTGGTTATCGAAGCTGTACGTGACTATTAAAGTCTGGAGTGGTGATCACAAGTCATCAGACCATGCCAGCTCATGGTGCTACTTGTCTGAGCCCAGTAATTGCCCAGGTATGTGCTGACCAGACCTGCTGTGACAAAACACAGGGAACTGCCAGGAGGGGCTGAGCCAGGTTCAACCCAGCCCAGCAAAGACACCGAGTGTGCCTCTTGTTATGGCTTTAATTACTGTCAGTGACAGCACTGTCCTCAACCTCAGAGCTCACAGTGACTGTGATGGAGGGGAGGGAGGTGTGATGCAGATAGAATCTCTTGTTTTGCCATGACTAAATCTAAGCTGCAGGTTTCTGAGGACAAGTGCCAGCCTATTCCTCCCCCCTGCAGTACTGGATGCTTGAGGGCAGTAAATAATAATAACAGCAGTGCTAATGGCTGTTTGTTCACACTTGCTACTTGACTGCCAAACTTGAAATGACTCGATAAAACTGAAACCCTGAAGTGTTGCCCTGACTTTTCTAGAACTTGGTCTGGGTTGACTGCTGATTTCCTCCTAAAGTAATATGATAAAATGGCCTGTGTCCATTCCAAGCTTTTGAAAAAGAGCCAGAGGAAACATTTTGCCCCTAATGCTTCCCTGCTGGCAGCCTCGGTCAGGTAGGATGGAAAGGAGCTCCTTGCTAAATCCTCACTCTGCAGCAATAGTGCTTCTACCCCAGGGAGCCCTGCTTGGAGACTGGCATCCCAGGCGGCTCCGACAAAACCTGTGTGAGCTCTGCTGCAAAATCTTCTGTATTTCAAACCATGCTTTCTTTGGCACCTGTCTGCAACAGCCTTTGCTCTGGTGTCGTGGAAATGTGCTTGAAAGCTTTTAGCTAAATTCGCAAGCATCAACTCCCTTGCCAGCGTGAGTGTGAATGAGGGAAATGAGAAAAATGACCCTTTCTAATCAGAAGGGGGATTGGGCTGGCACTGTCTGTGGCTTGAGAGACCTGGTTTTAATTCTTAGTACGACCCTGTGTTCCTGAGAGCTGAATTCTCTCTTCTGGTTTGTAGTGAAACTCAAACTGCTCCTGCAAGAGCAGACTATGCCAATCCCTGGCACTCCCAGGGAAGACAGATCCCTTATTAAGATGAGTGTGCAGGGTTTATTGTCTCACACCTAGGAACAGGAGGAAATGTTGTTGGAAAAACAGCAGTTTCTGTCACAGAGTCTTAACTACGGGTGCGTTAATCTAACATTTTTCTCACCCTTCATTTTAAACCATGTTTTCTGCTATTTCTCTTGAGCTCCCCAAACTGGGACATGAGAGATCACAACACCTTTGACAGCAATTGCCTAGAATTCCCCACAGGGCTCAGGTGTCTTATTTTGTGGTGTTTCAGGTGCCCCTGAGAGCTGTGTTAGCAGTCACTCAGGAACACCAAAGCCTGGGGATGCTTGTGTGGCTGCATCTTAGGGAGCAGGATGCACAAATGACTCTGTTAAAACTTGGTCCCATTTGAAGTTCACCTTACAAGTAGCCTGGTTCTCTATTGACAGTAGAAAACTATAAGTAGCAACCTGATTTTTAATGGATGATTTTATCTGCAAATAATATTTTGACTGCATTTATGGGCATTAAAGTATTATTTAAGTCAGTCTTTGGGAACAAGCATGAGAGTTCTCTGGTTTCTTATGAAAGATCAGACTGAGTGGATAAGGTGAACAGAGAAGGTGGCTGGGAACAGAAGCTTTAAATTGCAACTGTAAGGCTGATTTCTGCTCCTTCTGCTCTGTGTCAGTGCTGCTTCTCTCCAAGCCCATTAGAGAAACACTTAACAGAAAAAGGCAACCCCCCGGGAGAGCCTTCCCCCTCCTGGAGAGATTTGGAGGAGAGTTTGCATCTCTACCCATTAGAGAAAAAGTACTTTTAGCTTTTAAATTCAAATGATGGATCCAAACAACATATGCTAGGAGTGAACACAGTCTTGCTGGGAGAGGACTTGCCAAATCTAAGGCTGCTCTAGCAATAAATAATAATCCTAATTAGGCTCCTTCCCTCAGGAGCACCCAATTTTGTGATATTGATACATGGCATTGGAGCCTCTCATCTTAACAGATATTCAGAACACCATTGAAGTGTTAAAAAAACCCCCACCACACACAGAAAAACACTTTTCTTGAAAACAGACACTCAGAGAAAGTCACAATCCTTGTGACTGTATTTTCTTGTCACTGTATATCAGCTACTTCTGAAAAATAAGGGGAAAAGTGAAACAGCAGCTGGTCTCACTACTGCAGTGCTATGCAAGACAGGGAAAGCAGCTATTTTATATGAATACTGATTGCAGTGGGAGAAAACTATGGACACTTTAATTTTCTCACAACACTTGGTTTCCGGTATCAAACATCTCTCCAATAGAAACCTCATAGTTTGGCTTTCAAGAGGCAAAATCTCTTTAGCTGGTGTGTTAGAAGGACTGCAGATTTCATCTGTCACTGAAAATCCTTCTGTGCTTCCTCTACAAACACACAAACATCAAATGGTGGAGCTCTTCCAAGGCTGTCAGCTCAAATATCCTTTTCTGGCCCGGAAGATGCTTAGAAAGGGAAGTTTCAGAAACAGAGATGAGAAAACTCCTGTCCCAGCTTCTCCGTGCTTGTTACAGAAACTCCCACTACATGCATTGCCCCTCACTGCTAGTTCAGCTGCAAGGCTGGGAACTCATCTGTTTTTTCTCTCTGGATGTCTGAGCTTTGGCTCTGTGCTCCAGATAAACCTTGAAAGGAGTGAGAGGAAACGAATGGTGCTTTTCCAGGGGCAGCTCTGCCAAGCCCAGTCGGGCAGCCGTGGCTGACACGCCACGAACAGCCAGCAGTGCTGGAGCAAGGGGGTCTGTTAGTGCCTTTGTTGTAGGAGAATTTTAGCACTGCTGGGGTAGGAACCCCCCAACAGCTTGGTAACTGAGCCTTTACCCCCTCGTGTCCTCATAAATTAAACATAAAGCAGCCGCCTGCTCCTGCAGACAGCCGTGTTCTAATAAATCATGCAAATAGTCTGGGAGATTCACTGCCCTTTATTTCACTTGAGTCCCGTAACTCAGCTGTTAATTGGATCTGGGATAAAATCTGTTTTACTGCGTGTTCCCTAAGCAGGATTCTGTAAAGTTCTTTCTAGAATAACAACCTATAGCACTGCCTGCTTTGTTTTCTCCTGTCCATCACAAGGAGGAGAGCAGTAAAGCAGCACGGCCAAACTCAAGAGAATTTTCCTTTTGGCTCTCCCAGGCTGTTCCTGTTTGCCCTGGGAGTGTCCCAGGGAAGGTTCATCCTGGTTTTTGCACTGGCAGCACAGCTGCTGGCACGGGGCTGCTTCTGCCTCCCGTCCCAAAGCAGTGGTTTCCAAGGGGCCTGGCAAAGTGAAACCCCTTCGGACCAATTATCCAACTCTGTTCTAACCAGCAAATATTTTATCCTAATGGTTTTTCAGAAAGATCTTAGAAAATTCTGGTGGTTTAATTGATATAATGTACCTTTACAGCTGGGAATTTCACCAATGAAACAGATGTGGGATGTACAACAAAAAAGGTATTTGGAGGGTTTTTTTTTCCTTGGGAAGGGGAACCCAAAATCTGTTTGGTCCTTGGTTTCCACTAATTGCATCACAGAACAAATGTTAGGCTTTTTTAGGACAGCTGGTTAAAGAAATTAATAAAACCTGTACCTATGGAACTGAGGAAAGAGGAAGCACTTTTTTTCCCAGCATTTTCTCTCAAAACTCAAATCCTAAAAATTTTAGGAAGAAGATTTGCTGTGAGGTCTCTTGTCTAGAGGTTATCACCTCCCTGGTCCTGTCCTGTACCAAGTGTGTGGCATCAGCTCAGGATGCAGCCCCTATTCCCTGCCAAGCACCTGCCCCGTGCCTCGCTGTGCACAGAAAGCATCGAGGGCACTGGTTTATTGTTTACAGACCTAACCTGAACCAGTATCTAGGAGCAACAGCAACATAATTAGCTTTGGCAATTAACACTGCTTAACTGAAGCTGCTGCAGGACCAAAGGCACTTTTTTAGTCTGCAGCAGCAGTAATTAGCATTTCATTAAGGTAACAAGCCTAGCTAAGGCTCCTGAGCCTGCTGGGGTCTGCTGATCTAATTTTGGGATCCATCGATAAGCCCTAGGGACATTAAAGTGAGATGCATCAAGGCTTTCACCACCACCACCACCACGTTGGAAAAGCTGCCTGGAAAGGGATGGGAAGGTTTTGTCTCTTCTGGGTTAGTTAGCAGCCAGTGTAGGTGTGAGGTGTCCCTGGGCAGCACCAGCTCTGAAAAGCACACGGTGCAGTTGGGTCTGTACAGCCCAAAGGTTGAAACTGGGCCTCATGGGACCCCAAGAAGCACAGGTGGTTCAGAGAGGCTCTTCCAGCTTTCAGGTTTTACTTCTATTTTCCTGTCTTCTCTGTATCCCCAAGCAAACATTCTTTTTGTTCATTTTCTGAAGGAGAATCTATTTCTGCACCAGTTTCACATTCAGTTCTTTGGCTGGTTTTGTTTGAAACATTACACATGTGTTGGGAGAGAAACGTCTTTATTTTTGGTGGCTTGTGGGTTTTTTTAAGTCTTGCCTGCAGCTGTGGCTTGGTGGTTTGTTCACCTTAAATCTGAGGTCAGGGGAAGGGGCTGGCTCCACACAGGCAGGTGCTGTGCTCTGGGTCAGAGTGAGCAGGAACAGTCCCTGCTGTTCCTGCCCAGGACACTGGGGTGTTGGGATGCTGGGGATGCATCACATGCACACTCAGCTTTAGAGCACCAGGTTTCAACAGCCAGGAGCTGTAATACAGTGCTCAACCCTCCCTCCCATCATTCCTGCACATTTAATTCCAGCAAACAGTGTTTAGTGGTTTTTCTAGGAAACACCACCACAGAATCAGCAGAAAATACCTTTTTTTTTACTGTTCTTTGGCATAACATGGGACAAAAACCATCCTGCTATGATGCTTTCTGATGTTAAGGGTTATTACCCAACACAGCTGTTAATGGAGTGTCTATTCCTTACAACCTGTGCTTTATGTAATCAGTAATTTCCAGTAATCTGGAAGTTTGCTGAAAAAGCAGGCACAGAGCTGTACTTCTGTGAAAGAGACTGATATGATAAAGCGAGGAACTTGCTAAATAGCAGTTTTATTGGAAAGTGTTTCTGTTGCAACAAGCAAGGCTTTGGTGTCTCTCTTCTGAATCAACACTGTTGGGATTTGAGGAAACTTTGCATTTCCATAAGGCCTCTCTCAAAACAGCTTGTTTCTGGGCATGCAAGAAAAGTAGGAATGCTTTACTGTTTCCTGAAGATGAGAACTTACTAAGGAGGACAAAGTGTGCTCCTCCATTCAGTCTTTACTTCAATTACATGAAAAGTTTTATTTTATATCTGGATATATCAGGCTTGGGATTTTCCAGGGGGAAGAATAAGACAAAAGTTTCTAATCTGACTTCCAGGGAGTCTCTGCCACTGAGCTGCATGGAGGGGAAGGAGCCTGGTAATGGGACACCCATTCACAAGCTGGGGACAGGCTCCCTCCTTGTGATGTTGGTGTTCAACGCCCTCTCAAACTCTGTGACCCCGGCGCTGGTCACCAGCGTTTGTCACAGCTCATTACACAGCAGGAATGTGGAAGCCCAGTGACCTTTCCCAGAGGGACAGGCAGAAAAGCAACGGCACAAAAGAGGGAAGAAAATATTGTACACTTTAGAAGATAAATAACTGAATGTTATTGTGATGGAAAACACTGGGCTGACAATGGGCAGGGACAAAAATGTTCCTTTTAGGATGTTGGTTCTGGGATTTGGACTTTTATTTGTTCAACTGGAGGCAGCTTCCCTTGCTGCCCTGCTTGGCTATCAGGGGATTTCAGCAGGCTGGGGAGTAACTCTCAGGTCCAAGTTAAAGTGGGATGTGGGGAATCTGAGCTTTTTGGTGATGTACTGGAGCAAGGATCAGAAGTGGGAGAGCTGGGGATGTCTTTCTTGGCCTCCTTCTGCCAGGCAAAGGAAGGAAGAGGCCTAAAGTGACATTTCTAAACCTATTAAAAAGTCAAGGCAAACTTTCAGCCTTTGTCCCCAAAGCTCTCCGGCTTCTGTAGTGGGAGAGTAGAGCCCCTGGGACTGCTCCCAGCTGTGACTCCAGAGTTTCTCCTTCAGACAGGTCCAGGTTTCCAACCACCTTGTTCCCCCTTTCATTTCACTTCCAGTTTTTATTTAATCTGACTTCTCCAGTCTCCTGAGACAAACTGATTAATTCTTTTCCCCTTCGTAGTCCCCTGAGTCCCTTGTTCAATCTTTCCTGCCTCAGTGAGATCTTAATAAATGCTGCCTGTGGCTGGAAGTGGGATTGGGTCTTGGCACTGTAATTAATTCTTTACTTCCTCCATGGCTTCAATATTCTATTTACAGCTGTCAGCCCCTGCAGGAGCAGAGGTTTGCAGACTGCCTCCAACTTTTGCCTCTGATTAATGTGTTATATCCACCTTGCTTTCTCCTTGCTCTTTTGCAGTTCTTGCTTTGTCCTGTATCCAGTTTAGTGTTGACACAGGAAAACACTGATGGACTTCCAGGCAAAATGCAGTCTTGGAGACAATTGCCAGGCTTTTCTGTTTGCTTATGCTCTGTTATTTGAAAGCCTCTTAGTCCAGGCTGGCTGCTTGTGACAGGACATCCAGACCCCTTGCAGCAGCATGACCATGCTCTGACTGTAATCCCCCTAATTGCTTTCTGCAGCCTCCGGTAGCAGCTTGGGGGATTTTAACTCCAGCACAGAGGCTGTCAGTCCAGGTGGAAGCAACTTGGAGGGAGGTGGGTGAGACACAGAAATGACTGGGAGGGTTGGAAGGTCTGAATGAGGAAAGGGTTTGTGGCTGTTGGCAGATCAGCACACGGGAGCACAGTGAATGCCTGAAGCCTGCAAATACTACAGAATTATGTAGGCTGATACCACAAAATATAAATAGGAGTGGATTGAAATTAATCTGGGGGTAATTGGGCAGAGTGGGTGAGCTGCCCCTTGCTGGCTGTGGGAGCCTCCTCCAGCAGGGAAGGAAGCCCCAGTGCTGGCCCTGTTTTATATTGAGGGAAGTGCCTCTGCCTGGGACCTGCCCAGGGTTTAGCAGTGAACTGGAAAGCTGCATTCAATATGCCAGTGAGGAAGCAAATGCAAATTTCCTCCTTCTCTCTCTTTTGGGTGAGATTTATGCCACCTCCACATGCACAGCCTCCTGGCAGCAATAAATCACAGAGGGGGAGGGAATGCTGCAAGGAAACGGATACCCTGCAGTTTCTGTGTGCAGGGCAGGGAGATGGGATGTGTGGGGATCAGCAGCTGCTTCCAGGCATCACAAACCTGGTGCAGCACACACTCCCACTCCTTCCCAGTACTACACTGGAGACCACCCACCAGAACCTGGGGATTTACTTTTCAGTCATCCCCCTTCCCTCCCTCCTGTGCCAGGGCTGTGTGTGCCCAGTCTGGGATGGAACCATCAACCTCATCTTGGCTGAGGGGTCTGTTAGAGATGAGCCCTTCTCCTGCTCCCTGCCAAAGTTCTCTCCAGCATCTGATGGATCCCCCAGGATCCCAGGTCTGGGCTGCACTGCAGACCTAAGCTAAGGGTGTATCCCCAGTCCCCTCAGCCACGGAAAATACACTTGGTGCCTGAGTTCTGCCCAGGGAAAGCAGAAGAACCACACAAGCAAAACAAGCAAATGTGCCCTAGGAGTATCTCTCATTTGGGGACTGGAGAAGCTCCAGCAGCCCCCTCCCATGAGCACTGTCAGTGTTGTTGTCAGCTGCCTTCACCTCTGCCCTGCAGAAAAAGGCAGGACAAGGCCACAGACAGGCACTGCAGGGCAGTAGCTCAGTGCTCTGCTCCGTTTTGCAACTCTGGGCAAAAGTGCCCAGCTGAGCTGAGAAACCTCCTTGTCTTTCCCCAGTAGCCTCAGCCACCTCCTGGCCTTACCTCGCAGCCCCTGCTCCCGGGGCTCTGGCTGGGCAGCTCTCAGCACTGGAGGCACAGGAGATGCTGAGTCCCCTTCACGCTGGCCACGAGCAGCAAGGACAGGAAGGCACAAGAGGAACAAGTTCCCTGCAGTGCATCGTGCCAAGAACGACACTCTGCACTGCCCAGCACCCCTGCAGCTCGGCAGGGCTCAGCCAGGGCAATGAGCCCTGCTCCAGGACTCTGGGTCCAACCTCTGGGAAAGGCATTTGGCTGCTGCCTGGAAGCACCTGACCGTGGTTTAATCCCCTTTCAGTGCAGAGCTCTGACGAGCCCCCAGCAGAACTAGGACAGCTAAAAATACTCAAGAGCACAACGGAAGTAGTAATTTGGGCAGGACTGAACTGAACTGATTGATCTCAAATCCAGAGGTTCAAGAGGTGCAAAACGTGGTCTCATCAGGTCAAGCATTAGAAAAGGAGCAAAGATGTGACCCATTTGCAGAGCTCAAGAAAAGCAGCAAAACCTAAAGATTTTGCTAAACTTCACAGCAACAGCAGCAGGGCCTGTACCAGCAGTGCAGGGAGGTGCCTGCTGATTCCCCACCATATGCTGACTTTACCTTTACTGTCAGTCTAAATTCTGCCAATTATTAAATTATCCAACTTGCAGCAGGAACGCAGTTAGATGTGATCCAAATGGTGTCACTACAATTATGGTAATTATCTGAAAACAAGCCAATTACTTCCCTCCTCCTCGTGCCAGTTGGTACCAAGATAGCAGCTGTTCGAGGCAAATTTGTTATCACGTTACTGTACATTTGTTAAAGGTTGAGGTTATAGATTCTAGCCTTTTAAATATTAAAGATGCTATAAAGTCATGGAGTGTATAACGTATTAGGATTTTTTTTAAATGTCGGGAAGGAAGAAATTTCTTTTATATGCCAAGAGAACCAGTGGGAAAGTGATTTACTCGTGGTGGCTGACTGGAAATATGTACTTTGCAATCAGCATACAACCAAGCTATAAATTAACCTGTGAGCTTGTTACCTCTACCCATGCAAAATGAACTAAATGCAGAAGTTTTCTGAGGATATTTTACATCTTTCTTCAGTTTTGGCATTCGGGATGCTCCACACATCCGGAGGCATCTTGCAGGATTGGCCCCTCTACTGGATGCACTTTCAGCAGTTTGTTCAGTTTGTCAAGTGTTTTGGCTCATTTAATCATGTGAGAAGCAGCACCACTCCCTCATGGAGAGTGAAGGCAAAGGAGGGCCCAGCTCTGCCTGTGAGCGCTGCCCCAGGCAAAGAGAGTTGGGCTAACACTGGGCAGGGCCATGGGAAACACTTCATCCCTGTGAAGAGCCTTCTGAAAAGTTGTGTTATCAAGGCATCTTTTACTTTTGAACCTGTCCATATTAAGGGCAACCTTGCTTGAATTGCTGAAGGTGTCAAACACACAAAGCCCACCACTTGCAGCTCCTGCCAGGGGTGCAAATGCAGCGCCCTCAGAGCACAGACCAGCGTGGCCTCTTGTTTTGCACAGACCTTCCTTGTGGAAACCAGAGTCTTTCATCTCATGTGAGCCACCATATCCTCGCTTGGACTGACCTTAAGTTTTTTTCCATGTGGTGTTTTGAAATCTTTGCCTTTGATGTGGGTAAAATACTTCTTCCAATAAATGTCAAGAGCAGATTAAAGAAAATTAAATGGCAGAAAGAAGAGATTCTGCCTTTTGGCTCGAACAGCATTTTCCTGACAACTGAATGAATCGCTATGAAAAATGTGAATTTCCCTCCCTGTGCTCAAGGTAGATGCCAATGGGATCTGTTTATATCCATGAGCTTTACACGCACCCCCATGCATCCGTAATTCCCTGCAGCCTGAGTGCAGCTACGGAGCCAAAGCACAGGGCAGAGCTCAGTCCCTGGGAGCAGGTTAGTGGCATTAGCCTGCTGCTTTGCTTGAAATAATTAGCCATGCTCACAGATGACCTTCTCAGCAAGCCCTAAAGGCTGACAGATTTGGGTTATATTGGAGCAGTGGAGGGAAGCACGTTGCAGAGTGCTCCTCCTGGAGAAATCCTGCTGCTCATTCCCCCACCGGCCCCAGGAACTGGAGTTGGACATTGCAGCACCCACGCACTTGCAGAGAGGGGGTTTCTCCCTCCACAGGCAATGGATGCAGCCACTGAGCTCCATCATTTCCCTGGACATCCCTGGTACCTTCCACTATTCTTAACTGATACCATCTGCTTTCCTTTTCCTTTCCCAGAAAGTTCCTGTGGCTGTCAGAGCGACGTGCCAGGACTCTCTCCTTTCTGCATTTGGAGTCGTATCCAGTCCTACTCTCTTGGCAAGACATGAAACACCACCTCACACAGGACAGCCTAGGCTTTCTATTCCCTCCTGATCACCACTTGATTCTTCCTTAGTGTCAGCTAAGATTTACTTATTACCTTTATCCTTTCCTTCACATCATTTTCATGTTTGTTACATGTTAAAACTTCCCAGTTCAGATTTCTCCCAGTTAAGCAGCAATACATTCAGCCAACAAGGATTACATCTGATAGTGTTTAAAAAAAAAGAAATTTAAAAAATAATCTAGGCAGCTGCCTGCCCAGTCGTAGTATTAGATGAGAGTGTGTAAACAGGTTTCTGCTTATCAGTCCTGCTGCTATCTGCTGCACACAAACTGCTCAGCCCCACAAAATCCAATTTCCAAGAGGTTAGAGGAGGGAACTGTTTGCAGAAACACAGCAATAGAAATCTCCAAAGCCACAGCCCTCATTACACTGACACTGAAGAAAGAAATGATGCTTGACGACTCCTGGCACCCAACATCGACATTTACTTTTGTGGCTTTGATTGGAATCGGCCCAGCTTTGCCAAGGGATTGTTTCCTCTTGTTTTTCCCTGCATGTGTGGTGGGTGGGAGAAAGGAGCTGAGCAGGCACTGGGCTTGGGGGGTCTGCAGCACAACCATCACCTTCTGTTTCCCCCTAAAAAGCTTGGAAACTCGACTTGGAAACGCACTGGCAGGAGAGACAGGGACACAGCTGCTGCCTCCCATGGGCAGGCATGGAGGGAGAGGGCCAGGTTGTGTGTTCAAGGTACAATGTTTTGAGCCTTTTCCCAAGACCTGGATGTGGACAGGTGCTGCAGCTCAGTCCTGGAGGAGCTGAGCCCTCTGGCACTGGGGAGGAAGGAACACAGCACTGGGAATGCCGTGGGCTGGACACTCTGACCTGGCTGCTGTAGGTGACAGCAGGAAGGATGCAGCAGCATCCAGTGGCAGCAGGGATGTGAGATGTGGAAGGAAAACATCCCTCAGCCCCTGTCACAGGCAGGAGCTCTTTGTTTATTCCCAGATAGAGCGATCAGGAGCAGCCAGCCCACCTCCCCTCCCAACACCTCCTGTAAAGGGCTGCTGCCCAGAAGTTCACGGCTTCAGTAAAACTGCAAACTGTGAGCTGATTAGATATTCATAGATACTCTTTCTTGATTAGCTCACCATTAATATTTCAATGTCAGAACTGGATGCATAGTGCCTCCCTGCTCTCTTCCTTCCTGCTTAATTAATTTTGACCATCGCCAACAACAGCCTCCGACAGATAGCAGAAATTGAAGTGGGCTGTTCTGTGACTTTGCTTGCTGTAAACAGCTATTTGCAATTCCTTTGCATACATCACCCACCCGTGACAAAGAGATCACGGTAGCAGAAAATGAGTCTCCCTCATAAGGACTTCAGAGTTCCAAGAGAACATTTGCTTATTCAATAAAAATAATCAAATAGACAATGCAGTAAGCACAGCTCGGCAACAAGATTGGTGTCTCACCTAGTAATCAGCTGGCTGTTATGCCATTAAATAAAAAGAAAGGGAGAGAATTGTTAATTTATCTTTTAAAAGAAAGGGCTTTTGATGTAGGGTAGCTCATAAAAGCTGTGGTGTGGCCCAGCTGCGAGGAGATGTGATAATCACTGCAGCCCCAGCAGTGGTAGGAGCAGCACTTCATAAAATGCAGGTTGCATGGCTGCCTGATGCCCAGCACACGCATCCATGGCTGATAACAGGACGTGCTCCTAATAGTCTGTTTGATTTTATTGATGTGCTCAAGATATATGGGGGCAGGAGGAGCAGTGAGGCAGAAATTATACAGCTGTGTTTGTTCCACCCCAGCCCAGGGGACTGTCTGCCTTCATCCATCCTCCTCCTGGGCCTGGAGGGATGGGGAGCTTTCCTGTGTGACAGAAGGACAGTTGTCACCTTCCAGATCCACAGGGTCCTGAGACAACACACTGGGATTGCTGTCAAGGTGTGCCTACCTGGGCCAAATCAGGACTGGATTTACAGAAACAAAATCTTTGCATTTCTGTGCTGCCACCTGAGCTGCAAAACAAGCCTTCTGCTACTGGACATGCTCCACATCTCCATCCATTGCTGCAAACCATCCTGCCCCAGCCTCCAGCCTCTCCTTTCCCAGGGAATACAACAGGATGGTGACCCAAAGCGAGCAGGAAGGCAGGAGCAGCAGGTTGTAGCTCAGCTCCATCCCCTCCATGCCATAACTCAGGCTGTTAAACGCCTGGCCAGAGCTTGCCATCTGCTTCCAGTCTTCTAGGAATAACCACTGAGTAATTCAATCAAAAAGGAGAAGATCCTTGTTTCACTGAATCGTAAGTCACTCCTCAAGTAATTATAATTTTATACCCCTATCAGGAGCAACAGGGGCTGTTCATTTTATGGGCTTTGGCAGCCAGAGCTGTGCTTCTGCCAAGGTTACGGCTGGGAGGAAAACCCAATTTAACATTTTCTCAGCCATCCAAGGCTTATCCCTGTTTTTAGCTCTTTGGTTAGGCAAGTGAATAAAGCCCTGCAGGACCAAGGCCTTTGTTCAGGAGTGCTGTTACTGTAGAACACAGAACACGTACTAGCTTGGACCAGAAGAGCTGACCAAACCATCGTGAAGCTGATTCCCATGGGTGTGAACATGCCAGGTCTGCCCTTCCAGGGTTTCTGCAGCACAGCAATAGCTGCCTAACCAGGGAGCAACATCCTGCTTATCCCTCCCAGCAGCTGGAGGACACATGGGGCTGCATCCCTCACGTGCTGCCTTAGAGAGGGCAGATGAGATTAGTCCAGGGGAAAAGCCTACCTGCTTGCTCCATCCAAAGTGCCTGCGATGCAACTCCTAGGGCTCCAAAACCCCAACAGTCTTAAAAAAGACCCAAAAAGGAGCCTTTTCTGCTCTCTGTTATGCTCTTTGGGGTAATTTCTCCACTTAGACACTTCCCCTATGGTGCAGTTTATGCCCTCTCCCTCAGCACCACTGTCCTTTCTGGGGTTAATGCTCCACCTGCTCTTCCACTGCCCCAGATGTTCAGCCTTTTAAACAGATTTATTCCCTTGACTTTGAAAAGGGCTTCACCACGTTTCCATCTGTGTTTACGCTCAGTGCAGGGTAAATTTCTCCTCTGAGCAGATCTGTTCCTTACCAGCAAAGGAATCCAGCTCAGCACAGGCTCAGACAGGAAGGCAGAGCAAAACATTTCCGAAGCAGAGCTCGCCTGGGAGCTGTGCTACGTGCCCACAGGAGGACAGAGACCTCTGCCAGACTCCCTGCATTGTCAGACTGTGCAAAAAGGAAGTGGATCTGGCCCAGAGCCACTGCTCCTGTGTCTGTTCCCAGGGCTGGCTCCCCAGCTCACCCAGCACCACTACCAGTTATCCAGGACACTGAAGCCAAATCAGAGCAAGCAAAGCAGGACTGGAAGGCCCCCTGTCCCACCAAAGGGTCTGGCCCGCAGTCAGCCATGAATGTAGGTGTTGGAAACACCCATTTGTCAGAACTTCATGGCTCCTTTCTCAGGGAAATCCTCTCTCTTTGCATCCCTGCTCCTAAAGCCAGCCTGGCTGGTGCACAGGCACAGCATTTTAACTGCTTGGGCAATCTGTGACACAGAGGACAACGAGCAGCTGCCACCCAGATTTATCACTGTGTTCACCAAGGCTGGGCCAACCAGCCCAGGTGGATCTACAAATAGCATGAGCTTCATCTAACCTCAGCAAAACAGATTTTGAGGCATTGAGGGGCTCACTGCTTCACCTTAAATTTGATATCAGCCTTTAGGTTTTGGGGCAGCATGTTGGTGCTGGCAGACAGGTAATGGCTTCTCTGTTCACTGCCCTGCTCTGTGTCCTGACAGGTCCTTGTCCCCCCCCTTTTAAATTACAGCCAGGGTCCAAACAGCCCAGCAAACATTTACCTTTCCCCCCAAGGCCAGAGACTGTCTCCATGCTGCTAATATTGGTATTAGCAACAGGCCAAAAACTTCAGCCCTGACAGAGAGAGGGCTGGGCACTGAGGCTGACCAAAGCTCCCTGAAATGCATCCTTGAAATGCAAACTGCTCCTGACAGCCCCAAGCTCCCTGCCAGCATCAGAGAGGACAGGGAGGGTTTTGCCTCAGCGTTACACCCTACGCTCAGTCCAGATGGATGAGTCAATAAAGATGATGTGGTGTCTACACAATTGCTTCAGGATGCATGAAATTCAGCTGTGAGCTCCCTCCCCACAGCAAGGGAGGACATTCAGGTGGCCCTGGAGGGGGATGCAGGGATCTGTCTCCATCTTCCCAGCAACAGCCAACAAGCATGAGCCAAGGAGGGGGAAAGGGAGAAGTCAAACTGTTTGTGAAAAGAAGCATCAGCTGAACACATAATTACATAGCAAGGAGATAAGAGGAGGTGATCCTTCTCTGCACTGTGGGCATGCAACAAGCAGGCTGGGCAGCCACTAATGACAGTTGTTAAATGATAAATGCTCTCAAGCTTCGAAGGATCTGGTTTATTACGCAACCTGAACTTGCAAGGGAAGAGGGACCCTCTCCTGCAGTGGTTCTCTGCTGCAACAACCAACAAGCTCAATTAAACTTCATGAAAGATGAGCCATTATCAAAGCCATCCCTCACCAAAAATACAAGAAGGAGACTGCTTGGAAAGATATGGCTTGAGGAGCCTTCTGGTAATGCCCCTGAGTTCCACCCTGGTGCCTTGAAAATGTTAGAATCCAGGTAAATGTCCTGCACTGTAGAAAAAGGAACAACTGCCTGTAAACTGAAGGGAGAGTCACAGGCAGAGAGAATCAAGTGAAATATGGATTTTCCCATCTGAAACACGTGGCTCTGGCACAGTGCTGGGCTCCTTGGGGCTTGTATTTCCTTGGGGGCAGCAGCGTTGGAGTCCCAGGGGCACTTGTTATTTGTAGTTTCCATTTATTACAAAGCACTGTTATTATTTACAGAATATACTTTTTTATGGACTGTTACTGCATCCAAGTGCAATAACTGGTCTAAGCTCAAATCCCTGGGAGAACTGTTGAAAGAGAAGCAATTCAGCCACATATTAACATGACAAGGATTTCCCCAGGTTTAAGGGAATAAAAAATATGTTTTGTACAAGTGAAATAGTTCTTTCTTGCAGTATAAAGCTGCTCTTTTCTGATGATAGCAATGAAAGAATATTGCTTCTGTCACTGATGCCACTGGAAATGTATTGCCCCTCTCCAAGAAACCAATGAAAGGACATGGCTGGTTTATTCTCTAAATGAGGCTACTGAGAAATACTCTGCTCCTGGCATCAGCCCAGGCACGCTGCTGCTGCTGCTGCTGGGACCTGGCCTGAAGGGAGGGCAAAGGCACCAAGTCAGCAGCTTTGTGCCAAATGGCAAAACCGAGCTGGAGAGAATCAAAGCACAGTTTGAGAAGTGAGCAGAGGAAAGAAAACTGTCCAAATGTCAGATGGAAATGAATCCAAATCATCTGTCACTGGGGTGGAGCAGGGCTCAGCTGCTCTACAGCACAGCCAGGGTCTGGCCCCTTCTCCTTCAGCAGCTCTGCACCTTGTATGAAACGAGCTGGAGCTCCGGGGAAGGCTGATCTGCACTTGACCTGTGGCAGGGAGCCTGGCTGTGAGGAGAGCTGCCAGCCCCTCTCCCTGTCACTGCTGTGTTTAATGGCCTGGCTCTCCGATGAAGATTTTAGGTTTTTGGAAGTAAAATCATGAAACTGTTCTCAAACCAAGATGATCTGTCACTCGAATGTACCCACTGGAGTGAGCACAGAGAAATTACTGTTTCGGCAGGAGTAAAAATTTCCTGAAAGGCTGAAGTTGATGTTTGTGGTTCCACTTTCGTGCCCGTCGATCTGCGGATCTGACAAGTTCATTTTCCTCCCCTGCAACATCCTCCCAGGCGACACCTCCCAGCTGGGAGGTAGATGGAAAGAAAAGTCAATTGTTGGTTCTAACACAGGAGTTCATCAAATTCTTCAGCACACAGAGACTGAGGGAATAACAACACCTGGGCCTGGTGCTGGTGCCCAGCATCTCCGCAGGGTTCGGAGCAGTCCCTGCTCCAGGACATACCAGCCCAAGGCCCAGGATGGTCACAGCTTTTACTGAGCTGAGTTCTGGAGGAAGTTGGCAAAAAATGCAGCGGAAGAGGAGCTGCACCAGTGCAAGTGAACAAAATGAGAGCACAGGTAAGCCAGGCCTCGGCAATACTGGCGCTGGAGCGAGCACTTCTCAGACTGGGCTGTGACCGAGCCCCGCTCCAGCTCCCTGGCAGTGGCTCCTACCCTCAGATATTTATTAGTTGTGTCAGGAATTAGTGAGAGTTCACTGACTGAATAATAACGTGCCAAAGGCAGTTTTTTGACTTTGCTAATGTAATTAAAGAAAGCAGGGGGAAAAAAAGCCTTGCACCAGGGGAGGAAGCAGGGCTTCCAACGGTGTGAGTGCTGTCTCTGTGCCAAGGACAGGATGTGAAATGAGGAGGGGAGAGGGTGAGGACGACAGTGAGGACCTGAACACATCCAGCAATGTCACTGCATCAGGACTGAGCATGTTTTTCAAGAAGCTACTGCCACAAGAAGAGGGACGGCGTGGGCTCTGCGATAAAAGCCAAGATGCTATTTTTAAACAGGGATGGGGGAAGCTTTGGGTGATTTTAAATCAAATCAATGCCTGGACAACAGGGCGCTGCTTCCCCCCCTCCTTCCACTGCCAAGTTCCTCTTCCCAATTCCAAGGATGTCTTCTGACAAACAACCCTCGGCGTCAACAGGATGGGGCTCCCGGGCTGCCGCAGCCACAAAAACGCCCATCAGGAAACCGGCTGTGGGTCTGCCCCCGCCCCGGGCGGTGTGGGAGGGGGTGGGAAAGGCTGCACGGTCTGGGAACGGCTCCGACCCTGCTCTCCTTGGCCATTCCTGAACATTTTTAGCGTCGGTTGCAGCGCTGGGCTCCCAACCCCAAACTGTCCCCTGCCTTGGGGAGGTGTCTGCTCCAGTTCTGTCCCCTCAAAGTGGTGCTGTGACACTGCACCCAAGAGCAGAGCGTGTCCCCGCTGTCCGGTGGACCCTGCAACATCCTTGGACATTGCTCTCCAGCATCCCCAACAGCTGCCAGTGCCACAAGTGCACTGGAAAGGGATACTCGGCAGAGTGCCCTCCTTATGCCATTATTCCAATCAGGATTTCTTGGCGAGGGGCAGGATGGGAGGGATCCAAGACCTCGCAGGCAACAGCATGAGAGTGATGGCTGCAGGGAAGGGAAGAGTTTCACTGACTTAATGGCAGGTCAGCAATTACCAGGCAGCCACGACCCCTCTGTTTGCTGCTCCATGGACACACCAGCCAAGGACGGAGCAGCCAGGCAGCTCCCTCCTGGTGCTGTTTTTATCTAAGTTACTAATTACACATTACCTATATGTCACCAGGCTGATCGATAGGAGTCTGAGGGATCAATACGGATGCGGATGACGGTGCTGTTTGCCATTCAGAGCCTGCACGAGCTGGGAGAAACAGGGCACCATCGATCCCAAAGGTGGGCTGGGATGCAGGGCAGGATGGGAGGTGCAATGAGGGGGAAGGATCACCTGCTGCCTTCCCAAAAAACACTGTGACACAGACACTGGGGCAGGGTCCATGCCAGGGGATCTGCCCTGGCCATGCTGCCCCCAGGTTGGGCCAAACCTCCTACAGCACTCCCTTGGGAATGGCACGAGCCATTTTAATCTAGGGTGGTTTGCAGCCCTTGGGAATTGATACATTTAAAAGGTTCACACTGATGTGAAAATGAACAATTCTCTCTCCTTATGTGTTCTTACTGGATGATCAGTGTCTGAAGAACAGACAAAAACCACGTCTCCTGCATTTTGCTCTGCTGCAAAACTGACTAGAAGCTGAGCCCATCTCTGTAATGCCATCATGCTGCTGCCAGTAAGAGGGATCTTGGCTGCAGAATGCAATCACATTTTCCAGGAAGAAGCTCTTGGGACTACCATGAAACCTGGGATTACAGTGTGGCTAAATGAGGGAATTGCATAACTGGGGGTTTCTGCCTGTCTTGCCAGAGTCTTGTGACTGTTCTGATTCTGTCGTGGCGATGCTGGGAAATTGCTCTTTGAAACCAAAAGAACCTTAGAAAGGCACAGGCAGGTCAGGATCATTTGCCCTCAGCACTGGGCTTGTCTTGAGCAGTGAGTTGACAGTGGTAGGATTGGACAGAGAGCAGCGTGGGGTGAAAGCAAAACTCTCCCTGAAGGCTTCCTGTGCTCAGCTGTGCCTGTGCCCTCACCGAGGTGCAAAGCTCTGCAGCCTCCTCCTGTCAGGCCATTTCCCAGCCTCTGAGACCAGGGAAAGGATCAGCAGCTGTGGGGCCACTGGGAGGCTGGATCAGCCACCCCTCACCAGCAAAGCAAGAGCCTTTTGCCTGAACAGCACAGGGAGTAAAGTCCGTGCTGGAAACCTGACAGAGGCTGCTCTGGCTCTCAGCACCTCCAGGTTCAGGACACTCCTGTCAGGCAGTGACACTGCTGGGGACTGTGTGGGCTGTGGCAGCTCAGAGCAGAGCCTTGGGGCTCCCCGGGGCATCACCCACAGGTCCTGTGGGTGAAGCCAGTGCCTGACACACTGTGATGGTCCCGTGTTCCTGCCAGCACCTTCACCACTGCCAGTCACTCAAGAACTGCTCTGAGAGCCTTGCAGAGATGAACTGAAATGTCCAGCTATAAACCACAGGCCCCTGACCAGCACCTGGCAGCCACCAGAGAGGTTGTACAGCACGATCAGCCCTGGAGAACATTCCCTGTCCTTCCCTTTCAGCCCCATACAGCAGGAGACATTTCTTCCTGGAATTAACTCCTGCTTTTAAAACCCCAGCAAAGAGGCTTTTGCTGAAGGACAACTGGCAGGATTTCGGCTGTGCCCTCATTTGCCCTCCCTGTCCCTGGGGTCAGCCCCAGGACCCCTCTCCAGAAGCAGCAATGGGTTGCAGCTGAGGATTGGGGCACCCCACACATAAATGGGCCACCTTGGCAACCTCAGCCTCTTTGGAAGTGCTGCCATGCAGGTTTTGGAGGAAGGATCCCCCAGAAATTCAGTTTTAGTGAGCTGACACCATGAACAGGGAGTGAGCCCCATCTCTAATCTTTCAGGGGCAGCTTTGACTCTGTGGGGTGTGAGAGCTGAGCAAATGTTCCTTTATCCTTCCCCTCTCCCTGTTACTCATTTACTCTTTGATTAGGGATCATCCTCTTGTCATTATTGTGGATTTGTTGGTTTGTTGGGTTTTTTCCTAAGGAGTGGATGCCAGGCATCAGGACTCATGTGTTCAACGTATGGTGGCAATTAGCCCAGCTCTGAACCCTGATGGCCTGTCTGCATCTGCAATTAGTGCTCTGCTCTATCTGCGTGAGGTTTTTATCTTCCTCCCTTCTGGGGCTGCAAAAGGCACAATTTGGATCTCTAAAAATACAGCAGGAAAGTGTTAAAGCTGTAGCTTGAGCCTGACTGCCTTTGCTGTGGGGCTGCTCTCAGGATTGATTCCTGTTTGGTTCAGGAATCAATCCTTGGCCTCTTCACCTGGATTTATGTGAGTGCAGCTCAGGGCATCTTTCTGAGACAGTGCAGAGCCTGTGGGGGCTGATTCTGGCTCTGCTGGTACCTCTGCTCCTGCACTTCCTGGCATGTTTTGTGCTCCTGGCTCTTTATGAGGACATTGGATTGCCTGATTCAATGTTTTATAGTATTAAGCTGATTTACCCATGCCTTTGGTACTCTAAAAATATACCTCAAGTTGGCTTTGTGAAATGGGAAAATGGGAGCAGAATTTGGATTTCAATGGGAAAATGTCTGGGCAGGCAGAGGAAAGGTGGCTGTGGGACCTGCTGTGCTTCAGGGAAACCTGGGGTTTGGGACAAACAAAACCCCACTGCTCTGCCAGCATCTCAAGGGGTTCCCCTGGCAGAGCTGCCCCCCACCCCCCATCAGAAAGCTGCTCTACCAAACCTCCTGGGCTTGCTCTGCTTTCCTTCCCTCCCATATAATTTCATCTATCCTAAATTCCCTGCTTTTCTCTGAGATAATGTGATTTTTGGGGAGGAGTTTCTCTCCCTGTCACCTCGCTGCAGCTGATTTCTGTTGAAAAGCTTCCTCCTAGGGAGGGAGGGAGGGGGAACAAGGAGAGAAATTATGGAGGGGCAGCATTTCTGAATCCAAATACATTAAACCATTTAATTCTGTTGACTCAGGGCTGCCTGGCTCTGAATGGGAATTAATCCACAGTGCACAAAATTAAAAAGCACAAGACAAAATGCTTAGCAGGCAATGCCAGGGTTTAAAGCAAGCCATTAGCTTGCTCAAACGTCCCCAGTAAATTTTCATTTGTCAATAACGCTTAGAGCCTACAGTTTATTTACAGCCTGTTCAATATTACCAGAACCCCTCGCAGCACCTCATTTGTATTTATCTGCCACAGTCAGTTTCCTTTCCAGGGACTCTTCCTAATCCTTTGCTTTGTATCTGCTCCAGGCGCAGCAGGGATGTGCCACCCCCCAGGCAAAGGTAATGTGGGGTTACCCTTTTCTACCCCAATTATCCCCTGCAGGGCAGACCACCTGCAAGGCCACCCCGAGCCACCTCCCAGTGACCAGCCCTGGGCTGCAGCTGAGATCTGCTGCCACGGGGCTCCTCCAGCCTCTGTCCCACACCCAGGGGACCCACTGGCCACCAGCCAGCATAGATGGGAATCTCCAGTCTGGGAGAAGGGGACAGGCACAAGCAGCTGTCTCCATGGACCCACAGCCTGGCTGAGCTGGAGCAGTCATGGCTAAAATCTGTCCTCTTCCATCTGTCCCAAATCAGATCCCACAGGATGAGCCCTGGAGAGGAGAGCATGTAACAGGATTTCCCCCCAAAGCAGCTTGAATGCTTCCAGGCAGATAACAAAGCCTGGCTGGCCCTGAGAATTTCTCCAAGGAAAGGAGTTTATTCTCGGGCACAGACATGAACGGGCATTAATCTCCTGTCGTGGCTCGTGTCCAGCTGGGGAGGTTTGGTCCAGCACTCACAGACATGGCTCCCTGCAGTGCTGACCAGTGTCCAGTGGGGTTTGTCCCTCCCCAGCTTCCTGCCCTCTCCCTCTGCACTAGCACTCCCCCGAGGCAGAAGCACAGGCAACTGCAATGGAATTTTAAGTGGATGCAGCATCACAAGGGCTGCCTGGGGAGCCTGAGGAAGATCCAGGACAGGCTGGGCAACCACCTGGCTCAGGTGTAAAGCTCAGAGAGGGGAATCCCTCCAGAGCCTTAACCACAGAGATGGAACTGGACACTTCCCAGGGAGCATCTACTGGACCCCAGGAGGTGCAGCAGCACTCACCACAGCCCCCTGTCCTATCCTAAGCTGGGGGCAGTGACTGGGACCTGCAGCCCAGGCCCTGCCACAGCCCTGTGTATCTGGTTGGAAGTGATGTTCAGTAGATTTTATGACGAATGCAGGAGGCAATCACTAAACTGAAGAGCCACTTGCTTTTCTCCCACTCTTGGTTAGGGTTTGCAGGCTCCTCATGCTGCTGAGCTCCAAGATGCCATGAAAGGACACCCCAAGTTTGCACCCCAAAGAGCAAAGCTTATCACTTGCCTGCTGCTGTCTGCATGTAGCCAGCCAGGGTGCAGACTCGGCGCTCGCAGGCTCCGCCGGGCAGCAGGACAGCGACGATGGCCAGCAGGGAGCTGAGGGCCAGCAGGGCACAGCCACCAGCACACAGCACAGCGCTCGTCTGAAAGGACACAGGGGCTGTCAGAGAGGTCACCCCACCACCACACCTCCCCACAAATCCCCCTCTGGAAGTGGGGAGTGCAGCCCTGTCACAGGCGGCTTCTCCCACTTTTTCCCTTCCACCTTCTGTTGTTTCAATTCACTTTTAAGTCTTGAGCCCGAGGTTCGCCCATCCCCTGCTCCCAGGGGTCGCTGGCATTGGGGCTGCAGTGACAGCAGCAAGTGCATTACATGCATGAAGGGCCCTGTCACTCAGATGAGTGCCATTAGATGGCTGAGCTGTGTGTCAGTGCCTCTGCTGAGTGCCAAAATGGATCTCATGACAGCACCTGCCTCAGCAGGCCTGGCAATGAGGAGGTATTTTGGGGATCCCACTGCTGCTCTCATTGCAGCTCTGCTGACATGGCAGGCTGCTCCCACCCCCAGCAGCCTAAAAACTGGGAAAAGCACTAATTCATGGCAAAACAGCTTGCCTTTGGGGACAGGTGTCCAATCACAGTACTGTTGCTGTTTCTGTCCCCATTGCAGGTGACCACTCCTGCCAATGGGATGGCACTGGCAGCAGGGACACGTGCCAGCCCAGCCAGGGGCACGGCGTGGCCGGGGGCACTGAGGGAACCTTCCTCCTCCAGCACCCAGCTCTTGACAGCGCTCAGACAGCGTGAGGACACCTCAGTCCCAGCACTGCGGCAGCCACATCAACTCCTGTCACTTCCCAGCAGTTCCATGGAACTCTGCTGGCTCTGGTGAGTCACCCTGCAGTAACACCCTCCTCAGCTCCCTAAAGCAGCACAGCCCCAAGGCAGGCCTCACTCCCATCTTCCTGGAAAGTCTCGCTGCTATAACCTGTGTGGGAGCTGCTCTGAGGAGGTCAGGTCCCACTTCCACCCTTGTCCAGCCCTCTTGTCCTGCTGAGACATTCTGGTTAGCAAGGCACAGTTTTCCTTTTTTATTTTTCCCCCTCTATCTGAGCTTTTGGGCAGCCGTGGTTATTACAGAAACAGCCCCCAATTCAGGTTTCCATTTACCTCCCCTCCCCAAAGAGGTTACAAGCAATCTGCTACATGTGAGTTATCCTGCAGGAACCACTGGCAGCCTGAGCAGGGGAAGAGGGATTGGATTGACCCTGTGATACCAATGGGGGGTCCAAACAGCTAAAAATCCCTCCCATTCGTGGTGCTGCCCCGCAGGTCTGGCACTGCCCTACATCTACCTCTGTTATTGACTGCTGAGCTGGTGTTTAGCAGCTGGAATGGCTGGTGCTGGGTGACACAGCCACTGCCTGCAGGGTCCTGCCCAGCAGCTGCCACTGCTCCAAGAAGGGACACACGGGTGCTGGAGAGGGACAGGCCAGGGCAGCGTGGGCACCACCTGACACCCTGGTGTGAGCTCTCCTCCTGGGGCTGTGCAGTGATTAGAAATCAGCATCTTATTTATAGCCTATTTATGCACTAAGCAATGCAAATGCTGTCCCAGCGATAAATTAATTCCTGACATGCAAGGCAAAGGGAACAGCAGTGCAAACAGCTACCCAGAGAAATGGAGAGGCTGTTCCAGCAGGGATATCTGCCCCTCTCCAGAGCCTTCCAAGCCACTGAGACCTGAACAGACAAGTGCTGCTTCAGGGCTCAAGATACGAGGTTGGGACACCCCCAGCAGGGACCCTTGCCCTGTCCCTACACCAGGAGGAGCCCATGGGGTTTGGGATGGGATGGGATGGGATGGGGGACCCCATTGCACAGACACTCTCCCAGCCTGGGGCCCCACGGGGAAAGCAGCCACAGCCCTGCTCCCCCTCTGCTCCCTGGGCAGCAGCATGGCCAGGAAATCTGGATTCATAACAAAAAAAGGATTACTGTGCCTGACGTCTGCATTTCACCTTCCGCCCAGCAAAACCATCCTCCTTTGTGAGGACCATTAATTATTTAGAGCAATGAATTTTTCAGCAGAAAGGGGTCTTGTGAAGCAGGCTGGTTCCTCTCTCGTGTGAAGCATATTATTTTTAATGATCTAGGTTCTCCTTAATTGTGGTAGCTCAAATCCCCTAAAAACTCACAGTTCCTGCTGGAAACAAGTGATGAGGTGCTCAGACTGTTAATCCCCATGGAGAGGTGGGAAGGTCTTTTTCAAGACAAAGTGACAGGAAAAAGGCACAAACAGGATGGGTGCAGGTGAGTGTTAAACTGGCAGAAGAGCTGCTCTGATTTGGGAGCTGCCATCAGGGTTTGGCAACAAGACTGAGGGGTCTTGGGGTTGGCAGCACCCTGATGTGCACAGGGGTGGCCAAAAACCCCACCAAAATCCAGCCAGGCCTTGGCAAAGGGAACACAGGTCTCGTTGTGAATAAATGTGAGAAAATTCATGTGGGCAATAGGTGAAGGCAAGTGGTGAGGTTTGGTTGCTGCCACACGGGCCAGGAATGCTGAGCCACTGAATGGCTGCCAGGCAGTTTTTGGGGGCAGAGGGGATGGCAGGGGCACAGCTGCCCCAGAAATAGGTGACAGTAGAAAAGAACACACCTCTGCTCTTTGTCTGGCTCCCACATTCTGCTGGGCACCATGGCCAGAGCTGCCTGAACACAAAGTGTGTGCTGACATTACCTGCCAAAACACTGCTCCTGCAAAACAGAAGTCTTGCTTTTGTCACAACCTTTCCAGGGCCTCAGCTGGGAGTTATCCCAAGTGCTCCTGCCCTGTACTGGAATTGCTGCTGCAGATCACAAAGCTGCTTTCAAAGAGAAATAATAAAGTTTAAGTTTGAAGAAGTCCACGGAGCAAAGGTACCAAAGAACAGCAGCTAAAATTCTCTCCTTCCCACTGTGCAGAACCTCCCTCTCTCCTCCTGTTTGTGCCTGTTGCATCTTGAGCAGAAAGGACAGGATGCAGGAAACAGATGCAAAGGCTGAAACCCAAAAATAGACAGGGTGGGGAGGAATAACAGGGATGCAGGAGGCTGCCTGTGAGAGCCCAGCTCAGGCAGGGCAGGAAAAAGCCCATTCATCCCAGCAGAGAGCACAGCTCTGGGTGCAAATCCTGCCAGGGAGGAGCAAGGCTGCCCATCCCCGGGCATTGCTGACCCCATCAGTGCCAGGGAGATGCCCCCAGGGAGCCCAGCAGCCCGGGGCTCTGAGCAATCCTGCCTCTGCCACGCTGGGAAAAGACATAAAACCGTGTCAGATTTTCTGCTCCCACTCCCAGGGAGATTAATTGTTTATCCCCAAACAAATTAATCGTCCCCTGGTGGGACTGTAAATATGCCTTTATGTAGAGTAATAAATTCCGATTAACAACAATCCCCTGCCTGTTATTTTAGTGTTTTACAGGTCTGACACATGCCATGGCTGGGCCATTCACTGAGCAATAAATCTGCTGAAGATGCTGTTTCATTCACCAGAAAAATCAAAATTAAAATGTCACATAATGGCCGTCCTGGGAAGAATTCCTTAATATCCCTAATGAAAAGTTTAGAAAAGTTAACTCATCTTTGAAAGCCAGCATTCAAGCAGGAAGGGGGAAGGGAAAATAAACTCTCCAGTCCAATGTTTAGTGCTGAGAAACAGTACCTGGTGTTATCAGCAGAGATAAACCAAGCTGGCAAAGCTCCTGCCATCGCTATGAACTGGGTCATGATGCACATTAGTTTATTAATTTATTTTATTAATTGGCACTTGATCACCCCTAGCAGCTGCCATCCTGGATGGGCCCTGTGATGCCCAGAGCAGCAGGCTGAGGGCAGGGTTACAGACTGGTGGGGTATTCCAGCCCTGCTCAGATGCTTAAGCACCTTTGGAAATGGGGGCAGGAAATAAATGCCCCAAATAATTGGGAAATAAAGCCACAGGCTCAGTGAGAAAAAGAAAATGAAGGTCACAGTGTGTGTGGCTTTTTGGGGGTATCTGTTGAGAGAAAATACCTAAGAAACCCCAACTGAGCTGGAGAAAAACTGTAAAGTCAACTGTAAGAGAAGAAGGGGCAAAATTAATCCAAGCATTTTCCTTTTTACTTGCAGCCCTTTCCCATCAGAGCTCTGTGATTAAATACTCATTGTGGGAATATGTTTTGGGGTTAAACTGGATAGTGCTGCACCTGCAGAGGTAGAAACTGAACGGACACCGAGATTTTAACCTTGTTAAAAAACCAAATCGGTGCTGGATGGAGGTGCTGAGTGGGGACCTGAGCTTTGGGATTTGCAGGAACCTTGGCAGGACCCGGGAGGCCGATGCAGGTGTGGGCAGGTGCCTTCTCTGCCTCCTCCTCGGGCAGAGGCGCCGGGGATCTCGGCAAAACCCAGGAGTCTCCAGCTGGGAGGCGCTGCGGGCCGGGGTGGGCGGATGGAGCCTCGCAGCTCCTTCGTGTTTCCCCCACAGGAGGCACGGAAACAAACAGCAGCCGTCGGGGCGGCATCACCGCCACGGCCGGGAAGAGGATCCCGCACATCCCACACATCCCACACATCCCACACATCCCGCACATCCCGCACATCCCACACATCCCGCACATCCCGCACATCCCACACATCCCACACATCCC
>VWZW01002591.1:185622-257232 GCA_013397115.1 Edolisoma coerulescens
CTGCCGCCGGGGCTCTCCGGTGACCGGCAGCGACGGCCGGCTGCGGCCCCCGAGCTGCCCGGGGCTCCCGGCGGCTCCGGACGGTGACCGGGGCGGGGAGGGGGCTGCAGCACCTCCCACGCCTTGTGTAGGGTTTGAGCCTTTGAGCACTTTAGAGATGATTTTTTCACAACCGGCTGTGTAAAAAATATAATGGGCTGAGAATGTACAGCGGCAGCTGAAAGTGTCAGTGAAAAAGGGACCTCATCGCCCTGAGCTTTCCGTGAAAACCAAAGGAGTCCTTGGTAGTTTATTCTGTAATGCATTTGATAGGGGGCACAAGCTGGGATTTGAAATTCAGGGCTCCTGAAATATTTATAATGCTCCAGCAGCACAAATGGGTGCAGTTAAAGTGTTCTCTGGGAGCGCAGCGCTTGGAAGGCACTTTGTGCCCGTGCTGCAGGGAGGGCCCTGCGCTCTCAGCTCGAACAGTTGTGGTTTGGGTGGTTTTTGTTGAAAGTGCCACCTTTTAGGAAGTGCCCCTTGGGAAAGTTGTGCTGCCTCGTGATGCTGTAGCTCGAGCAATGCAACCATTGATCTTCTGATGCAGCGCTGTCCCGAAGCCTTTCTGGGTTACTGAACCCAAACTGCACATCCTGGCAGGCAAGAACGTGGTGCCTGGGGTGATGTTGATGCTCTTGGCTCCCACATCCTCGGGAACTTGCTCAGCCAAAGCAGCAGCACTGAAAATGTCACTCTTTGGGGAGGTTAGTGCAGTAGTTGTGGGAGAAATGAGTCTAAACTTCTGTTCTTGTTAGCAAATCTGAAGACTCTTTAAGCCACTGAGGGCTTTGCAAGTGCTGTAATCCTTTTTGGGGTGTTTATCTACAAATGCTGAGCTGCAGAATAAAACTTTGATAGTGGTTATAAACTCTTCAAAAGGAGCTCCTCCTGCTTCCTTGAGAATTGTGGAGCTGAGGTTCCGTCCTGGTGTGGGATCACAGGGACAAGGTCAGCTTGGGTGGAAACTTTCTCAGGGAGAAAGCCATGAAAGGTCTGATTATCTGAGAAGTGTAATTGAGGATCTGTGTTCCTTTGATTAAAGGATCTTTGGTCAGAGAGGCAAATCAGCACTAAATGCCTGAGAGAGACGCTGTGAGGGAGAGGAGAAAAGTAACCTTTCATCTGGGCTGTGCATAAAACACTGCTTGGTGTGATCTCCCTTTTTAGATTTGGCTTTTAGAGAAGATTTAAACTGAAGCTGTGAGGAAAGCAGCACATTAAGGCTTAGGATAAAACTCTGGCCACGTGCAGTCCGAAATCCTACAAACACCGGTGTTCCTGCGGTGAGCTGTCGTTGTTTAAGAGGATATTGCAGTGGGTAAAAATGAAAACTAATTTTAAATTAAACCATGGCAAGGATCATAAAGCAACTGACCTGTAGAAAAATCAAAACCGAGGGTGAAGAGTTTTTATAACTTGGGCCTTAAAATAAAGGTCTGGCAGACTGAGGGTGGGTAAAGGGTTGAGAAATCAAAGTGTAACAGGTGAGCTGGGTGCTTGAGGGCAGGTTATGAAACTGCTGCCAGTGGAACAGCTCATCCCTGGGGATATCTTGGGAATAACGTGCAGTCCCACGGCCTGGCTGACCTCAGCAGGTTCTCGTTGGTTTTTGACACACTGTGAACACTTTTTGGGCTTGTGCAGAGCGTTTCAAGATGTGAATTAAAACTCCGGAATGTCACGTGCCAATTTGGCACCCTTTGGAATGGGATTGGCCACTGGAAATCTCACCCTCAGTCCCCGTTCTGTGGTTCCATCTGGTTTCACACAGGCACCACACAGCATCCGCTTTTGGGGGGAAGTGAAAGTGGATTCATGTAGTGAAACTTCTCTCTCTAAAATTTGGGCTTGTCCTGGATCAGAGCTGATTTTGTCCCCTGCTGTCACTTGGTTGTGCTCAGAGCTGCTGGGGACAGAAGCAGCCTGTGTGGAAAGGGTTGGGACACAACCCTGGAGTTTGTGTTTCCAGTAGTAAGTCGGTATTTAGGGAGGAACTGAGTAGCTTGGTGAGAAGGAACAGGGGTATTTAAACTGAAAATAGGCTTATGGAGGACTCTTGTGTGAAACCCAGGAATTACTGCTGATAGCTAGGAGCTGGTTTGATGAAACGATGAGGGTTTGTAGAGGTTGCTCGGTTCCCTTTGTGCCTCAGTGTTCCTCAGACATGCGGCTTTTCTCGCTGACTTCTCCCCTGCCCGTCAGCTCCAGTTATGTGAAGGCTGGTTACTCTCGCTGCTCACAGCTGCATCGGGCTGCGGGAGGTCAGCGTGGGGAGAATCCGCCTCTTTTAATGGACATTTAAACCCCTCTGTCAGAGAATGTGCTCCCTGGCAGCTTGAATTTTCGACGCTGAGTTGCCAGTTTGCAGCCCTGCAGTGTTTGTGCTCGCAGGGAGGCTGGCAGGCGCTGCTGCAGCCACCGGGGCAGGGCAGTTATGTAACCGGAGACTGGAGTTCCCCCTTTAAAATATTTAAAATCCTTAGGTCGGAATAGGAATGCTTTGGGTGGGGTTTTTTTTGGATGTGTTTTGTGATGTAAATGTGTGATTGTGCTGGGCTGTGACTTGTGGTTACCTCAGGAAGGGCTCCACAGTCGGTGTTCAGGGATGACCTATTTGTAGTAATAATCCTTGCCTGGAGCAGCCTCCCTGGCAGATCCCATTCTCCAATATCACCCCTGCATTTGTTTCTCTGACATCCTGTTTATGTGCTGCTTGGGCTTCTTTATTTTTGTGTTAAACAGATCTCCTCGTTCACTTCCTTTAGGAACTTCCTTTAAAAAATAGTAATATTCTTTAAAAAATAAATCCTCGCAGTGCTTTTCCATCACAACTTTTTACACTGTTATCTCTCCCCATCAGTTGCTCACTCGGGGTTTGATGATGATTAAGCAAAACTATTTGTGAGAGAATGAACTGTTTGCAGGGAGTTTCCAGAGCATTTCTGTGGTATCCATCGTGTGCATGGAAGCAGCTCCAAGGAGCCAGCCCACATCTCCTCAGTGTTGGGTGTTGTGCTGCTCTTCCTGTAATACAAGGGAGATGTTTTTAGGTGATTTTTTGGTTCATAGAGAGCACCTGCACTTGAAACACACCTTTCCCACTCTTCCCAGTTCATGCTGTTTTTTAAAGTCACCCTGGATGTAGCTTTAATCTATAGACAGCAAACATCTTCATGGTAATTTTAACAGACTGTATTTCATTAAACTTAATTAATGGATGATAAGGTTTTACTTTTGAAAGTAAGTCAACAGAAAAGCTTTGAAAGCCTCTCTCAGTTACTGGATGAGCAATTTAAATGAGAAATCATTTTTAACAAAATCATAGTTTCCATCTGCCTCTGATACTTGCTGATGCTGGGAATTCTATGTCCCTTCTCAGGTAAATGCCATTAGTGATCCAAAATAGCATTAACATTTTCCCTTGTATTTTACAGTGAAAGGCAAAGAACAAGAAAAGACCACAGATGTGAAAGCAATTAAAAGTAAGATCAAACTTTTGTCTGTAAATTCAGATCTCTGCCATTTCTATCTTACCCTGCAGGATCATTTCCTTACTCCTGAGCACAGATCTGACCTGTGCATCAAACCCAAACCAAACCCAAAAGTTAATTCTGTTTCTGGGTATTTATAGTAACTAATCTTTCCTCCTCATCTTGCTGAATCTGTAGGTGCAGAAGATTATTAAGTTATGTCAGGCATGAGCTTTAATTCAAAGTGATCAGGCAATGCGGTCACCTTGCATGTGGTGGTTGTTCCTTATCCACAACAAATTGCTCCTGAAGTTTCTTGCTCAGTTGTAGTGTCCTTTGGAATTTGGAAAATGCAGCTTCACTGTGTCTGATTTGCAGAAGAAGCTGCAGATTTAACTTTGATGTGGCTTGTGAGGCTGAAGATCCAAATCCTGAAGGAGCCATTCTGCACGTTGTGAGCTGCTGGAGCTGAGAGCACCTTGGTTTGACCCTTAGAGAAAGCAGAACATTATTTTCTCAAATGTCCATAATATAAAATTAAATTTAAATCTAATTGACAAAAGCCTGTAGCATTATGAGGACTGTGCCTCTGGCTCTGCACAAGTAGCCTCCACCAAATTTTCCCATTGCTGCCATCCCTTAGCCTTGGAAAAAAGATATTTTCTCCATTTTTGCTGGTATGAAATACCCAGAGGCTTTGTAAGAAGCAGCAAGTGGTGCCTTGGTGTCCAACCCTGCAACTGCACAAACACTTGGCAATAATTTAAATGTTTCCACTCTCCGGTACCATTGCTCCTGAGGTATCTGTGCTGTGACATCCAAGTGTGAAATTGTCAACTGCTGCCATAAAATTGGGAATAAAAATAAAGTGATGCAGCGTGGAAGTCGTGAAGCCCAAGCTGGCTGACACCTTGATGGAACACAGCCCTGGGAGGTGCTGAGATAATCAGCTCATCTGATGTGCTTTATTTTTGAGTCAGAGGTGTAAGATGTCCCTGCACGACATCCTCACCTAACACAACTTCCTGAGAGCTTTGGAATCTGCTGTGAGCATGTTTGGGGTTTTTTCAGCTTTATTTTATCAGAGTTTTGTGTGAGGAAGTTCTTATTTGTTCTTTTTGAGCTCCAGTAGCCATTTGTGTCCTAAAGCAGCCAGAGGGGGTTAAGTTTATAACCTGGGTTTCATCAGAGGTATTTCCTTATTGCTTTTTTTGCTCTTGCAACCAAGCAGAAGCAACAAAAATATTTTTTTGAAAAAGACTCTTATTAAACCTCACAGATAGCTTTGTAGTTCAGGATTTTAAAACTCAATTTAGCCTTCAGAAAAGCATGGAAATGGATTGGCAGGAGCAGTGGAACTAAACTAAACTGTTGACAGAGCATCCAGCTGTTACAGTAGGGGTTTTCCAGGAAGCAGGAAGACTCAGGAATATTTCGCGTGTAAACTTAGACTTGCTGCTGAATAAGGAAAATAGAGGTGGGTGGGAGTGAGTTTATTCTTGCTGTAATAAAACTTGTGGTCTTTAATCAGACCCTTGATCAAACATGACACACAGTGGTGCAGTGAGGTTTTAATCTGACCGGCTCTTGCAAACTCCCTGAAATATTTTGGGGTGCTTAGCATCGGGCAAAGTTTAGAAGAGGTCTGGGGTCCTTGTGCTTTAACAATTGCTGTCTTGATTCCAGCTCCAATCCCAGTACATTCCCCTCAGAGAAGCACTAGGAATCATGCCTTGCTGGAGGCTGCAGGACCAAGCCATGTGGCCATCAATGCCATCTCTGCCAACATGGACTCCTTCTCCAGCAGCCGCACAGCTGCCCTCAAGAAGCAGCCGAGTCACATGGAAGCTGCTCACTTTGGAGATTTAGGTAAGGCTGTAATAATGTCAACTTTTCTTTTATTCTGTGTGTTCCTGGTGCACTCCCCATCCCTTGGTTTTCAGGTAAACAAATCGGTAATCAAAGCGTGGCTGCTGTTACTGTAGCATCTGTGTTACCCCGGGGGTTTTGAAGGGAACAGACAATTCCTGTACTTTGTCATTATATTGGAGTTGCCTCTTCACAGTTACCTTACAGGACACTTTTGTATCCAACCCCCACGTCTGTGCTACAATGTGAACTCATTCCCTTTTATGTTTCCCTTTAGGCAGATCGTGTCTGAACTACCAGGCTCAAGAGACCAAATCAAGCCTTTCCAAGACCCTTGAACAAGTCCTGCAGGACGGTGTGGCCCTCCCTTACTTCATCCAGTTCATGGAGCTGCGCAGGATGGAGCACTTGGTGAAATTTTGGTTAGAGGCCGAGAGCTTCCACTCCACGACCTGGTCCCGCATCCGCGCGCACAGCCTGAACACGGTGAAGCAGAGCTCGCTGGCAGAGCCCGTGTCCCCCTCCAAACAGCAGGAATTGGCCTCCTCCCCTCCTGCTGGGGGGCTGGAGGAGAGGCTGGAGGGCTCTGGGCCAGCCCGGCTGCTCCGGCCCGAGCCCGACAGAACTGCCAGCAGCCAGAACCACGCGGGGCTGCCGGGGCAGGGGAGCCGCAGCAGCGGTGCTCTGTGTCTGAGCAAAGCAGAGACAGGGACTCAGTCTCTTCCAGCTGATCAGCAAGAATCTTCCAAGCTTTCGGTATCAAATAGAAACAGCCCCTCCTCTGCACTAAAGGACTTGTCAGGAAAACTCATGAAAAGTAAGTGCTGTGTGTTCCCGTTTTGGTTAAAAAGGTGGGAAATGGGGAATGGTTTTGCTGCTGCTGCTTTGTGCAGGGAGCTGCCTCAGTTCTCAGGTGCTTAGCAAGTGTGATGTGATGTTGCAAGGAAGAAAGTTTTATGTATCACTGATGTTAACTTGCTGCTGGTCAGTTTGAGTTGTGTATTGTTTGACTTGTTTAAAAATAAAAAAGCTGCTGAAGAGACTTCAAAATCATTGTGTGCTCAATGAGCTTAGGTTGCTTCTGTTCTTCCATGTGTAATCATAAGAAATGAAGATGAACATTGCAATGTCCTGTTCTTCCCTCACCCATGCCATCCCACCTTAAAAGAATTGCAAAAAGTTTGGATGGGGAGGCTGAGAACTGATAAATAACTTGCCATGGGAGGTAAATATCCTGTATTAAATAAAATGACATAAGTAGAGGTTGCAAGAGACTTGTGGAGATTTATGTGTGGAATGTACTGGTTTTGTTCTTGGATTTATTTGATAGAGTTCCTCCCCTTGTAACTGATTTGTTGTCATTTGGATTCCACCTCTTCAGAGGCTGCTGGAAGTAAGGATGAAATTAAAATATTTCCTTTTGGTAGTGAGCTACATGCACAGTAACGTTTCTCTACTTTGCATCTACTCAGTCCTCCCTCATTTGTGCAAGTCTGCAGACAAAAAGGAAACACTTCTTTCTTCATATTGGTTCCTTTTGTTTGCCCAACTGTTTCCTCATGTTGCATCCCTTTCTCTTGCTGTTTGTCTTTTTCATGTAGTTATTTATCACGTGCCTCCACAATACATAACCTCAGCCCCAAAGTCACTTTAACCAGGAAAAAGGAAAAGTCATGAAAGCACCTCTGCTTTCTGATGTCTAAAAAGAATTTGAAATCACAGTGCTGTTCTTGAGAAATCAGAAAAGAATTCGAGTGTAATTTTTTTCTCTCTTCCAGAGCAGAGTCCCAAGTCTCAAAAGATGATGTGTAAAGCACTTGAGGCATCCCATTTTAAGATTTTTTTTCCTTGTAATTCCTTTATAATGCAAGTGATTTCTTTTCTCTGATGAGAGCTAAAAATTGGGAACTTCACTTGCCTGAAAGGTGTTGCTTCTGGGACTACGGTGTGCAGCTGAGGAACTGGGTTCTGTCTTGTGTGGTGGTAGGGAAAATTTGCAGCTCTGTTGTTTTATTCCATCTTAGTCAGTCCATGCTGGGTTGGTTGTGACCTGGCTGGAGCTCCCACGGTGCCTGCAGCTGCTCAGGAGCAGAACATGAATATCCTGCAGTGGGCTGGGGGGAAACATCACTGGGAATTAGACACCTGCTTTTCTGAAGAGCAGACATTTGTTACTCCCTCGTGCCAAGGAATTCCAAGTTTGATTCTGTGTTTCTTCCCCGCAGGTATAGAACGGGATGCTGTTAGTACTTTTACCAAATATATTTCTCCAGATGCTGCTAAACCAATCCCTATTACAGAAGCAATGAGAAATGACATAGTTGGTAAGGATGAATAACTGCTTCCTCATTTCAGAGCTGTTCTGTCCCCATAAAAATGTGTCTCTAATACGTCACACGCTTGTATTTATCTTTATTTTTATGAATTTTAAAGGCGGCTGTAAAAAGGTAGGAGATTGCAAGTATCAGTGGATCTGACCTGCAGCAGTGCTGTGAAGATCCTCAGAAAAACTTCCAGATCTTTTGTTTAAATGAGGCAAAGAATTCTTGGTGGTTATGGAGGGGATCCAGATATGAGTCTCAATCAAATATTTTAGCCATGTTATTATCATTTGGCCACCAGCAGTACTTTGAGAGCTCTTTGCTCAGTCAGAACCAGCTGATTCTGGTGGATTTGAACTGCAATTTTTCATTAACTAGTCCTTGCTCGTGCCTTTCAGCTCCATCAGCCAAACCTATGTTAAAATTAACCTGGTCTTTCTTTGCAGCAAAGATCTGTGGGGAAGATGGCCAAGTGGATCCCAACTGCTTTGTTACAGCACAGTCCATAGTGTTTAATGCCATGGAACAAGAGTAAGTTGATGCAGTGGTTTGGGTTCTTGTGTCTCTTGTCCTAAAGGTTCTGTTAAAAATGTTTATGGAGACATAACCATATCAGCACTTCTCTGTGCTGTCTTCTGTATTTGAAACTCTCAGATCCCCTCCTCCAAATCCATTCTTGCTGAAGTTGCCTGTTCACACTCTTGTGTTCTTTATCTCTTTCTTGTGCCTTTTGCAAGCCTGGCCTCTTTCTTGCCTGTTTTGCTTTTATCCAACCAAAAGTATCAGAGTTCTGGGCAAGAGCTAATTGGTTCTGAGGGTGCCCTGGATGCTGCTGACCCTGCTAACTGATTGTCCCTGTCTCTGTGCAGGCACTTTAGTGAGTTTTTGCGGAGTCACCACTTCTGTAAATACCAGATCGAGGTGCTGACCAGTGGGACTGTGTATCTGGCTGACATTCTGTTCTGTGAGTCAGCCCTGTTCTACTTCTCCGAGGTGAGTGTCAACATTTGGGTTTGCTTTTAGATCCCTTTCTAGCAAATGAAACAAATCTGTTCATTCCTTGATGGCTTTAGATTGGATGTTAGGAAGGAATTGTTCCCTGTGAGGGTGGTGAGGCCCTGGCACAGGGTGCCCAGAGAAGCTGTGGCTGCCCCTGGATCCCTGGAAGTGTTCAAGGCCAGGTTGGACAGGGCTTGGAGCAACCTGGGATAGTGGAAGGTGTCCCTGCCCACGGCAGAGGGTTGGAACTGGATAATTTTTAAGGTCCCATCCCACCCAAACAATTCTGTGATTCTATGATTCTAAATATAATAAAAAACCTAAGGTGTGTCTTTTTCTGAGAGGAAATGCATTGAACTTTTTCCTTCTCCCATGTAGAACTAATTCAAATGTTCAGACCTGTCCATTGTGTTGTGGAATGAGGATTTGTGACTTCCTCTCCAGTTGCTGAGTGCTTCTCAGAGTCTCTTTGCTTTGTAGAAGCTTTGACACAGTCATCTTGATCTTCACATTGTAGTGACTTCGAGAGCTGAAGTGTTATTACAGATAACAAATCATTCACCAGTGTTACGTGCAGAGGGCACCTTTAGGGATGTGATAGGTTAAATATAAGATTTCACAGTTTCAGGCTCCTGCACCTTTAAGGAGTCAGCTCTTGACATACTTGTCCTGACAGTCTGAGGAGCTGATGTAGTTTGAAACTGCAGCTTGGGAAGCTGAGACAATGTGCTGAGCTCAGTGTGAGCTAAATGTAGCATGAAAATGGTGTTTCCTGTCCTAGTAGGAGACAAATAGTTTTTTTGAAACTAAGTGTAAAAATGAGTACAGAAAAGAAATGTCAGACGTTCTCTTTTTTTTTCTTTTTTTTTTCTCCAAGCAAGCTAAATCTGTCTGAAACAGAAATTCAAAATATTGTGTCTTGGTGACAATTTTGCATCACTACTATATGGACTATATTTCTTGTTCTAAATGGGAAGAAGGAGGTTAAAAAAATTACTAAAAGTTTCTTGCTAAAACTTCTTTAATCTCTCCTCTTTTTTCTGATTTCCCTTCCAGTACATGGAGAAGGAAGATGCAGTTAATGTATTGCAGTTCTGGTTGGCAGCAGATAACTTCCAGTCTCAGCTTGCTGCCAAAAAAGGCCAGTATGATGGGCAAGAAGCACAGAACGATGCCATGATTTTGTATGACAAGTGAGGGAGTTCCAGAATTCTTTGTTGCTGTACTTGTGGTTTTGTGCTGTGCTGTGCAAAAGGAACTTCTCTGCAGTCTCGTGCTGTTCTGCTGAGGTGCATTTCATCAAGGTGGCATTTGATGTGTTTGCACACGTGAGCTTTTCAAATTTTTTGATATACACGAGGAGAAATCCTTACAAGGATTCCATTCTTAAACGTAATTCAGAATTTTCAAGACTTGATTGCTTGAGTTTGTTTGGTTGTGAAATATCAAAGCTGTTTGGTTGACACTTGAAAATGGAAAGAGTTTAAGCCTAACAGCAGATACAGCACTGCAGAGAAACCTTAATGTTCAGATACTGTTATCCATGTAAAGTAGGCTGTAGGAACTGTTCTCACACATAATAAAAGCCAAGTAGTGCTTGTTCTTAGTCTTGTGAAATATTTCCTTTGCTTGAGGAAGCAATCAGATCCTTTTTAATATCAGACTTTCACTCTCAGGAGAGGAACTTTCCTCCTGTATTTTGTGCTTCACCTTAGCAATAAGACAGCTGGGAGACAGACAGCACAACTGCTTCCAGGAAATGATTGTTCTTGAGCTTAAGTGTGAGACTCTACCACAACTTGAGTTATTACCCAAGGAGGAAATAAGAACTGGAGAGGAAGCAAACGCGTCACTCTGAGGTTCATCGGTCATTCCCCCATCCTTAAACTCAGTGTGCAAGGATGTGAGCAGTAGAGCCAATGCTGCTTCAGAGTGCTGGGTGTTTCCTGCTCCATTCCTGTTTCCCATTCTCTGTTTTTCATCTGTGTTTCAGGGCAGGGCTCTGGGAGGGGGGTGTCTCACCTGTAGTCGGTGGGGATGAGGTGTGTGCAGGTTTTCTCAGTGTCTGGGGGTCAGGTGGGCACTGAGCACCTGCAGAGGTTTGCAAATCCTGTTTGTGTTTCCATGCCCTGCCCCAGGTACTTCTCCCTGCAGGCCACGCATCCTCTGGGCTTTGATGACTCTGTGAGGCTGGAGATTGAATCCAACATCTGCAGGGAGGGGGGGCCTCTCCCCAACTGCTTCACCACTCCCTTAAGGCAGGCGTGGACAACCATGGAGACGGTGAGATCCTTCTGCAGGGTGGGGTTCACACTTCGTGGAGGTGATGTGTGCCAAGTGTCCCCTGCAGCATCCCTCATTTGTCCCGTTCCTTTACTGACTTCCTGTTTACCTGGATAATAGAACAGCTTCAGGAAAACCTGCCAGACTCTTTTCCCCAGCTTGATTTGAAGATACCACCCACTGGCTGCTGTTAATGCTCTGTGAAATGTTTGTCTGGGATGATTATTGCAGTTCAATGGAAGCAACAGAATTTCCTCCCATGTGAATTGCTATCAACAGCTTATTTTATATCTTTAGAAAAATTTCCTTCCTCTTAGTAGGAGTTGTTTGCAAGTCTAATACAAGTGCTGTGGTTAATAATGTAACTCTGGGATACCCAGATACCAGAACTGAATGATTTGATTCTGGAGCTGCAGAGAATTGTGAACAGTGAAGCAGAATAACTGTAGAGCCTGTTGGGCTGTCAAGCTTAGTTTCTAGAGGGGAAAAAAACCCTAAACTTCAGTTCCAGTTACTGGGGAATTTGATTAATAGGCAGTTGGGTTTGTTCATTTTGCAGTAGGATTAAAATTTAAAGCAATGCACTTGTTAATCCACAATAATTCCACGTGTGGATGCCTTTACTTGTGTTCCATCTACACCAGGACTGAGATGTTTGTTTGTTCTTCTCTTAACTGTGCCTTGATTAAATCAGCCTTGATTAAAGAGGACTCCTTCTGTCCCTCAGGTTTTCCTACCTGGTTTCTTGTCCAGCAACCTTTACTACAAATACTTGAACGACCTCATCCATTCGGTACGAGGAGATGAATTCCCAGGAGGGAACATTGCACTGAGTATCCACGGCCCTGGTAGCTCTCCTGACAGTGATTCCATAGGGAGCACGGATGGCTCTGCCTCCCAGGTACCAATTTGGGTTTTCTGTGTCCATATCCAAGTTTTTACCCTGTAAGGAAACATCATTCCGCTTTCATTTAAAGCCTGTGTTGTATCAGGATGTGTTTAATCTCCCTGCTGCTCAGTTCTCTCAGAAGGGTGTCTCTGGTATTTGGTGTACCCAAAGCCTTGTGCTGCTGTTATTTCTTGCATCAGTGATGTTTTCATTAAGCTGTTACTATTACTGAAGACTTTTTCATGATGCTATAACATCTAAGAATGTTTTTTACTAGAAATAACATTATTTTATCAATACCATAGTTACAACTTCAGGTGAAAATTGACGCTTGTGAAAATGCTATCGAATTTAAAAATAAACATGCAAGCTTTGTGTGCTCAGTTCTTTTAAGGTGCCAGATCTTCTGTCCTGAAGAATAAACTCATTTCCAGGGCTGAGGGCATCAATCTGCTCAAACACAGGGCAGATTCTGGCTAACCTGTAACCAGGGCAGCTTGGAAACTGCAAGCCCAGCTGAGAGCAGAAGAGCCAAGCAAGAGCTGCTTTTATTGAACTCTGCAGGGCTACCCTGAGCTTCAAATCCAGTATCCACACCAATGTTAGTCATATTCTGGGTTTCCAGCAACTTGGAAGCTGTACTACCTGCTTGTACTATTTTTAAACCTCCTAATTTGCAAGGAGGGAATATTCTTCCCCTAGCTGTGAAGTGGGGAATAAAATCTGTGTTCTTCAAGCCTCCTGCTGCTTGATCCTCTGAGCAGGAGGAACTGCTGGTAATTGGCTGGGCAATTTAGGAAATGAGGTGCTGCTTTCTGTGGTGTGCATTCCTGCTTGTCTGAATAGGAGAATCTCTGGGTCTCTGCATATTTTTGCATAAAGAGCAGCAGGAAAGGAGCTGCCATCGGTGTTCCTGTTCCGTGCCGAGGCGATAATGGATCGCTGTGTGTTGTGCTCTCCCTGCTGCTGCTCTGATGTTTCCTTGGCTTTTTTTCATAATCTTATATAAATACTCCAGGCCAGAAGATAAATGTTTGCTCTCTGTGCATGGGGGAGGCATCTGTGTTTGGGAATTGCTTACCAAGAGCAGGAGAGGGATGTTCCAGACTCGCAACAAGTGATTTGCGAGCACGCATGGATCTGTTGAGCTGATAAAGCTCAGGCAGCAGCGTGTGCTGACCTGGGCTTTGTGTCTTTGGCTCTGCCCAGAGAACTTTATCATCCTCTGCTAAAAACAATGTCCTATGAGTTGGGAATTCAAGGCTATGTAGACACTCTCTAATTCTTTTAAGCTTGCATTGAGACTTGATGGAGGTTTATCTGTGTTAAAAGCACTAAAATTGCAGTTTTGTTAAGAAGCTGGTAGTTGTCTGCATTGGGCACTAATACTTAGAATTTTTATTTGTAGTCCAATGTCAAAAAGGCTAATGTTAAAATCCTGAAAAATTTTGATGAAGCAATAATTGTAGATGCTGCAAGTTTGGATCCAGAATCTTTGTATCAACGAACATATGCAGGGTAAGGTTCTTTTCAGTGTATTGTTTCCTTTCTGGTTACATGTTTCACCTCTGTTTCATTTTTGCTGTGTCCTCCTGCATGGAGAGTAGGCCTAAATGCAAGATCTTAGTCCATGTCTTAATATTTGAAACTAGATTTATTTCAGTGGTGTGATTTAACACTGAATGATTGTTTCTTTGACCAAAATGGCAGCCAGAAAAATATTTCTAATTGTTTTTTCTCTTCCTCTTAGTTATTCTTCCTCTTTGATTCCAAAATATAGCCAAGTATATAGCCAAATGTAGCTTTCCATAATGCCAGAGTTCTTTTGATCACCCACATGGTTCTTCACTCCTCTCCTCAGGAAGATGACATTTGGAAGAGTCAGTGACCTGGGGCAGTTCATCAGAGAATCTGAACCAGAGCCTGATGTCAAAAAATCAAAAGGTTTGCTTTGCTCTTTCTCTCCATTTCTGTAAATGTCTGCAGAGCTGCTCTCTTCCCTACTGCAGTTAAGATAGGCAAAATGTTTGACTCTTTCCAGATCTGTTTTAAGCCAAATAGACATGCTTAGGGGATTGGCCTAAACTGAGGCAAAACCCATCTCTGGCCCAGTTTCCTATCCAAATTCTGCTTTTCTGGTCCAGCTGGACTCCGGGGAGCATGAGCAGCCTGTGGGAGTTGGAGCTGTCGATGGAAGCCGGCAGGGATGGAAGCTGTCAGCAGCTGAGCTGGTGATCAAACCTTCAAAGCTTTGGTCTCGAGATGAAACAGAACTGCAGCTCTCCACATGCTTCCCACCCAGGCTGGGACCTGCTGCTGGTGCTGCTTTGCAGCTCTGGGAAAGGCCCAGTGTCCAAATGGCTCCAGGCAGTCCCTTCTCTTTCCTGCCACTCCTCCGTGTCCTGAATGCCAGCAGACCAAACCCTTCAGAGGGATGACAGGAATCAGCTTTGTGCCTCACTTTGCTGACCCTTGCTTGCTGTTTTTATCTCAACCAGGGTCCATGTTTTCACAAGCAATGAAGAAATGGGTTCAAGGAAACACAGATGAGGTGTGTCCCCTTTCACGTTCTCCTTGTGACTTCACACTTCAGAGAAATAAAGTATTGATGTTCTTAATCCTGGCTGCTATCTCTGAGTATCTTTTTGCTGCACCAAGAACAGGGATATTCTGTGTGCTAAATATAATTTGATTGCATGTATGTGTGAAACTAGTTTGATCTTTGCCAGTGCTTGCTGGTTGAACTAATTAAGTGTGTGCTTGCAATCAGGGTTTTTCTTACTGTACAAGCAGGGGTGGAAGTGCTGTTGGATTTTTAAGGTGAAGTGACCACTGCACATGGATTCCAGGCTGCATATTTCCCCCTCTGAGGGGCTTGGACAAATCCTCAAGAGATAAATCTAAAACCTCCATTAACCCTCTTGGAAATTGCATCAAGCCATAAGTACAAGAATTGAAGTTAACACTGTACTTGGGAGCCAGGTGCATTTCCATCGAGGGAGGATATGTTCATACAGGGTGTGGAGTTGTGGAGCTTACCCTGACTCCAAGGCTGTGCCTTCTGCTGAGAGCACTGTGTTTTTCTTTCAAGAACTTGAAGCTATCTGTGTTTTGGGCTGTTTTTTCAGGCTCAAGAAGAGATGGCTTGGAGGATAGCAAAGATGATCGTCAACGATGTCATGCAGCAGGCGCAGTGTGAGCAGCCTTCGGAGAAGGTCACCAAGGTAGGGGGGTGGAAAGGCTGCCTGTCTTCATCTGGCTCCAGCCAGGCTGTGGGAGGAGCAGAGCTCTCACTTGCCTTCTTCCTGTGGCTGGAACCCACGCTGGTAAATGTTCAAACCAGCAGAGCATGAGAGGAAGAAACAAAGGTTGGAAGTGTTTCAGCCTACGTGTGATGGAGGAATTTCGTAACAGATGCCTGGGGTGGTTCTCCTGTGCAAGCATAAAACTTGTCTTAGGTTAAGTCTACAAACTGCCTAATTAGTTAAAAGGGTGATTTGTGCTGCAGGATGAATAGTGTAATTCCTTACTTGAGCTCACACTTGCTGTTTCCTCTTAAGTCAGTAGTGGTATTTCTGCCTGAAGCGTCAGTAAAACTCAGCAGCTGGGGATTTGTCTCGTTGGGTGCACTCATTTACACAATTCTGCCTCCAGACTTTAAAAAAGACACAGTAGCCCTGTCCATAGGTTTGTGTATTGTTGCTTAGTGGCTGTATTGTTGTACAGCCCATGTATTCTCTGTCTAAAAAACCCCAGTTCTGATGTAGCAGTTGGATTTTGTGAAATATTGGTGACAGCAGGTTACCAAGTTAATGGCTGCTACTTCTGACTTTCAGGCATCTGAGTTTCTAAAAATTAACTTGCATTATGTTCAGTTATTGAAGGGAAACATGTGCCAAAGCCCAGTTACTCGATCCAAATGGGTGGATCCATAGTTTCACTGTGTGAGTGTTTTCTTTCTAATAGAGCAGTAACGTTTAAGTGACTTGTATAATGATTTCACTCAATAGCTTGGCTGCAAATGATACAGTTCCAGTCTGCCTGGATGAAAAGGTCACTCAGCAGAGTATTTAGAAATATCAAATGGCTGCAGATGCTCTGGATTCAATTAAGCAAGTAATCAAAAAGTTGAGTGTGTTTGGATTAGGTTTGGGGTTTTTTTCTCCCCCAAACTCAAACATACCTGGCTTCAACGTTTTTAAACACAAAAAGTCTTTCTATTGAGCAATTACCTTGCATGTTTTAGGGTAAAATGAACTGTTCTTCCCTTTTCCAGCTATGATTTTAGAAACTCCAAGACAGGAAATCTGCTTTTCCACTTTGAGAACGAGTGAACTTTCCCTATTGGTGGATTCTTTAACACAGCCAGTAAAAACAAAGCACTGTTACTCCAACTGCCGGAATCGCCCTCATTTCTAAGGAAGAATGAAAAAGAAGCAATCCTGGACCTCCACTGTAGAGAGTGAAGAAACACACTTTCCTGGTGTATGTGGCATTCACAATAATGATGGTTCTGAGATGAAGATGCAGTTTACAAATGTGTCACTGAGAAACTGTGATCGACTTCACAAATGCTTGACCCTGTCTCAAAAAAAGACTTTTAAGCAAAATATCTGGAATGGGACACAGAGGCCACAACAGAGGGGAAGGTTTTGCTGTAGTTTCTAGTTCTACTATTTGTAATTTGTAAACACAGAATTGGAAGGGCCGTGAGGCACATCCTGGAAGGGTGAATCCATTGGCAGTGAATGACCTGGAAAGTTCTAAGTTTAATTTTCCGTTACTTGAAATAGATGAGTGTTCAACTGTAAGATAAATGTATTTTACTTCATAACTGCATTAACTTTGAAGGCAGTGTAGAAGGGTCAGGAACTCCTCCTTGCTGAGCTCCTACACCTCCCCTGCTTCCACCACGGAGCAGATCCAAGGCTGGTCCTGCAGCCCCTCTGCTCCCAGAGCCCACCTTCTGAGCAGGTTGGACCCTGCAGACTGCTCCACTTCTGTCCTCACCATCCCACGAGCAAGGAAAAAAGAAATTGCTGCCATTCTCCATCGCTTGTTGTCCTCCACCCAACATAGTATCTAATTCCAGATGTTTGGTTTACAAAGAAAAACAATTTTTAATGACCTCTGGCCTTCTTCCTGGCACTGTCAACACCTACCATGTTACACAGCACCTCTTCTTTTTTCCCCAGCAAATTGATTTTGCAGGGTAGCAGAAGTACTCAGTGTCTCACCATTATGTTACTGCTGCATTTTTAGTATACAACACTTTCATTTTGGGTCTTTTGTTTTTACTCTAATGATTGCTTTTTTCCTCAAACTTGTGCAAAGAAATCACTATGCGAAGAACTCAAATCATTTCCAATGTTCAGAATATCTTGATTGACTAGAAAGTGTTATTCTGTTGCAATATTTGATTGTATAGAGACACACTGTATTGTTATGAAAAAGCAAAAAAGGCTGTGTATAGGTTTTTGGTACTATGTACCACCTCTTATTTCTCTCATACCCAAGCATTCATGTACTTAAAACATACTATATTTAATTGTGTTTTGATTTAAAATATATAAATATTAAAATTTGTGTCGATTTTCTGTTTTCATGGGCTTTGAAGTTACATGGGATGTTTTTTTAATGAGAGTTTTAGGGGTAATTTCACCCACGTTTCTTAATGGATTACCTTAATGGCAGTGTGGTGAATAAGATTAATTCTTATTTAAATACTAAATAAGGTGTTCAGTCACAGGACATGGCAGAAGTTGGGCTTGGAAAGGGGTAAAGGGGCAGGTTTGGTCCTGGAGTGCGGTATTGAACCACATTTTTGAATTCTCTAAGCTAAACTTGCCTATTTTAGTGCACCCCTGCATCAGTTTCCCCCTGGGCGGGATCCCGACTAACCCAGAGTGTGTTCAGAGATTGCAGGGCACAGGTTTGGGCACGGATATTGCTCAGGGCTGTGTTCCCTTAAGCTGTGTGCCGGATTGAGTGTGAGAGGCTCGGCCTGTCTTGAGTCGTTTTGGTGTCAAACCCGTGAGGTTTTAGAATCGCGGTGAAATCCGGGAGTTGTCCGGGCGCGGCCTCGAACCCGCGGTCCCGGGGCGAGCGCGGCGCGTACCGCCGGCCGCCAGGGGGAAGCAGCGCCGCGCTCGGGCGCTTCCGGCCCACGTGGGGCGCGCGCGCACATGGCCGCGGTGAGCGGGGCCGGGAGCGGGACCGGGGCTGGGACCGGGAGCGGGACCGGGATGGGCAGCACCTGGAAGCTGCAGGCGTGGGAGTGCTGCGGCTCCTGCTGACCCCATCCCTGCGCAGTGCGGGACGTTTCTCCCTCCCACGGGCCCTACGCGGGGTCCCCCTGTAGAGGCTCCTTCTCCCCACGCTGCCCGTGGTGGGGCTGTCGGGCTGTGCCCGCTGCCCGGTGGGATTCCCGGCACTGAGCCCGCTGTCCCACAGAACATGTCGCCGGACGAGGAGGATGTGCAGCGGCTCCTGATCCAGTTCCGGGATGAGGCAGGGGAGTGCCTGGGCTCCCCCTTCGACGTCCCGGTCACCATCACCCCGGACAAGCTGCAGCTGGTCTGCAACGCCCTCCTGCAGAAGGTGAGACCCCTCCCGAACTCGCCGGCATCCCCATCCCGCCCCAGCGCGGCTTCTCTCTACCTCACCTGCCCTTTCTCCCGCAGGATGAGCCGGTGCCTCTGGCCTTCTTCGTCCACGATGCCGAGATTGTGGCGTCGCTGGAGAAGACCCTGGCAGGGCAGAGCGTGGAGACAGAGAAGGTCCTGGACATCATCTACCAGCCGCAGGCGGTGTTCAGGGTGCGGGCGGTGACGCGCTGCACCAGCTCCCTGGAGGGACACACCGAGGCCGTCATCTCCGTGGCCTTCAGCCCCACCGGAAAGTACGAGGGTCTGGCTGCAGGGGGGGGATCAGGGCAAGGCAGAGGCCGCTGTTGTCCTCTCCTGGGGACACTGTGCTGAGCTGTTCCTCCTCTCCCAGGTACCTGGCAAGTGGCTCTGGAGACACCACTGTCCGCTTCTGGGACCTCAGCACGGAAACGCCGCAGTTCACGGCCAAAGGTGGGTGCTGGGGTGTCCCAAGAGGGCAACTCGTGACCCCCTCCCTCATGGACCCCATCAGCAGAGCAGAGCCTGGTGTTGCTTGAGCCGTCCAGGCTGGGACCGCAGCCTGGGGAGGGAGTAGCTCTCTTTGACAAAGTGGAAAAAGAGGGGCTGGCCAGGAGGGACGTGGAGTGGCTTCCTGCTGGGACACCAGGGACAGTCACAGCTCTCCACTCACACCCACTCGTGCTCTCTCTGCCAGGTCACCGGCACTGGGTGCTCAGCATCGCTTGGTCACCTGATGGCAAGAAACTGGCCTCGGGCTGCAAGAACAGCCAGGTACCTGTGGGCTCACTCGGCGTGGGGGTGAGGGGGATTAGGGGCAAAAGCTTGTTTCTTCTGGGGTGTGAGGGGTGTTTTGAGCAAGATTCCCATTCCCCAGAGGAGCTCTGTGTGTGGATGTGTCACAGTATTGCGAGAAAGCATCTCTGTGCCAGTGCTCTGGCGTTGTCACCTTGTGGAGCTCTTGCTGCTGAGTCCTGCTGTCTGGGGGCAGACGCTTTTCCCTCCGTGCAGGAAAGAGTCCAGGCTTTGGATGTGGTCCTTGGCAGGCGGCTCCGTCACGAGGGAGGTGTCTGGAGCGAGGATGGGTATCGCCCAGCCAAGCCAGGGCTGCTGTTAGCGTGACCCAGACGTGCAGCAGCAGCCTGTTCACAGTGTTCCCACCCAGACACGGCCAAATTCCCTCTTGCAGGAATGTGAAGGGGGCTCAGCCCCCGCTGTGGGGCAAAATTCGTGTGCTTGAAGTGCAGAAATGCCCGGGGAAGCAGGAGTATGTGGTTAAATGGGAGCTGAGCTGCTGAGGGGCAGTCACTCTCTCTGACCTTTGAATGATCTGGGAGCAATGAGAGCACTCCCAGAGCTGCCAAAGTTGTGATGCCAATCCCAAGGAAATGTCCTGGGCCAGGGTGGTTCTGCTGTGGTTTGGTGCTGGTCTGCCTTTAATTGAACCCAGAGAGCTGCCTGTCCTCCTTTTCCCTATTTTTCCCAGGTTCTTAAGTAGGAGATGACTAATGCCTTGGCTCTTAAGATGAACATTTATGTAGAGAGAGAATCAACAAGAGAAAACCAGCATGTGTCCCACCCACAGGATCCGATAATCAGCAGCTTTTAGCACTCTGTGGCTTTCACTGTGCTCTGCAAACACTGAGTCTCTGGCACTGGGTGGCTTTTTGGGGACCTGTATCCTTTTGGAGTTGAGTCAGATACTTTTGTAGCAGCGGTGTTGTACGAAGAGAGGAGGGCAATCAGGTCTCATTCTTTTGGGTGTCAGCTGATTGCTGCAGGCATCTGGAAAGGCATCCAGCCCCCTTCCCTTGCTGCTCCCTGCGAGTGCAAACACGATCCCAAGGACACCTCTGCTTTCTAAATGGAGCTCCAACGTCTCTGGGGCTCACATGATGTCTGTGGCCTGACGCGACCCTGGTGCTTCCTCTCTTGGACAGATCTTTCTCTGGGACCCAGCCACTGGCAGCCAGATCGGCCGGGTGCTCTCTGGCCACTCCAAATGGATCACATGTCTGTGCTGGGAACCGCTCCACATGTAAGTGCAGGGCCAGCTCAGCCCTTCCCCTTTGCTCCTATGGAAAAGAGCAGCCTGACCCGAAGGGCATTGCTCCTGTTTGCCCATCTCCTGTTATGGGAAAAAAGCTTGTGTAGGAGAACAGCTCTTAAGGTGAGCTGGGAAAAATGTGTGCAGCTGGGAGCCAGGAGTCCCAGCTGCTGCTCACAGTCCCCGTGGGCTGCTGGGGAATCACTGCTAGGCTGTGTCTCTTTTCCCCTGGGAAAAAGATACACCTGCCTGTGGAAAACGCTGCTTTTGTGGTGCTGGACAAACACTGGTGTGCTGCTCCAGGCATGCTGAGGTGGGAGCAGGGAAGCCTGGTGGTGTCCAAGGGCAGAGCACTCCTTTCTGCTCTCCTGATCCTGCTGGCCTCTGTCATCCCGTTTGTTTATCATGAGGGATTATTAACTGTACAATCCCCTTATCCCTTCGATCAGCTAAAGCTCCCTCTGGGGAGAGGTGGGTGGAGGGGGCAGTTGCAGCCATTAATCCAAGATGTTGCAGAAATAAATAAAAAAGAAAGAAAAAGGGCCCCTTCAGAGCAGAGCCCTGCAAATTGAATTTGCCAGTAGGAAGCTCCAGCTATTTGCAGACAATTAACTGGATTAGCAAAAAATGGTTGTAGAGGAAGATGAGGAAATGGAGAGGAGAGACACGACCCTGCCAGGGCTGCAGTTCTCTTTCTTCAGCCAGTTCAGTGCAATGGGAGGGGCTGTGCTCTTCCTCACTGCTGGTGCCACCCTGCAGAGTGATAAAGATGTGCGAAGGACAGAGGGTTGTGGCTGCCCTGTCCTTGCTGGGTTGTGGCCAGCTGCTTCCAGATGTGTTCAGTTTGCCCCCTGAGCCACGTGGATGGATATTGCTCCTTTCAGCCCTGCCAGCACAACAGCACTCAGTCCACAGGCTGGAGATGAAACATGGCAGAGGCAGAAGAGCATCCAACACATTCCCAATGCCATGGATCTGTGCTCCCTGTGCGAGACAGATCCCCTGCCCAGGGCTCTTCCCAGCCTGTGTCCAGGGAAGGTGCCAGTTTGTGGTGCCCTCGTTAGCCAGTGGGTTAAAGCTGTGCAAACAGGGTCATTGCCAAGGGCTCAGCTGCCAGGTTTACCCTGGGTTGATTCCTCCAATGTGCAGCCCAGGAGTTGGTTTGGAGGAAGCATTTGTCTGCCTCTCCCCTGCCTTGTGAGACCTTGTTCTCTGTAGGTCAGCGCTCTGCCCCTGCCCGGCCTCTCTCTGATCTCAAGCCAAAAGAAAGTTGTATTTTATTGCCTACTGGACCCTTGAATCCTCTGGGGCTGGTGGGGAAGGAGCTCAGAGGAGCTGCACAAATGGATTTGATCTCTTTGCCCAGAAACCCGGAGTGCCGTTACCTGGCCAGTGCTTCCAAGGACGGCAGCATCCGCATCTGGGACACGCTGATGGGCAGGTGTGACAAAATCCTCACGAGCCACACGCAGTCGGTGACCTGTGTGAAGTGGGGAGGTGATGGCTTGCTCTACTCCTCCTCCCAGGACAGGACCATCAAAGTCTGGAGGAGCCAGGATGTAAGTGAGGGGCTGCCCTTGGGCTGCTGGCAAAGGGGGCTGGGCACATTGTGGGGTAGCTTTGCCTGCTCTTCCTGGCACAGCTTGCGCCTTGGAAAACAGAGCTGATGTAACCTCTTGACCTGTTGCTTGACACCATTTGCAAAGGGTAGTTATTGTGTGATGTTTTCATCCTTAAGAGCATTAAATGGGGCTAAAAGCTGGAAACATCCCTGGAGCAACCTGAGCTGATGGGTGTTATGCAAGGGAAACTGATTTCTGAAGCTCAGCAGTGTTGTGTCTTCCCTGCTTAGCCTGCCTGCAGCTGGGGCAAGCGGGTTTGGAAAGTTTGGGGTTGGTCCCTGCAGCCCGGTGGGTCTGGTGGGTGCTGTGCAGCCTGGCTGTGTCCTGCCTGTCCCTGTCTGAGGGTGGCTTTGTCCCCAGGGGGTCCTGTGCCGCACGCTGCAGGGCCACGCTCACTGGGTGAACACCATGGCCCTGAGCACCGACTACGTTCTCCGCACCGGCGCCTTCGAGCCGGCCGAGGCCACCATCAACCCCCAGGATGTCAGAGGCTCCTGTGAGTGCTGGAGGCTGGGGGAGGACTGGTCGTGCTGGAAGTCAAGATTTTCCTTGCCTGTGCCAGGGTGGAGCAGTCTGGGAGGTGGGGAGGCCACTCTGTTTTCAAGGGCTTTTGCTCCCAAATTGCCTTTGGCAAATTGAGCAGTCACAAATGCTCCTGCTTAACCAACAGAGCCAAGATTGGAACTGGCATCACAGGGTTATAAAGTTTCTTTGTATCTAAGGATTGCCAATCTCTTTTTCACCCTCCTTTTCCCTTTTTCAGTGGCAGAATTGAAGGACAGGGCACTGCAGAGGTACAACCAAGTGCGGGTGAGTCCCTTTTGTCCCTGCTGTCACTTCTAACACTGGTGAAAGCAGTGGACATCCCAACACTGGTGTTGTTGCGTGGCTCGCTCACAGGTTTGCTTCTGAGCTCTCCACACCTGGCTTGTACAAGACTTGGGCTCTTTCATCCCTTTTTCAGGGCCAGGAACCAGAAAGGCTCGTCTCGGGGTCTGATGATTTCACTCTGTTTCTTTGGAGACCAGCAGAAGACAAGAAGCCACTGGAGAGAATGACAGGCCACCAGGCATTGATTAACCAAGTCCTCTTCTCACCAGACACACGGATAATAGCCAGTGCTTCCTTTGACAAGTCCATAAAGCTCTGGGATGGTAGGACAGGAAAGTGAGTTGGTTTGTTCTGCTACAGAGGTGGTGCTGCTATGGAGTCTGTGTGTGATGCACAGGGATGGGCCCAGTGTCACTGCCAGCAGCTCCCTGGTGTGTTCTGTAGCTTGAACTCAAAGTCACTCTGCTGCCTCTGCCTTTTCCTGCCCTCAGGAAGTCCCTTGTCTGGCTTTTCTTGTGTCAGGGTGCCTCTGCTTGGCTCTGTGTGTGCAGCCCCACTGTGACTCAGCCACAGCACTGCCTGGCACCTGTGTTCACACCCTGCTGCTGCAGAGTTGGTTCTCCGGGGCAGGCACAGCTGTGGTGGGATGGGATGTTCCACTCCACTGATCTCCTGAAGATGTGTGTGTTGGGAACTGGAGGCTGACCCAGTTTAAACAGTTCTTGTGCCAGAGAACAGCTTGTTCTGGATGATGCAAATTCCTGTAGTTACAAGTAGTGCTGTTGGTATTTGGATGCTCCTGTAATCCAGCTTTTAACTTTCAGCTGCAGTACTGGTGACCTCTTGGGGACAGCAGTCCTCCCTTGCAAACCAACCTTAATGCTCATGAGCTTGGCTTTCATGTCAGTGATATTAAAGGTCCTTCTAAATCCAGGCTGCTCAGCCAGAGAGGGAAGGACACACCTGTGCAGTGAGGCTGAAGCTGGATAAAGGTTTCTTGGCAGAGGGGGTGAGATGAAGAGGCATCCTCTAGAAGGTTCTGAGCACGCTTGGGAGGGTTTTTAGGTGGACTCTGTCTAGCAATGGACTGCCGGGGGTGTGCTGGGCATCCCGTGACTGTGCTGGTGGAGAAGAAACATGAAGGCAAGGACAGGTTTGGACCAAAGCCTGCTGCTCTAACAGCCTGTCCTTGTCCCCAGGTACCTGACGTCGCTGAGGGGCCACGTCTCGGCCGTGTACCAGATCGCCTGGTCAGCCGACAGCCGCTTGCTGGTGAGCGGCAGCAGCGACAGCACCCTCAAGGTCTGGGATGCCAAGACCAAGAAACTGGCCATCGATCTGCCCGGCCATGCGGATGAGGTGAGGTGCCTGGTGGAGCCGAGGTGTTTGGGAGGCAGGAGTGACCCCTCCTCCCAGCAGAGGTGACTGTGGTTTCCATCACACCAGGTGTACGCAGCGGATTGGAGCCCGGACGGACAGAGGGTAGCGAGCGGAGGGAAGGACAAGTGCTTGCGGATGTGAGTAACCTGTTTGTCTGTGAGGATGTTGCAGCTACTCCATGTGTCGCTCAGAGCCACAGTGCCCTTGCAGAGATCTGTGTGGTTAGGGCATGATCTCCTTGCAGAGAGCACAGCACTGGGTGAAATCCCAGCTTGGAGACCCGACCTCTCTCAGGGCAGGAACTGTTGCTGGGAGATAACTAGAAAGCAGTCAGGGTGAAATTTGACTCAGATGTTTTGACTCCTGGAAAGGGGAAAGAACAGCTGCACCAGCTGGTCAGGCCTTCCTTTCTGACCTTCTTCCTTCTCCCAGTTATGCAGACAAATTCCTGGGAGCTGGTTGCCATTTGACTGCGGCTGGTGACCCCAGGTCCCCGCTGTGCTGCTCCTGTCCGGTGCCTGCTGGGCCCTGTGGCAGAGCTGGTGCCCCACAGGGACACAGCAGCTCTTTCCCTTTCCAGATGGCGTCGATAAGAACAGTGACATGGAGCTGCTGGTCCTGCCCTCAGCACAGTCCTGGGAGGTCTCCAAGGTGATGGACGACGGAGGTTGACCCAAGCACAGCTCCTTGTTCCTGTTGGCAACTTTCCCTCATGGACTCTTTCCTTATATTTATTTAAGGAAATTTTAATTTTAGTTCTTATTAAGAGCTGTGCATTGCAGGATGATTTCCTCTGAACATCACAGGAGGGATATCTCATCTGCATCCATCTCAACTGGCTTTTTATTGGAATTCCAGCCTCACAGTAGCCACTGTCCTGAAAGGGGCAAGAAAAGGAGCAGAGATGGCTCATGCCCTTTCTTGCTGTGTGAAGAATCCTGTGGAGAAGAGGGTTTTAGTGGGAATAGAAAGGGTTGTCTTTGTGTGGCCTTCAGAGAGAGAGAAATGGGAAAATTCAGCACATCATTACACTGCAGAATTGTGCTCGGCTGCGTGTCTGGGACAAAGATCTGCTGAGATGAGGCCTTGGGCCTTCTCGTTATTCCAGTAAGGCTTTGCCTTTCCACACAGCCCATTTCCCTGTGGGCTGTGCTGAGCATTATCTGCCAGTGATCCTCTGCATCCACAGCAGATAACTCCTTTGCTAATCTGTTCAGGGTGCAACAGGCATGGACTTCAAATGACTGCTGGAGCTGTGCTGAGTTTTCAGGTCTCAACAGCTCTTGGGAATGGGGAAATGAGACTCTTGTGCCTCTGAACAGGGGAGAGAGTGTCCATTTCCCATCCACCACTGGCTCGGGAGGAAGGAAGGATAGGGTGGGGAAGGGGAAGAATGGAGCAGGAATTTTGTGTGGTGCTTGTCCCTTGCCCTGGATACGTGCTGACGGCAGGGCTGGGACTGACACAGAAAATGGCAATACTTCCATTGCACAGAGCTGGCTCCTTCTGGAATTTCTGAAGTGCATTTACTTGCCCAGTGGGTGAGAGGGATTCACACTGTCAGTTGGGTATTTGTAAGTTTGCTCATGAGCCTCTTTATCAGTCAGTTCAGGCTTCCAGCCATCATAAGGTGAATAGACCTGGACTAAGTGTTTATTTCCAGGATGCTTATGAAACAGAGAAAATCAAGTTGTGATTAATAAGGAGCAGAAATTATACTGTCAGATTTAGTTGCAGCAAGTTAATATGAAGGTCAAAACATTCTCCATAGCCCTCATACTCAGTGATTACTACAACTCAGAACAGGAGTTTGGGTCTCAGGTGCTTCCCAGCTGCACAAGATGCATTTTAGGACTTTATTCCTGCTGGCAGGATTGCGTTGGAGAATTAAGATCATGCAGTAATGGCCTTTTGCTTGTCTGCAAGTGTTCAGATGAGCCAAAGGCTGGAACAAAGGGTTACATCTTTAATATGACTGAGAAGACAATGTGTGATTCCTGTTGCTGTTAGTGTCTCTTTCTGCCAGCCAAGTCAGCAGGGATCTATCTCTATGGGATCTTTTGGGAAGAGTTCAGTATCCCAAACCTGCTCTTTCATTAGGGTGCTTCCTCCAGCTGGTTCTTGCTGACAGTGAAGGCCATGTTGCATTGCTCTGCATAAACAAAACCTTTCGTAATTCACTGAGGTAAATGTTGTGGGACAGGGTGGTTTAAAACCAGCTGATAATTCTGCCCTTGGGAAGAAGAGGAGCAGGTCACTGGTAACAGCCAAGAAGCCTGCCTGGTTTCCAAGTTTTTTGGGGTAGCTGTGCTAAAGGAAACAATCCACCCTTGGGAGTTCAGCTCCCCGTCCCCAAGTCTGACTGGCTGAAAGCGGCAGCTCCTGGTTGCACGTGGCTCTTCCTGAGTGAAGAATCATCATTTTCTGCTTCCTCCTCTGGAGTGCTGTTCCGGGTCACTGTGCCCTGTCAATCCATGGTGTGTTTTGTGTTGGAGGCAGGGATGTATCAGAGCTCAGGGAAGCGATCCTGCCTGTGGGAACTGGCTTGACTGTGCATGTGTGTAGGTGTACCTAAAAAATCAGTGCACCTTGTCCACTGATTTCCAAACCAGAGCAATCACTGTGCCCTCTGACAGTGCTCCTGCCATCCTTCAGGCTCTGCTTCTGCAACATAAAGCCTGATTAAAACCCACCTTTCTAATGCTGGAGCAGAAAGGTTTTCCAAAGGGAAGTGGGACCTCTTGAAGAAGGAAAAGGCCTTGCAACTAATTTTACACCAAAATAAGCTCTCAGCCTTAATCTTCCTGTGATCTGATAGCGGGTAGATTTTTGAACCACGCTCTGTGATAGGTTTGCATGTAAACCAAATTGTATTTTCTTATCTAAGCATCTGCTGCTATTTTTACCATTCATACAGCACCAGCCTCCATGCATACTAAGTGCTGGCCCTGCTCCAGCTGTATTCCTAAGCAATTCCCTAACACTCCTCCCTCCCAGTTTTATTTGAATGCGGCATTTCCCGGGCCTGGCTGCAGTCTCCTGCCTGCTCAGGCACTGGGGAAGGAAGAGCTGCTGCCCTTCCCTCCAGAGCTGGCTCCTGCTTGGCAGGAGCCGCAGCGAGCGCGTGACCTCCCTCGCTCCGCCGGCGCTGGGGATGGGAGCTTTAATTAGCTAATTTGGGCAATTGCAGATGCAAATTTGGGTTGATGGCATTATTAATGGGGAAGATGTTACTTTGTGTTAAAGGACAAATCTAGAAGGTAGGCTGGAGCTTTCTGATTGCTTTTCTGGGAACAGCAGCAGCACCAACCTTACAGAACACCTACTGAAATGCCTGAGCTTTTCCAGTGCTGTTTGATGGGAATCTTGGGATCTGCTGCCATGTTTCAGTCCAGTTCCTCCTGAGTTACTCATTAAGCATCCCACACAGGTTTTCTTACCACGAGGGCGTTATTTTTCACTGGTAATACAAGAATAATTTTAAGCATAGCCAGAAACTGTCCTGCAGAACCCTCTTACACTTTATCCTTTAAAAGCTCAGCTGGTGCCACCATTAATTTTGTCACAGATCCCAATGGGAGGACAGTGGTGATAAGGACTGGGAAGCGTGCCAGTCCTCTGAGGAAGGTTTACCTGTTTAATGAATTCCTGAGTGTGATGGAGGGAGGGAAGGAAGGATATGGTAAGAACACCTGGAGTGAAGTAGATAGCACTGAGGTGAGCAGGACGCTGTCAGACTCCTGCCTTTGGGAGCTGATTTAGGTAAGTGAAGCCTTAAAATCCATGTGAAACCTTTTCTTGGGGCTGTGTCCTGCTTATCCATGCAAGTGGAGTGTGTGTTGTGCTGCCTGGGTCCTTGGAGCCACATGTTCCTGTTCTGTTCGACTCAGATGATCTCTTGAATATTTTCCCAGATCTGTAATTTAATTTCCATGTGCAAGTTTATAGCCTGAGGAGAGACAGACAAGAAAAATCTTTCAATGAATAGGAAAAAAATGAACTTCATTCATTGTTCTGTGTGAAAAGTAGGAAAAGCAGCCTTGTTCTGCTTTTTTTCTGGGTCAGCCCTGGTGCTGCTCAGGTGCTGTTTCTACCTCAGGGCTGCATTTTGGTGGTGTGGTATGGCAGAGAAGGGCTTGCTGTGCAGTCCATTAGTGCTTTTGAGGATGAAAGGTGTTAAGAAAACTCAGGGCAGTGATGTCTGTGTTCTGTGGAGCTGCTACCAGATGAAAGCATCCTTCTCTGCACTCAGACAAGCAACCTGGAAGTTGCTAATTCCTTCCTAGATGTGTGGCTCTTGTGATCAAAAGTCCTGGCTCACAACTGAGGGACTAATTTGTCTGAAGCAAAGCAGTGCTGCTGGGAAGGAGCCCCAGAGCCATCTCCAGTACTGCTGCTCTGTTCTCTTCACTCTGTGAATGGGTGGTTGCAGAACTGTGGGTTGCTGGTGGTCTCAGTGGGTTGCAGCTCTTGCAATGTGATGTTAGAAATGAACCAACTCAGGACACAGTGCTCCGTGTTTTTGAAGGACCACTGGGGTCGATCAGGCAGGGTTCTGGTGCCTTGGCTGTGCTTTTGGAGCACGCTGGGTGTTTTAGTGTCCTGCTGCGTGGTTAGAGCAGAGCATCCCCCGGGTGCTGCAGGATACAGGGCTAAATCCTGGATATCTGTGTGTAGGAGCAGCAGGAGCCCCGTGGGGTTATCCTGCATCCCTCTCCCAACATCTCCAGCAATGAGACTCCCTTTGGGAAGGGTGAATTCAGCCCGTTGTGTCTCTGAACTCTTCCAGCAGCTAAAGCAAGTGCAGGTGCTGTTTGTAGGTTCTTGGTAGTCCGGGTGCTGGAGTTACTGACACCCAGAAACTCCCCCAGCCGCCAGTCGAGGACCCAGCTGGAAGGAGTGACCCGCATGCAAATCCCGCAGCCTCCAGCGAGCGCTGTTTGAGCCCTCGGATCCCGCTCGGATCCCAGCGCAGGGTGTTTAGTTATTCCGGTCAAACCTCCCTGCCGCTCCTGGCTGTTTGTCCTTGCTGTGCTGAAACAAACCTGCTCCAGGGCTCCAGCCCCATTACGAGGACAAAAGGACATCAGGCAGTGCTGCTGCCGAAGGGAAATGTGTCGGGAAATGTGTCTCGGTTTGCAAGTGTGATGCAGAATGGGTGGCTTAGTAATGGCTGTTGTGACTTTCATCTGCTCAAAAGGCATCTTCTGAATGAATTCTTTTTTTTTTTTTTTAGCCTCCCTAAAATGTAGCTTGTGACATTGATTTTGGGGTGAGGATACACGCTGACGCTGAGAGGATTAATACTGAAGTGAGAACTGGTGGATGGCAATAAACAACCAGTTTGCAGGGAAATTATTTTTATGAATCAGAATATTCAACACATGGAGGCTTGTGGGCTTTTTCCTGGTTTAAAGGGGCACTGTGAAGCGTATCACAAAGTGTCTGTTACTACCAACACTTTAATTTATGGTTAACTTGGAATATTTTTACATCTCATTTATTCTTTCCACAGGGGTGTTCTGAGCTGTTGAAATTACTGGTCACCACTTTCTCGGTGCTGTTTTTTAGGGTAGTGCCATGGGTGGATTTTGGGTGGGAGCTCAAAACTTCACCAAATAAAGGGGGGAGTCAGTTTTGAGGGATTTTAAAGCCCTTTGGTTCTCTTTGGCACAAAACAGATTTCTTAGGATTCCTCTAATAGCTTAAAGTGTCCTTCATAAAGCTGTCAGTCTTTCCTTAAGAATCTCTTGCTGGATATTTTTTTTAATTTAAGTTCATTATCTGTGGAGGAGTCTTTAGCTGTGGAGGTTCTGACATGGCACACGGCTCCAGTAGTGCCTGGTTTTGAGTGCTGGAAAGCCAAGGGAGATAAGTGAAGAATGGGGAGAGGCCCAAGTGCAGAACTCTTCGCTCAGTCTCTATTTTGATCTGGTGACACTGATAGCAGAGCCTGTGTCACGTCAGGGAAGGGACAGCACAGCTGTGTGGGGTCACAGCTCTGCCCTGTGTGACCCCGGTGCACATCCTGCATCCACTGGGGCCCGTGGGGATATTGGAGAAGCCTGAAAGGGTCTGAAAGTGGGATGTGGGCATGGTGTGATGGAGAACATGGATGGAGAGGGGGGGAAGAGAGCAGTGAGGGATGGAACGCAGAGGAAAGGAGCATAATTATGTAAACCTGGAGGTGAAGGTCAAAGGCTCCATGTGACTGTTGTTGGGTGGCTGGTTGGGTTTTTTTTAATGTTTGTACGTGCTGTAAACAGCCCCAGGCTGATCTAAAAGTGCTGGGAGGCAGGGGCTGTAAATTACAGGCGTTGTTCTCCTTATAAAGGGAGAAAACAACTCGAAGTGTCTTTGGCTCACAGCACTTTGTGTGCCCGTTCCTCCATTGCCTCTCCATTCACTGAAATCCCTTGTTTCAGGTTTGAGGGAGCGTCTTGCTCTCTACTGGAGCAGGGATAGGGCTGAAAGTGTGTGACCTGGAGGTGTTGTGTAAGCAGTGCCACTGCCTCGGGACCCTGGGATGATCCAATACCTGCCTTCCCACTCCGGCTGCTGACTGTCCCAGCTCTTGTCCTGTGCACCTCCGGTCCTCCCTCTTCTCCTGGTGGCCCCTCAGCGCTGTCCTGACTGGCGGGTGGGCGTGAGGCGGCCGAGGAAAGGGCTGAGGGGATGGCCGGGCGTGGCGACCTGAGTTTGGCCTCTCTGCCCCGGCGTGAGGGCAAGGGTGAACCCAGAGGCCTGGGTCACCATCCTCCCTGAGGGGAGGACCCGAACGGGCCCCTGGAGCCCTGACGGGACGGGTGCGGGCCGGGGAGGGCTCGGCGGGCTCGGGGCAATAGCCCCGGTCCGGCCCCGCTCTGAGGCGCTGCCGGCGGAGGGACCGCCGGGTTACCCGGGGTGAGGCACTCTTTGGCCGCCGGCGGAAGCACCCGAGCGTTCGGGCCTGCGCACTGCGGCTTATAAAAGCCGCGCGGCGGTGCGGAGGGCCGGGCACTCGCAGCCGGGGCTGACTGAGTGCGGATCTCTGTGGAGGAGCTGGTCGAGCGGCAGGAGCCCCGGGAGGCGCTGGCGGCCTGAGAGACGCCCCCTCGTCCGCACCCGCACTGCTTCCTCCCCTCCCGCGGCGGAGACAGCGACAGTCACCCCCGGAGCCGTGGGCCGCGCCTCCCCCCTCGTCGCTGGATGCTCTGGGGTTCGGTCCCTGAGCGGGGCCGCGGCGCCGGCAGCCCCCGCTGTGGCGGGGCCATGGGGCCGGGCAGCGGCAGGGCACGGAGCCCCCTTCCCCGCTGAGAAGGCCCCTCGTCCCGGCGCCGATGCCGCGCTGTCCCTTCACACCCGGCCCCTGAGATTCCCCTCTTTCCCCTCCCCATGCCCGACGGAACCCCTCGCCTCGGTGACGCCCTGCAGCAGCCCCGCCGGCCCGGGGGTCTGCGGCGGTATGAGAGGAGCTGCCCCCGCCTCCGGGGGCAGCCAGGACCGGGGCAGGCTCCCACCCTGCCGCCGGCTGCCGTGAGGCGGCTGTAGCTGGAGGAAGAATCCCCTTTGTTTTCCCTCCGTCCTTCCCGGGGGCTTCATGCCCCGCTGAGGAATGATGGAGGTGGTGGGGGACTTTGAGTACAGCAAGAAGGACCTGATAGGACACGGAGCCTTTGCTGTGGTCTTCAAAGGTCGCCACCGCAAGGTAAACAGCGACGGGCTTCGCCCGCAGCCGGAGCGGGGCTGGTTATACAAGCCGGGGCCGGCAGAGCCCCTCGGGTGGGTGACAGCTGCGGTGGTGGTGGTGGGGTTTGTGTCCTCTGGGGGAGTTTTGACGTGGTTTGGGTGTTCGGGGAGAAAAAAGAGCCGAAGGGAGGTGCGGGCTGGGCTGAGGCCCGAGGCTGCCCCGCGGCCCTGAGCCGGGATCCGGCTCCGGCATCCATAAACCCTTTATTTTTTCCCTTCCCTCAACCCCACCGGCCTGTCCGCGGTCCCACCGCTCCTCCCTGCTGTTGGCAGCTCCCTGACACAGCGGCGAGGGGAGAGTTGCAGCTGTAGGGGAGGCTGAGCCCTTTGTTTGTCGGGAGGGTCATGTTTATCTCGCTGGATAACGAGGGATCTAATGGAAAATTGTCTCCTTTGGGATTGGCTGAAGATTTCTTAAATTCGGAGGTGTCTGGTTTCCTGGCGTGACTTGCTAATCGCCCCGGATATTCATAGTTACGTTATGGTTTCTTGATGCTGTGAGTTTATTCTGGTGCCTAAAGAGCTTTGCTTTCCAGAAAACAGCCCTTCAGATTGAGAATTTTGGAGGATTAAGGCAGCGCTCACATCTTGGAGAGGCACAGTGCAGTGATTTTGGGGTTAAAAAAAAAAAAAAAAGAGAAAGGGAAACGGAAACTTTAAAGGCCAATGGAGGTGCTCCCACCTCACAAATAAATAGTCAGTTTATTTTTGGATAATTTATAAATAGACAATATATAAGCTTACTTCAAACAGAGGGGGTTTTGTGCAATTTTCATCTGCAGAGCATAAAAAGGCTGAGAATGAGAAGTCCTTTGAGGACACTAAAAGTAACTCGATCATTGTGAGAGGGCTAAAAAAGCAGATACATAGCACTGCTACCAAAAAATAAATGGGCTATGATTACTTGTTTTTTGGGATTTTTAAATGCTTTGGTATCCATTAAAATGCAGTGTAGCTGAAGCTGGATTTTAATAGCTGTCTCAGCTATTGTGGAATGAAATAGTTCTTGGTGGTATCATGTGATGTAGTAATCACTGGTGGGTAGAGGAGGGGTGATCTTGCAACTTTTTCTCAGTGCTTTATTAGATAGTTGTTAGAGGATAAAGTTAAGGAAAAAAAAAGTAAACTGACAATACTTTTTTTGTTTGCTTCCAGAAAACTGATTGGGAAGTAGCCATAAAGAGTATTAACAAAAAGAACTTGTCGAAGTCACAAATCCTACTTGGAAAAGAAATAAAAATCTTAAAGGTATGTTAATTTGCAGTGATTTTTAAAGCTGCTTTGCTTGAAAAGGAAAAGAGACTTCTGACCTAGTTCATTCCAGGTCATGGGTGGTATCACAGTAATTGCTGTTGTGCTGTGTGTTTCTTTGTTAGGGATCCAGAAATAAAAATACTAAGAAAAACAGAAAAAAAAAATACAGCTTTAGTTCTGGAAATGTCTCAGAACAGATTATGAGCGTGCTTTTGTAGTTAAAAGTAGAAGTTGTTGTGAAGCCAGTCTCTGTGCTTTGCTTATGGCACGTGTGGAAGACGTTGTCCTTCAGGATGGCCAGTGTGGCACCTTTTCCCAGCAGATCGTAGCTGAGGGTGAAGCATCAGTCTTTGATCTCTCTTCATCTTTTTTGCTCAAAACTGCCTTGAAAGCTGAAATCAGCGAGCTGACTTTGATTCCTGAAGCAGCTGCCCACTTCTGACCTGTGGTAATTGCCTTAAAATGTGGAGTGTGGCTCTGAGAGAGGAAATGTAACAGAGCATCCTTCAGTTTTTCAGTGTTATTTTATGGAAACATCTCCTTGGGTGGTCATTTAGCATTCCCTGCTCTCTGAATTTCACATCTCATTTCACACAGCTTTGCAGTAATAATGAGTGCTGCTTTCTTCCCATGTTTCTGAGCTTCTTGAGATACATCACTACTTTATATACTGTTATATACATATCATATTCTCATTTATTTATTATATACCAGAAGTTGTAGCGTTGGGTGTATTAGTGTGCTGCAAGTACTTAACAAACAAAAGTCACAAATAAATCATGAGCTGTCCCATGAGTTTTATTTAATGTTGTTTGGTTTGATTTTCTTTATACTGTAAAAGTAAGGTTGATTTGAACATGGTCTAGTTGGTTACTTCATTAAGCAAGAAATTGTGTAAGAGTAGAGAATTAAATCTAGTCAGTTTTCTGTGCTCATCAGAGGATCTTGTGCTCTGGTACTTTCTGTAACAAGTCACAGACATTAAGTTCTGGAACCAAATGTTTTTATGACCTCTGAAGATATTGCCTAACTTCCTTATCCTGTAAATATTGTCCAAATAGCTGGGATTTCCTCCAAATTCCATCAGATAGTCTCAAAAAAATTCTCTTTGATTATCAGCATTATCAGCATATTAAATTAATAATAATAGTAGTAGTAGTAGTAATAATAGTACTAATACTAACCTATTTCCATAATACAAATATTTTGTTTTACAGGAACTTCAGCATGAGAACATTGTAGCTCTTTATGATGTCCAGGTAAAATACACTTTGATGCCTTTTCATTAGAATTAATTTATGAAAATATAATGAATATGCGTGTAATGTATGCCAAGCAGAAAATTTTGAATGGCCATTTATTTTGTTGCTGTCATCAGTTTGGTATTTAGCAAAAACAAGGGGCAGCAAGAGCAGCATCTTGGAGATCTCTGTGACAAAGAAATGTGGTGTTCAGCCCTTTGTCCCAGTGAGGAGGACCCGAAGGAAGTAGAAAACCACAATCACATGTATCTGTTGCTGTTGCCTGTGTGTTCAGAAGGACAGGATGCAGTGAAAAAGCCAAGCAGACATTTGGATCTTTCCAATTAAATTGCTTCAGATTGCCTTCCTCTCTTTATTCCCAGGGTCCTGCCTGATAAAGTGGAGGAGTTACTCTGCAGCCTATCTAGGGTAGTGAATTCTGCTTAGTGGGAAGGACGTTTTTGTATCCTAAGGCCTGCGTGTGTCGAGCAAAGCTAAATAAGACATGAGGTAGCTCACACAGCCATTTGTTCTGCTTGAATAAGAACTATACATTTATCTCCTGGGCTCAGTTCTAATTTTAAATACAGAGTTACACCGATGAAAAAAAAAACAAAAACTGAGAAGCACCTTTGGGGCATTGCATAGTCAAAGCAACACAAAATAGAGATTGTGACATTCAATGTTTCCTGTCTTTGCACATTCACATGCTAAAAGCTTTTAGTTTGTGTAGATGTGTATCTTTTGCTATAGAAATCTGTGTTCATGTGACATAAATTAAGTGGGCTCAGGTTTTCTAGGGCTGTAGGACACGAGTGGCTTTTGGTACAAAGCAGTGATGTTCATGTAGCAACTGACTGTGCATCAAAACTTGTAGTTTCCATCTACAGACTCTCTTTTTCCTGGATCTTGACTTCAAAATTCTTCATTTTGAATGATATTATCTGCTCTGAGAGGGAAAGTATTGTCTGTTGTGCTTCTTGAGGAGACCAGGTTTTCCTGAGCATTGCTAAGTGGAAATAATCTCTCAGCATCCTAAATTTAGTACATCCAGACATCTCAAAAGCAACTGGAATTGTTGACTGAAGGTGTGGGCGTGTGAGTAAGCAGCTGAATTTCAGATTTATCATTTACAGTTGTTTATATGTGAAGGTTTCTTAGTCAGCTCTGCAGCTCAACCTGGGGATAGTGGACTGGTTAAGGATTTTGATGATTTAACATCTGAGCTTTGGAGAGACTCTTGATCTTTTGATTTATGCTCGAGGAAAGAGAGGACAGAGCCCTCTATTTGCCTCTGCTTTCTTTTCATAAAGGTTATTTATAAACATAACTTTTAGGCTTTTCTGTTCTGCCACAGGAAAGGGTGACAGGACTTCTTGAGTGATCAGTGCTGCTCCATTTGAGAAGGGGATGTTGCTGCTTGTCGCCAACTATTGTGTTTAAATCAAATGAACAGTTAAAACAAAGAGAAAAGGCAAACCTGTGTCCTGAACCTTGATATATTTCAAATACATTCACAGCAAACACAAATCTTGGCAGCAGGATGCTGCTGTTATAGAAGGAATTGCTTTGCAAAATATGATATCAAGAGTGTGTCACTTGCACAAATAAGCTTTCCCCTTTCTGCTGTGTTTGTGAAGTGGCAGACATCATTAACTTCTGTGATTACATTAATTTATAACCCAGCAAGAATGAACACTATGCAAGGCATTCACATGTCTAGTAGGCTGTTACACCTACTAATTTTCTTTAGCATTTCATGTTCTAGCATGTGCTGCCCTTTTTGTTTGTCAGGGTATTGTGAACACAGTGGTACAGTCCAGCAGATAAGATTTTAGGATTTCAAGCTATTTCTAAGTTTACAGAAGCTATTTTTTTTCCTCAGTGCTGGAGCCAGTGAAGTCTGTGTCACAGTAGGAAGTTCTCAGTGTGAATGGGAGTCTGTTTTATTTTTGTAGTTCTGTTGGGCTGAGGCTTTTCTTAACCTTAGACAGTTTGAAATAAGAAAATGCTCCTGTTTCAGATGCAGGACAGATCATTTAGCTGAATAAGCCAAGAGCTGATTATTGCTCTGAGTTTCCACATAGAAAAGATGGTGTGCAATGGAAGTGGCAAAACTAAGTGAAAAAAGTGTAAATTGATTGTGATCAAGAATAAATATTTTCACATCTCGTAATATTAAATTAAATTATACTTAGAGATTAGAGGTGGATCTCTGCATAACAATTTGGAATGTATCTTTTGAGAATGAAAGTACAGTTATTATTTTATGTATTGCAAAAAGCTTCATTTGAATTAATTTTCAGGAGGTAGTTAGGTTCTTTCTCCTTCATGTCTCTTCGTTTATGGTTGTGTTCCTGTTGCATGATCAGTGACCAGTCACACCAGTCAGCATAATAAAGACAGATACACCATGAAGCTTTCAATTAAATCCAAGAAGAACTTGTGGGCCATTCTGCTGATTGTGCATGAACATTTTAAAACCATCTCCACTGCCGATCCTTCCTGTCCTGTGAATCCCATTTTGATGTTATTAGTGTGTCTGGAGTTCAATTACTAGAAGTGCCCATTCATCTGGAGCCACACCCCAGTGAACTGGTGTGTGTTAATGGTGGCATAAAAATGTTTTGTTCTGCAGCCAGCAGGATAATTGCCCTTGATTTCCGTGAGGTGGACGTGCAGCTCTGGCAGGTTTCAGCTGCAGATAAGCATTTTATGTAAGCAGAGCACACCACTGCTCTTGGTGCCACCTCACAGGGCTGGGGAGCTGCACTCACCAGGGTGTGCAGGCCACTGAGGGAATTTGTAGAGATATTTAAATAAAAACCCTCCCTCTGTGAGAGACAAATGTGTTTCAGCAGTAAGGCTCTGGAAAATAGCTCACCTGTAAATGTGAAATTAATTTTTTGTGAAGTCCTTAAAGAAACTCAGGTGCAATAGATGGATTCCAAGAGAGACATTTTTTACTTATCTTCTTGGGCAAGTGTTTGGTTGTGTTTCATTCAAGAATAAAAAAACTCCCAAATCTCTGAAATGGTTTAAGGATGCAGCTTTTTTCCATGGTGGTGCTGTGGGATGTCATTCATCCTGCAAAAGAAAATCAATCTTGGCTCCTGTTGATTGGGGAAGTGGAGCCCAGTGTTTCTTAAAAGCAAAAAGAGTCTAAAATAACCTCTAACTCACCAGCATAAAATACACTGAGATCCTTGGATAAAGTATTCCACTGAAGTATGAAGGTATCAGTAAGTTATTTGGAATGTTCTATATTTAGGGCATGAATTTACAGTTTTGTGCAGTTCATGATCCCAAGTGTGTGCTGAGTAGAACTAATGCCTTACACAGTGCCAGACAGTGCCTGTTTTAGCAAATAATTTAATTCAAAACCTCTCTAGAATGTCAGCCCTCAGAATGAAAGCCTATAATGTATCTTGGAGATAACATTTTAGGAGAGTGAATTAATGTCCTCACTGTATGGAGTCTGATGTTTGCTGTTTGAACAGTAGTTTAGGGAGAACTAATTTCTAGAGTGTTATTGGAGAAACAGTATCTGGATAAAAATTGTTTCTTGTCTTAGCTTGTTGGTACAGAGCAGACAAAAAACCTGCAGCTGCTTCTGCTGTCCTTGGAAGCAGAGAAAGCCAGTGGGAATGGAGCCAGAGATCCTTCTGGGACCTACAGCTCAGCCTTTGCTTGTATGCAGAGCCCAGGAGTTCTTAGGAGGGGTGGAGGGGAGGAGCTGTTGTTTTAGCAGCAGGAATTAAATGCCTCTGGTTTACCCAAGGACCCCAGTTGCTCTGGTGCTATTGCATGTGTTTCTTGAGATATTTGCTCCAGGCATCCTGTGTGTGCTCCTGATCTTGGTGTCTCACAGCTTTCATTGCCTCTGTACTCCCAGCATAGATCCTTCAGAACAGGGATGTCTCAATATCTTTATTTTTGTCCCCTCAGCTCCTTGCTTAAGGCCTTTGTGTTTGTCAATATCTATCCTCTGTGTGTCTGTGTGGAAATAATCATATGAGAACATGCTGTTCAGATAAAAAGAAAAATCTTGCCCTGTAGCAACTGTGAAGGTTTTGAAACACTACCTGGCAGCTGATGCCAGCTGACAGGTTGGTTATGACAGTGCAGGAATGATGCCAGTGTAGATGTTGGAGGCTGGGGACAACCAGAATTAGAATTTGTTCTGGCCCACAGAACCAAAGAGTTGGAGTTACTACACAGGCCTTAGCTTACCTGCTGTGCCTGGATGCTGTAATTTGAATTTCAGGACTGTTTCAGAAGAGTTGCTACACAGTCCTTCGCTTACCTGCTGTGCCTGGATGCTGTAATTTGAATTTCAGAACTGTTTCACAAGATTTTCTGGTACACAAGTGTGCTGAACCTTTGTGCTGAGAGCAGCTCTGCTTTTCCTTAGTGCTGGGCAGCAGAGCAGCCTCTTTCCCCACTTCCCATATATTGGTTACATACAGCATTGCACATAACAGCAAATGAATGTTTTCTCCATGGCTGATTGCTCTTTTACGTGAATAATTGGCAGCATGCACCCTGTTTGAATCCTACAGGCACATGTCAAGTGACATTTGGTCTGAGATTTAACATTTAGTCAGAATTAACAAAATGTTCAGTCATTTAGGTGATAGCTGAACACAGAAGTTGCTGCTGTGTTGGACTCACTAAGTAAACCAAGAATGTCTGTAATACAGAGAGAAACAGCCTTTAAAAGATCTGGATTTGTCCCTTTTCACAACATCATTAGGATTTTTTTGCCAAATGTATTTAAAGCTGAAAAAAAAAAGTATGTTCCTGGCCAAAAAATTATATCCAATATAGCACAAATGAACATAGCAGAAAATTAATCAGATAACAGCAGTGCACAAGCTGTCAGGTTAACTCTCATGCTTTTGGGACTCCCATCATAAACTGCAATGAAATAAAGTCTACAGACTCAAAGCAAAAAGAAGGTAACTATTTGCCACTGTTTCTGCTCTGGGAGCTCACTAAGCTCCTTGCAGACCTTCAGCTTGTGAACCAAAATGAAATCTAGGGAATGTTTCTGCCAGTACTCCAGAGATCCAGCTCTTGGAAGTAACCATGGATGTTTTGACTTCTTTTTCAATTAATGCTTTTTTAAATGGAACTACTGTGCTGAGACTGTGATTCGAGTTGGAACTTCACATCCCCCAAGACAACTGGTGGAAGCCTTGGATTAAAACATAGCAAGTTTTGGCAAATATGTTGCCTCTTAACCTCTTTCTCTTAGGTTTATCTGTTTACCTTTCAGAATTGTAAAATGGTTTCCTATTAACCTTTGCTGTCTTATACTTCAGCTTGCAAGTAAAACTTAGGTTCAGAATAAAAAGGAGCAAAAGTAGGTTTTTGTCAAGAAAACTTTAGGCAGCAAAACAAGGGTCGCTGGGCAAAACTGGTAATTGTTGCAACACAGCAGATATTTGTTTTGCTTGATTATTTATCTAGGTAGAAGTGTAGGTCAGAACAACTCCAGCTGCACTAATTTTGTGATCTGTACATGAATGCAAATTGTTGAAAGCTTTATTATCTGTTTCAAGAGGCAGTTTAAAATAACTTGCCAGATCAGCTTTATTCCTGAATGTTAGATCTGAAACATGCTGGTTTTCTAATCTTTCCATTTTGAGCACTTAGCAAGTCAACAGAAATCACAAGTCTGGGGAATGTTGATAGGGAGAGCTTTATTGTTCAGCAAAATAATTTAGAAGGGAAAAAATGTGTCTCCAGAACTGAATTGTCTTTTCTGAATGGAGATCACATTCCCAGTCAGGCTGGCCAAGAACTGTGAGGCAAAATTTGAGCAGCTCTGAAGGGCTGAACAAGTTCAGCTGTTTTGAACTAAAGCTCGTGTTGGTGGGATACTGAGAAGTGTTTGGTTATGAGTTCAAGTTGGGACAAGTTGTGGCTGGGGAGGTTGGGATCAGTTCTGTGCAAACTATCACTTCCTCACTATGAGGTGGAGAGGACTTTTGACTCTGGGAAGATGTCTCTGTGGAATCTCTAATCTGCTCTGCTGATTTATTAAAAAAGGATTATCCAAGGTACCTTAAGGAAACACACTCCACTTCTTACTATGACTTCACTTGGTGACTTGATTTGTTATTTTTCATCAGTCAAAAAAAAGATGAGTAATGCTATTTAAAGGTAATCCAGTGTGGTTTGTAAAAATGACTTTCTAAACAGGTGAGGGCTGGTACAACAGGACAAATCATCAGCTCTGTGTTTCTGAAGAGAGCAGTTCATTTGAGAGGACTTTGTTTCCAAGGGAATCCAGCAAACACATCCTCTTAGTTCTGTGATGAATAAATGTCTGTCAGGAGCTGAGCATTACACGCTGCCATAAGCTGCTGTGTTTGTGCAGTGGAGGCTCTGACGCTGTGGAACGTCTTTCTGATTCATGGGATTGCAATGCTCGGGTGGAAATCCAGGAGCTGAGCTGCTTTCTTGTCACTGCAGAATGGACTTTCCGTGCTTCTTAGCTGGGTTGTTTTCCATGTCACTGTTGTCCTTTAAGTGAAGTGATCCTCAGTTGGCAGAATTTTCAGTTGGATAAATTGGCATCTCAGTTGATGTTTGGCATCTTTGGGGTTCCTGAAAGAGAGTTTCTGTCTTGGAAGATGTTGTTGCAGAGGAACACTGCATAAATGAACAGTTATCATTCCATATTTTCAGTAATTTGCAAAGCAAGTAATTACTAATGTTTTGGGGTTTTTTGCTTTGCTGTATGCACTGAGGTTTTGAGGTGTTTATAGGAATGTAAATTATGGTTCACGTTGGCCACACAGCTGTTGCAGAAACATTGAACAATTGGGACTTCCTGAAATGTGATCTGTTGCTGCTTTAATATTCTATATTGGTTGGAGTTTGCCTTTCATTCCCTACAGATTTGACTCATATTCCTAGAAACTTGCTTTCTTTGAAGCTAATTTCCAAATGTAAACAAATCTGCAAAATGTGCTTGATGTTCAGAGCTGGAAAGACCCTCAAATGCATTTCTGTAACACAGACATGAGTGACTAAATGCTTCCCAAGAATGAAGCAGACTAACACAGTCTTGAATTAACCTTAAACCAGCCAGTTCATCTTGAACTGTAATTATTACCATTATCTGGAGTTGTGTGGATACCTGTGTCTGTGATGGATTGGCTTTGATAAGTTGTGCCATCCCTGAGCTCTGTGCAGTGTGTGGTGTTTAGGGTCATTGGTTTCTCTACCCGGGGCCCAGGGGCCCATTTTTGCTTTTATTTCTCTTTTTCAAGCTTTCTAACATAAGCTGTCAGTGAGCCCTTGACAATGGTACCCTGGTGGTAATTCTTGCCGGAGTGGTCAAATTGAACATCTGCTGAAGTTTCAGTGCAAGCACTGAGAAAGGTGGCCGAGTTCACAGCATTTATTTTGCTGTGCAATGTCCCTTTTGACTTTCTTGTGACACTGTTCAGCAGGATTTAGTCAGACTGTCTGCAGTCCCACTTCCCACTGGGGCATGTGCCTGGCCTTGTCTGGTGCCATCTCGCTCTTTTCCTTCAACTGTCTTAAAAACCATATTTTCCCTCAATCTGTCACCCCTTGTTGAAGTTTATTTTTAAAGGGAAAGGGAGGTAACATACTGTGTAACTAAAAGCATCATCCTGTTTACTGTACACTTCCCTTATGTTTCCTTCCAGTTCTCTTTGTGTTCTTTCCTTTCAGTCTTAATCAGCTCAGAGGGAGAAAAAAATACTTTTACTTTATAAAAACCCTCAGAATCTTCAACTTTGCAGACCCAACAGAACTATTTTTTGCAGGAGACTGTGGAAAACAATGTTGATTATTAGCAGAGACAGGTCAGGCCTTTCTTCCCTCACACAAAATAAATATCTGGAAAAAAGATGAATGTTTTTGTTACAGTCAGGTTTAAGCCCAGATTTATTTTTTTTTTTAAACTGGATTTTTGTGGGGTGTGTAGATAATTTACAGTAGAAGTTAGGCAATCTGTCTTTCAGGAACTTTTCCCCAATTACAAGAGAGGGAATTCAGGTTGCAAACAGGTCATGGGAGGTCAGTGCTTTGGAAAATCTGAGGAGGATGGACACAGCTCTGCCACGAGGAGCCCTTCTGCCAAGGGCTTGCTCAGGGAGACACTTCATGGAAGTATTGCCTGGTGATTTTATTTTTTTACATATGAAAATGTTTTTGGAAATGTAAAATATCTCATGGTGAAGAATCTACACTCTGAAACAGTGACTTTAACATAAAATGTCTCAGTGATTGAAAAATCCCATGTTACACTTGGTTAATGCAGGTACAGACTTTGTGTTCTGGCGTTCTTAAATCTGTTTTCTTCTCCTCTCTTAGGAAATGCCCAATTCTGTCTTTTTGGTCATGGAGGTATGTGTTAACATGTATGTTTCTGATTGATTTAAAAGACTTTTAGACAAAACTACTCCTTTGCACAGCTGCAAACTAACCATGGCTTGCTAAAACAAACAATTTTGAAAAGTAAATTTATGAATTTCCTATGCCTCACTAAATTTATCAGCACTGTTTGTTTCATAAATTATTCAGTTTCATGTTATGATACTGTAAGTATTGATGAAGTGTGACACCTCAAATTATTAATTACAAATAATTAACAAAGCAATTTTAAGGCAAACAGCTGGAAGGGATCTAATTTTCATTAAAAGATTACAAAGTAGGAATGATGTAGCAGGTGTTTCAGTGCTTGTATTTTGAATAAAACCCTTTGTTTTTAACAGTACTGCAATGGTGGGGACTTGGCAGATTACTTACAAGGTAATTGATTACTGTATTTCCCTATTATTTTGCTTTACATGCTTATATTCTGTATTCCTGACATCCATTGGTGTTTCTCAGAGACTTCTACTTGTGCTTTAAATATGGGTGAATGTGATAATACACCGACGGAAAATGCTTTTTTTTTTTGCCACAGCTGAATGTAACATTCCCTTATTTGTCAATGAGGGAGAAGCTGTAGTTAACCATAAGCAGCATGCTGAAAAATCTGTGGGTTTCTATTTCTAAAACTGCATTTTGGGGGCTGTTCCCAATGTTTGGATTCCACCTGTTTTTCTTTTCCGAGATGTGAACTTAAAAGCACTGATTTACTTATGTAATAATGCTCTCAAGAAAGAGGCAGTGCTGGCTTAGGAGAGATTTTCCATGGCTCTGCCCAAAGTGAGGACAGAATTTATAGAATCATGACAAATGGATTCTTATTACAACCAAAATTTTGAGCAGAGATGTGAATCTTTGTATTTTTCATGATGAAAATATTCCACTTGCCCTTGTACCTCAGTGTGTTGAAGGAATCTTTTTTGTGCACAGCTATTGTTATGGTAACTGTGTGTATTAAAAGCCTAATTCACTTGCCATTAAAACCTTTGGAAAGACTCAGACAGTGAAATCCAGCTCCTGTGTGCTTTTTCAGGCTGCAGAATGAGATAATACCTTCTGAAGAGACTTTCTGAAGTACATCTCATTTTTTTTTCCTTTCGAATTAATTTTATCGTGGATGAAATTTCTGAGCAGAGTGGTTCTCAGCATCCCATAATCGTTTGTTTGAAGAACAAGTTTTATGGCTTCAGGTTTTAACATGGTTTTTGGATACACTTCATGACAAGTTCTTTTATTTTCTTATCTCCTTTGCCTTTTTAGCCAGTTTAGGATTTAATGGCGATTGAGAAGTTTTACAATTATGATGCTACCAAGTTGAATAAACTACTGTAAAACCAGATGATTCAGAGTTCTGTAGCTGCTGTAAAACTGCAGTGATGTCTATATTGTTGAGAATATTTACATTTGTAGAAAAACACTGGAGATTGGATCTAATTCATAATGATTGGACTGTAAATCACTCTGGTTTGGGTTGACCACTGTGAAGTTCATTGCTTTTACCCAAAGCTATTGATATTTATTCTCCCCCCTGCTCCTGTGTGTGTCACTGCCAGCTAAGGGGACTCTCAGTGAGGACACCATCCGAGTGTTCCTGCAGCAGATTGCAGCAGCCATGCGCATCCTGCACAGCAAAGGCATCATCCACAGGGATCTCAAACCCCAGAACATTCTGCTGTCCTACGCCAGCCGTCGGAAATCCAGCGTCAGTGGCATACGCATCAAAATAGGTAAATTTTCTCTGATTGGAAAGGTAAATCAGCACTGTTGGATTGTTTCCCTCCTCAGAAATGTCTCTCTGGTTCAAGTACTGGATATGGAGCGCATTCAGTTGATGCAAATCAGACAGCAAGTCAAGAATGATGAGCTTCGTGCTGTGAGGCATTCTCAGGATAAAAAAAGATTGAATCATAAAGACCTTTTTGATTAAATCTGCAGGACAAATCTATTTAGCTGATGTTTCTAGTACTAAACTATTTTAATTAGGCATAAATCTAACTTTTGGAACTTGGAGTAGCCTTTAACCCATTTCAAAACTGTGTGTATGCAAGACTTCCAGCTGTTTGCTTTTTTAGTGGCAGACCCTCCTAAGGGTTATTTGAGAGGTTTGGAAATGAAGGTTATGACCTATTTTTGGCATGGCAGAAGGGAGGTTTGGCCTTGTAACAGGGGAGAGATACTACAAACTCCTCTGCAGAGGCCACTTCAGGAGTTTTAATCACTCCTTGTTGTCTGTTAAGTGTCTATTTAAAAATACCTTGTTTTTAGCAAGTTCTTTCCTATGCTTTTGCTCAAAAACTGCACAGGGGAGACAAAACTTCTTCCCTTCTGTCCTTACTTGATAGCTTCAGATGCTTTTGCCTGCATGGAAAATTCAGGCACCTGAAACTCGACTTCTTAAACTTGTACCTGATGTGATTTCACTGCAGGCAGATTGTATATTCATCACTGTTAATGAGCCATTTATATTTAGCCAGTGACTTTAATCCTTTCCTGCTGACACCAGACGGGCTGTTCTGCAGCTGGGGAGGTGCCTGAGCAGCAGTTTGTGCAAATGATGTCACTGCTGCTTCTTGGCTTGCTCATTTAAAAGATAATACATTATTCTTTCAGCATGACAAAGATTCCACTATTCCATGTAGCTGGCTAGGTATTAAACCTGTCTTTTTTTCAATCCCACTGTTAATTGTAGCGGATTTCAGTCAGAGACAGGTGATTTCTAGGCTGTAAAAATTTGAAAATGAGCTTTCTTTTCACTGACCAAGGTTGTTTTTTACACAGCTGACTTTGGGTTTGCTCGTTATCTGCACAGCAACATGATGGCTGCAACTCTGTGTGGCTCCCCCATGTACATGGTAAGGGACATTTCACATTATCTTGCTTAGCTCAAACATTCTCCTGCCAGAACAAAATAATTGACTGCTTTCAGATTGGCAAATGCCTCATGTTGCTTTACAAGGGTCAGGGACAGAGTGCAGTTCCCCTTTCCACAGTTTTACTACCTTTTTTTTTACTTTGGGATTAGGTGATCATGATTGTTAAAATCACAGAGACATTGAACATTTCTTAGTGGTTCTTTGTCCAAAAGGAGAACTGCATAAGCCAAGAAAATAACACTTCCTCTTCTTCCCAAACATGTCAAATGCTGGATGCTTTCTTCAGAACATCAGCATTGCTAGATTTTTTGTGGTTTTGAAACACAGCTTTCATTTTAGATGGAGCTGTTACCTCTCAAGCCATGTGATGCACATGAAAATGTTAATATTCTCTTACAATAAAGTGGTCTCTGTTAATACTGCTCTGACAGTAGATTCATATTGCTGTGGCTTTGCTGTTTTTGTTTTCCCTTCTGAGACTTTGCTGTTCTTTCCAGGCCCCTGAAGTGATTATGTCTCAACACTATGATGCTAAAGCAGACCTGTGGAGCATAGGAACTGTGATTTATCAGTGTCTTGTTGGAAAACCACCTTTTCAGGTAACACTTTCTTTCCTTTTCCCTCTTCTCAGTCTGAAGGACATTCCTGGGGCTCTTGCTTCTAGTCAGGAGAGCAGAAGCAAGTGATGTCTGAGTGTAGTGTTGGTGCTGCAAAGGCTTGAGAATACCAAGGGAGAAGTTGTTTATGCTTAGTCTGCATGATGAGTGTGTTCAATCCAGAGGAAATACATAAATAAGGATCCTCAGTGCTGAAGTCACTGCTCTGCTTGGTGTTTTTTCCCCCTTAATGCCCATATGCAAAAGCCTCTTTTTTGTGTATGTGTGCTTGGGTACAAAAGCTATTTCCTCCATGAAACTGAGCTTTAATTAATGTACATTTTTATTTGACAGGCCAATAGTCCTCAAGATTTGAGAATGTTTTATGAAAAGAACAGGAATTTGATTCCTAGGTATGTCACCATGGCCTTTCCTGTCACTTACACTTGTTGATTGAACACTTTTGGGGAGTGCTTGGGGTCCACAAAAATATTTGCTGTTGCTATCTTGACAAGAATGCAGTGTGATACCAGTGAGTCATGTTGCATCTTGCCTTCATTGTATCTAGGTGAAACTAAGTGTACCAAGGCTATAAAGCACAGATAGTGATGACTTAGGGACGTGGCAGAATGCTGATTTCCTGAAATTCAATGTGCTATGCATTATTCAATGCATGCATTAAATTTAATACATGTTTTACTTCCTCTTGTGTGCAGCATTCCTAGGGAAACATCAGCTTATCTGGCTGACCTGCTGTTGGGTTTGCTTCAGAGAAACCAAAAAGATAGAATGGACTTTGGTATGTATTTCTTTTTTCCTCTTGCTTTTTTGACTTTCCTTGTTAGTTGTGTTCATGTGACCAGAATAATTATCTTGACCTTTTGTCTACAGCCAATTACATGAGCAGTGAAGTAGGTTTTTTTCTTCTCTGTTTTCATAAAGAAGGCAGAGTAGCTAAAATAAATCACTGTCAGTATTAAGTGATGCACATAAATCATGACTCTGTTGTTGAGTAGTGAAATATAAATCAGTTTAATTCTTTCAGTTGTGCCCTTTCTTTTGAGGGTTTACTGCTATACCTTAAATTCCATGCTGAAGTCTTATTGCTGTTATTTTAACTGGTGTTTTGGCATCAGACTGGGAGCAAACATTTCTGATCTCCATGTGGTTGCAGAAATGTGACAAAGTACTGGAAGAACCCACTTTGGAAATGCACTATTAAAAAGTTAAATCTTGATTAATTCTTCTTAGCTGCATCTTGTATGTCATGATATTCATGCTGGTTATTTAAATTTTATAGCATACTTGTTAATGCAGTTTTCTCATAGCTGCCAGGAAATGTTAATCTTAAAATTTCAGTTCAGATCCCGAAAAAGCTCATGGTAATTGGGTAAAATGTCACGAATTATATTGACTGTATCCAGAGGTCAATATATAAATCTATGTGTAGGAGAAATAATGTATCACAAACATGGACTGTGAGTAATTGATTCCACTCTGCACTCTGGGTGTGCTGATCCCTACAGTTTCTTCAACCACGGGAAATTCACTGTATCACTTGTGGTGGTGGGAGAAAGCATTTGTGCTTCGAAAGAAAAATAGAAAGCAGAATGGCAGTGATGAAAATCATGTTTTCCTTGGCTGAGCCACTTAAAGGGCCTCAAAGGGGCTGCTCTGGAATGTGCTTAGCAAAGGGAGTGAAAGGGAGAGTTTATCACAGAGCCCAGTCGCCTGTTGTTAAAGTAAAAATAGCACTGGAAATCTTGTTGATGTTCCAGCAATATAAAGTAGAACAGCAGGTGTTGTACAAAAGCTGGAGAGCACCTGATCCCTGTGTTAAAGTTAATAATTACATGGTTCAGGAATTACAGCTGGATTCCTTCCCTTATCGGGTCATGGAGGAAAGTGTTGCTGAAGGAAGGGAGATACTGCAGGCCTCAGATTCTTTCTCTTTTTTTTTCTCCTTGTTATTTGCTTATGTCTGAGGCACAGCATTGTTTTGCCTGGAGTGTTAGGACATTAAAGTTCACCCAGCTCAGCAGCTGGCTCCCACCAACCCTCAAATTCCCTGAACCAGCTGAACACTGCTCCTTGCAGAACAAAACTTTCCATGTAACCTGGTGGCCAACTGGTTATGCTCAATTAGAAGTGCCTCAGCATATCCATTTACAACAAAAGCAAAGTATTTCTAATGTAACAACAGCGAGTTCACTGAGGAATTGTTAAAGAAATGGTGTCTAATTCTGCTTTATGCCATGACCTGGCTGCACAGGTTGTGTTCTGCTGTCGGGAAGCGGAAAGGAGAATTGCTCTGCTGTGATTTTTTTTTTTTTTTGCCACCTAAGGTGTAGCATTAATGGATTCAAAAATAAATGTCAATCCTTGGGAAGGGCAGAGCTGAAAATACTTCCAGTGTCTGATGTGAAAAATGCTCACTGTTTTGCAGAGCAGACTAAAATGGAATTACTACCACAGAGAACATAATTTCCTCAGCAGTATAGGAAGTTGTCTTGTCTACATGGCTTTAAGTGCAATCATAAGATGTCCTCCAGTGATTCAGTCTGATTTGCCTTGCTGACTGATGTTTGAAGTTATTCAGTTGATTCTTGTTTCCTTTCCAAACTCTACAGCAGCACATACCATAGAAAGCTTTAATCTTTTATAAGCTCTTCACCCTCTGGCTCTGCAATGTTGATTCTGGGAAGGCAACCATTTATCACCATCTGCAATATAGTCTGTAAATTCTGTCATTTGTACATCCACTCACAGTGGTGGTTGTTTCTTGTTCTACAGAAGCATTTTTCAACCACCCTTTCCTGGATCACGTTTCGACAGTGAAAAAATGTAAGTATGTTTGGGGGTTTTTTTGTCACTTATTTGTGTAAATGATGAATGTTGCGGGCTGGGAGAGAGAAAGATCTGCCAAATATCACACTAAGTGTTTATGAGACATTTTCCTCAGCCTGCCTGTTGTTGTGCTTTGTTATGAGCCTGAGTGTTGAATCCTTTTTTCGTATTATGCCAGACTGAAATGTGATACTTATTTACTTGTTCTTTTGACGTTTCCACTGAACTTAAATACCCTCATGTGATTGAGGATGTGCTGTTCTTATAAGCTGTGTAAGGGCTTATGAATGAGAACCAGTGAGGAAATTTGTTTGAAATTCAGCCTTTTGAAGTCTTAGTCCCTTTTTTTTTTTTCCCCCTGGGTTTTTCTCTTCTAGCTTGTCCTGTACCAGTGCCCACGTACCCAGGCTCAGTCTCTGGCAGTTCCTGTGGTAGCTCTCCTTGTCGCTTTGCTTCTCCTCCAGTAAGTTCTGTGTTACACAACAATCTCCAGAAAATATTTTCTGTAATGTTTAGCCAAGAGTTCATGAATTTTTTAGATCTTTTAATTCTTGAACGGTGTCAACTGTCATGTTCAAGAGCAAAGAGCAAGGAACAACTCTGTATTTTCCTTAAATACCATTAACATTTTGGTGCTCTCTTGCTCCTTGTGTTGTATCTTGTGGGGTTTTTGTTGTTCTTTTTGGTTAAGGTAAAAAATACATATAAGTATCAAATTTTAGAGCAGCAAATCTCTAGATATTCTAATATGGTTTGCAAAGTAATGGCTGTTAGAGATGAATTTTAATTGGCCCTTTTGGCTAAGGCCCCTTATTACAAATCAATCAAAATTGACTTAAATTTTATGTGACATTGGGAACAGGTATATCTGTATCACCAGGAATGGTTGAATAAATCACAGTTGTTTAAACTCACAGCCTAACCAATATAGAACTGTCTAAACTGACACTACAGGATTATCCAGTATTTGAAATTTCATAGTTCAAAAGCATTTCTACTTTCTGAATCACTGGATTTACAGTGGATTGGTTTTTTTTACTTTCTTTTTCCCAACGCCCCCCTCCAGTCTCTGCCAGACATGCAGCACATTCAAGAAGAAAATTTGTCTTCCCCTCCATTGGGTCCTCCTAACTATCTTCAAGTCTCTAAAGACTCTGCCAGTACCAGTAGCAAGAACTCCTCTTGTGACACAGATGACTTTGTTCTTGTCCCACACAATATCTCTTCAGACCACTCGTGTAAGAACCTTTCTTATTTTTACATCTCAAACCAATTTTCATTCATAAAACACTTCTGCCTCCTGTTGTTCTTTGGCTCTCTTTGCTCTAAATGTGTCTGAATTCACATTGAAATTAATTTCTGTAGTTTGATTACTCTTTGGAGGGAAACTGTTTGGTACTGCACATCCATCTGGGACATTTTCATCTTCAATTGAGCAGCCAAATATGCAGTAGGGGTGGCTTAAAGTCGTGGAAAATAGTGGGGTTTGGCAGTAGAAGAAGGCATTCAGTTGTAAACAACTGCTGATAAAAGACACGAGGATTCTCTTGGAATTCTTTGTTTCCTCCAGACTCACTCAACATTTATAGCTCTTGCTCTAGAGCTTTAAATAACAAGTGTAGCTAAAAACATAAAACACTTCTAACAGGAAAGGTAAAACATCAGCCTGGGCTTATACAAAGGAAAGACTTGGATGTAGCACATTTATGACATGGTCCCAACCTGAATTGCACAAAATCAGCTGATTTCTGGACAATGCCACCAACTTGTGGTAAATATTTGACTAAATGATTGCCTGAAGGGTTTCTGTCATCCATTGTTGTGCTGATACCTTGTACTCCTAAACAATGGAGTTTATTTCAAAATTACTGTTAATATGACAAAAAACCACAAACAAACAGCAAAATAACTTGTTAAAGAACTCCCTTCCCCAGCTGCATTTTTGTTGGGGGTCACATTTGAGGTATTTTCCTACACAAAACAGTTTGTGGCAAACTTGATTATGTTCACAGAAGTGTCTTTTTCTACAACAGCAATATTGGAAATTTAATTTTTTGTATGATTCCGCTTCCTGACGTGGGTTTTCCATGTGTTCCCTCCTGCAGATGACATGCCTTTGGGAGCAGCTGGCAGGCGGGCTTCCAGCGAGTTCTTGATGTGTGGAGGGTAGGTGTGCTGAGCTTCTTCCAAGAGAAACCTCTTCAAAAATTGGTGCTGCAGCTGCAGAAGGGGGTTCTGGGCTTCTGGCACTGCTGGGTTGTCACAGCTCCGTGGACTTTCTGAAAGATTAACAAGAATTGAATTTGATATGGGTATCTAAACAGCTTGAATTCAGGAAGTTTTGCTGCTAAGTAGGGAGTTTCTCTGGTATGAGGACCTGTCTTTTGACAGTGGTTTTTGTTTTCACAGGCAGTCACCATTAACTATTTCTGGAAGCTCAGGAACTGTACAGAAACCATCCTCAGCCTCTTCTCGAAGTGCTGCCTCTGGTACAGCTACCAGGTGTGTGATGTGGCCTTAGATTCTCTGCTGTTTTATGGTTTTGGCTTTATTTATTTATTTTTTTAACTGTGAAACTGGACTAAAATAGAAGCCAGATCTCCTTTTTCCAGGCTCTCTACACTTCATGCCTTCTCTGGTGCATCCCCAAAAGATTTCCTTAAGGAGATGAGAGCATTCTTTGTCTGTTTAAATTGTGAACTGTTTAAAAGCAGAAATTTAGGGACATAACTCACTTGTCTTTTTTGGTGCTGGGAAGCACAGCCCAGCCTTCATGTAGTGAGTCAAGATGTTGAATGCAGATACATTTTAAGAAGTGGTTGTGAGAGAAGAGGAACTTTGAAAGCCCAGATTGCTGTGGATTTGTGTCTCGTGGCTGGCTTGGTTTGTCTGGTCACTGGGTGTGGCTTTTGTGCAAGTGGTTACTGTGAATTTCATGGCTGTGTCTCACAAGATGCCAAAGTCACATGAAGGAGCTAAACATGTATTGCAGGTTTTCCATAGCAGGACTGGTAATTAGTCCCCTTTCTTCCACATGGCCGTAGGCTTCAGTTTCTGCTGGTTTAAAATAGAACTGATTTTCATCAGTAGTGCCTGAAATCTTTCCTGTGTTATATTGGAAAAAGTAGAGCTTAATTACAGTGTTTAACTACTTATGGAATATCTAAGAAGAATTTGTTCAAGTGGTGAATTTCATGACGTTTTCAGCACAAACAGAAAGAGGATGAGTGGCTAACTGGGGAATAGAGCTATTATGTTGGGTGCATTTTTGGCTTGTGCCAGTGCTAGAGGGCTGCAAGTCAGCATTATTTGTTTAGAAATGCTTGTCACAAGAAAAGTTTGCTACTTTGTGCTGTTCTTTGTGCAGTTGGTGAAATCTGCTGACAGGGGCTGTCAATACAGCTTTTAGCCTCATGTTTTATGTTTAAGGGCAGATAATGGGGATGGTTTGCCTGTAGAGATCCATTTGCTCTGATTTGGCCATGTACAATGTAGTATAAATATACTGCTATTTCTTATTTTAAAATCTGTCAGGCAGAGTTTTTAGAGTTAGAAGTTCTATGAAAATATGCCAGTTGTGTTATCTGTACATTACTAAGAGCTGAATGGTCCTGTGATTAGAAACAGGTGCCTGCTGTTCACACTCTGTGTTTGTACTATAATAGTTTGATTTAATTATTGGCCAAGTTAATTCAGTAACTGCGTTTGGGGCTGCTTTGGGCATGGTCTGAAGAAAGCAGAGTGTGTGTCTGATACTCTACAAGATTTTGGTTTTGGGGGTTTTGGTTTTTTATTTCCTGACAAGTGTTCTTTCATTACTTGTGGGTTGTTTCTTTTAGTTTTTTGGTGTTTTACAAAAGGTTATGCCCTGTGAAACAGGGAATCTTTCTGATTAGCTGATCAAACTGAATTAATTGTGCCCATAGTTAAGCTGCTTTATGTTGTGTGTCTTCACAGACAGTCTCCAGCCAGAATGGGCAGATTAGGTCGAGGTGGTTCACTCTCCTGTGGCTTATTACCAGTTTTACTCTCTGGATCTCAGAGAAACAAGATTTGCATGCAGCTCTGCTCACATCTGTATTGCATTTTCTCTGACTGGTAACAAACCACATCAGACTGAGGAAGCCTGGCTGGGGCTCAGCTTTGGGGCTGAGCTGGGGAGCCCCGATGGGGCTGTGCCTCTGCACTCCACTCACACAGCACTGCTGCCTCCTCTTGGCTCACAGCTCCAGAGCTTGCCTGGACTTACCTGCAAGGCTGTGTGAGAGCAGGGAAAGGCATTTTCTATGCTGAGTTCTTTAAAAGTTGAAGTGCCTTCATGGTCTCCTGAGTGTCACTGCCACAGTTTAAATAACATCTGCTCCCCTCTCCTGGGGGAGAGGCTCCCTGAGTGTGCTGTGTAGTCATGGCAGGCTGCCCACAGCCTTCCTGTGGTTTCCACTTGGGAGTCCTTCTCTTTGCCTGGAAGTTTGCAGGCTTTCTGCTGACTGTGTGCCCACAGCCAACTTCCAAATTACTCTGTGGGATCCAGAAACTGGGTGGCAATAGCAGGACGAATTTATTTCTTTGCTAAGGAAGTTCTGTGCATATTAGGAAGTAATATTTCACTCTAAGTGGTAGCAAAGAGAATAGGACAAATACAGTAAAAAAACAGATTTCTGTTCAGCTGGAGCCATGCAGTGAGTGCTGTAACTGCATGTCTTTCAGAGAAATTTTTTCACATTTCTTCTAAGAATTTTTAATCTTTCTTTAAAGACATGGTCAATAAAGGACCAGATAATAAAGTCATTATCTCCCAAACAGCCCCTTTGTTTGAAATTCTTTCTGTTGAATTCTGTTTCCCTTTAAAAGTGTTGGTTACTGATTACATGCAGTGGTTTGAGTCCCTTATCAGGAGCCACGCTGAGGCCAGGCAGGTCACTGCCACTCCAGCTGAACTTGGCCAGTCTGCAGCTGGAATCTGTGGATTAATGTTCAGGTGTGTGGTTTTGCTCCTCCTGCCAGGGGTTGGTTATTACGTAACATGTTTTCCTCCTGCAAGTTCACGGTGTCTCTTGGGATATCTCTGCCTGTGCTTCGGTGGCTTTTGTCCACATTCCAGCCCTGCTCTGAACTTCCTGTCCCTGGCGCGCGGGGTTTTCCTAGAACGCTATTTTCAAGTGTGGTAAACACAGCGGGCGGCTTGGCAGGGAGTCAGAGGGATCTGGAGATCTCAGTGATGTGTGACCAAGGGCTGACTCCCAGCTCCGTGTGATCCCAGCCAGTGCAGGGAAGGCAGGGAGTCCTGAACAGTTCCTGATCCTCCTCCGTGCAGAGCTGGAGCTGGGTTAGGACAAGCGGAGATCGCAGCGCACCCAGTGAGCGCAGAAGTTCATCTGCCTGTTTCCTAGATTTTCTCAAAATTCCTACAGTCCAATTCTGAGAGAGAGAGAGACCTGCCTACCTGTATTCATCTCCTGTCTCCATCTCCTGTCTCCACACCTTCCAACTTCAGGCACTGTCAGCCTTCCGTGTCCCCCCGCAGCGAGACGGCGCCGATCCCGGTTCCCACCCAGCTACGGAATTACCAGCGCATAGAACAGAACCTCTCCTCCACTGCCAGCCCCGTGTCCAACCCCCACGGGTCACCCAGGTGAGGCTGGGCTTTTTAACTCCTTTCTCTTGGGTCTGGTTGGTGTTTGTACCCTGGCAGATGTCCCTGCTTTCTTAGTGATGTCATTTTTTTTTTCCACACTAAAGAGACGTTTCAATGATAACAAATAAAAGCCCTTCACAATCTCAAAGTTGTTGGATGGGCACTTGAAATATTTCATGAAAACAAAATGAGCTGCTTCTTTCACTCAAAATGCAACCCAAGAAGGTAAAAAGATGAAGTCTTGCTTTTTTTACTGCTCTTTGTGTATTGCGTGGCATTACATCATGAACTGGAATGTCAGTAATAAGTTATGTTCTGTTTTCACACATGTAGTGATGAGATGACTGCTTTGTTCTGTAGAATATCAAGGAAACAATTTTTGGCATGCTAATTAACCAGCTTGTCTCATTACAAAGCTCTAGTGAGCCAGGCTTATTCTCTGCCTCTGGATCAGGCTGGTGAAGGTCAAAGACTCATAAATAGACTACTCAGACTGGAGATCTTTACAAAAAACAAAACCCAGGGTTTCTTGCATATTTTTTTCCAGGATCCCTGATTTGATTATACTTGCTACATTCAGGGAAATGCCTTTCCCTTAAATAATCTGGTTTTACTTATCTGAGCTGTATCTCAGACCAATATGAAAACTTTGTCAGAATCTCTGTTAATTAAAAAATGGACATTTACAGCAATACGTGGTTGTGAAATAAAAAATTTGATGATCAAGTTGTTTGAAGATTAGGATGTACTAAGGGAAATCTGTTTTAATGTTCTCCCATTAACAGACTATTATGGCATTGAAAGTTTAAAAGCCTGTGGTAACAAAGGGAATAAAATCTTTATTATTGTCAGTATGGAAAGCTTAGCTTAAGTTCTTAGCTTTCTCTTGAAACACCACTATTTCCTTTAACCGATCAGACTCTTCAGGGGGGATTCTGAAGCTTATCTCAAGGAACCAGTGACCACAGTGTGTGTGACCATTCTTTTCCCTTGCCAGAGCTGGAGTTGTGAGGCGCTCCAACACCAGCCCGATGGGTTTCATGAAGATGGGCTCGTGCTCTCCAGTGCCAGCTGACACTGCCCAGGGCGTTGGGCGCAGGCTGTCCACAGGATCTTCCAGACCATATTCTCCTTCACCACTAGGTAAGCACAGAAATGCTTAGCAATTAGTAGAGCTTTATCTGGAACAGTAATTCAGAACTCTGATTCTTGCTTGAATTAATCTTAAACCACAACCTGCCCAGCTCAGTCACGTGTGCAGAAATAATTTCTGTTAAATGGCTCACAGAAGTAAACTTAACTAGGTTTTCACTTGCTTTATCTTTGTTTGTAAGTGAAGTATAAAGTGTAAATGCACATTTTGGTTTTGTTTGCATAGTTGGAACCATACCTGAGCAGCTTGGGCACTGTTGTTGTGGACAACTCCAAGGACATGAATCAAGGAGTAGGAACTTCTCAGGTGAGTGACTTTGGACCATGCAATCAGCATTATTTTGATAGAGCTTCTAGAGCATTTTGTGAAGGGGAGGAGAGCCAACACACATTAGAATGGGTTAACAGGAGACACTGATTTTTTGTGGAAACAGCCCATTTGTGGCCTGGGTGACACACCTTTGCCCATAACCAATTCCCTACACAATAAGACAGTGACCAAAATTTCTTATTCTCAAGATGAAAAAATGACCCTGATGAAGGCTGTCTTTAAAGAGGGATGGTTTCTAATGAATGGTAGTAACATGCTTCTCAGAATCTGGTTTTGATAGACCAGCTCTGTCATGCCAGTTCTCAGAAGAGGGAGGCAGAGCTGCCAGTGTGCAGCATGCAACATGTTTTCCTCATTCCCTTGGGAAATCGGCTGGGATCTGATGTTACTGTTGCTAAGCAGTCAGCAAGCTTTGCAAGTCATAAATTATTATGGCATGCCAGCAGGAAAAAAAAAAAGATTGGGAAGAAATAGGACTTGAGGATGTTCTGAGGCTGTTAAAGATGGAATTGCACTGTAATGCCAGAAGGATTGGGTACAAGAATATGCAATTCAGCAACTTGTTCTTCTGCTCTGTGCACATTTGGGGTGCATTTTTTTCTCTATCTAAAATACTAGTTATACTTTTTATTTTGACTTTCTAAGATGTGAGGTTTTCCCCTATTTAAACACTGTTCCAAAACCATTTGGAGATGATAGAGCCTTCATTTCTTAGAGTAGCCATGTCCAGGAATGGTTTCATCCATATGAAATAAGTTCAATGGTGTGTCTTAAAAATTGCCTTTATAATTGGTGTGCCATTGGCTGGTTCAACAAAAGGAATGAGTGAATCTTTAGCTTTGAAATAGTCTCTCAAAAAGTGAAAAAGGATGTGTGTGAAGAGAATACTGGGTTTGCTTTTCTTGTTGCAAGCAACTTTTCTTTGGATAGAATTTTGTCAGGCTGTTGATTTAGTGCCTTTTGCCAGTATCAAACTGATTTGTAACACACCACAGCACTGTTTTTATGGCTGGCAGGGATTTTAATGTTTCATTTCTTCTTATTTCTGCATTCTTTTCCTCCTTGGCTTCACTTCTTAATTTGAAATGACTGCAGTGGTATTTCAGTTTGTACAATACCACAAATTGCAGCGAGTCTGTTTCTCAGCATTTAAATGGATATGGGAAGCAGTTTTTTGCTTTGGGTGAGGTGAGGTCATCTGAGCTGAGATTTTTCTAAGGACTGAAGATGTCTTTCGTAATGTGGCTTCTGAACTAATTGAGCTGTTCTTGCTGCCAGTGGCAGCAGAGGACACACTTTTAATTCAGAAGCCTTCCCTACAGTGGCAACAACCCTGGAACAGAAACCAGTGAGATTTCAGACTGATTCTAAAACGACAGGTGAGGACTTACAGTGCTGTGAGACAGACAAGCAGAGGGATTTCAGGCAAGCAAATTCTTGGCTGGAAAGTTAATGAGAAATAGACTTGATCCCTCTGCTAGAGCTGCAGGCAGACAGGCTGCTCTGAAACATACTGCTTAATGGAGTGGAATGAAATCAAGATGAAGTAGCTCATATTCAAAATCCAACCAGCAAAACCATGGGCTTAAGAAGGCTGAAAGATGTGTTGTAACAGCTGGGCACTTTACAGAGCAAACTGCAAGAAGTTTGTGGTGGTTTTTTTGAGCAGACATTTATGAAATGAAGCTTATCTCAGAAGATTTTCATAGCCAGTTTTTATAAACCTTTTGTAGTTGTATGGTTCATTTTCAGGTTTTCCCTCTTTCTTTTTTTTTTTTTTTTTAAACATGAGTGAAGCTGTCACTTCAGTGTCAGTTCTTTGAGGTTACAGACAGGCATTTTCTCTGGGAAGCTGTGGCCATAAAGCTGAAGTCTGATGTACTGCTTGTAGCTTTGCACAGTTCCCTATCATGAGACATAAAAACGTAACACCAGGAACAGAACACTTCATCAAATTTCAGGCCTAATTTTGAAACAGGAAGGGCATCTTTGAGTAGGTGAGGTGTTTATAAGGGATATTTCCCCAAAGCCCTCTGTTTAAATAACAATTTAGAGCTCTCCCATTTGCTTCAGGAGAATTTTGCACTCATACCTAAGTGTGGACTTCCTTCGTCAGCTTTTGAAAAAAGATTCAGTCTGACGGACTAAAAAGTAAACAACTGCTCAAAGTAATATCCTCAAACTGATATTCCATCTGAATAATTTGGTTCTTTTTAGTACCTAGTTTTCTTGCAGGAACATGAGCTGCCTTTGTGTCTGCAAATGAAGTCATTACACACAGAACAAGGCATTAACATGCGATGTCGCATTCACGCTCTTGTTTGCAGGAATATAATTCCAGGCCTTGAGAGCCTCTATTCAGCTTGGAATTTCAGTGCTGGTTATGCCATTCCTGCTGAATCCAACCACTTTATTTGTCTTGGTGCAGGTTGCCAGATGTACTGCAGCTGCCAGGACAGCTGTCAGCCTGAAATTGTGCCTATTTGGCAGCTTGGAGGTCTCATCAGTGTGGTGTAGCAATAGTCCAAATAATCCATGGGCTAATTCCATTCTCCTTGCTGTCTAGTGAGCTAATGATCAAACACATCTCAGTATTTGCAGTTTAATGTTGTTCTCTGGAATTTTGGGCTTCATCAATACGCTTTGCAAGCACTGCAAACAGAATTTTACCTTGTTATTTGTCATCTCCACAGGTTCTCCTATACCACCATCTCAGTCTCCACAGTCACTTTTAATGGGAGCGAGGTTGCAGAGTGCTCCTACTCTCACAGATATCTACCAAAACAAGCAGAAGCTCAGAAAGCAGCACTCAGACCCAGTTTGCCCCTCCTATGCTGGCTATGGATACAGTCATTCTCCACAGCCAAGCAGGCCAGGTAGCCTGGGAACATCACCTACCAAGCACATGGGATCCTCACCCAGGAGCTCAGACTGGCTCTTCAAAACCCCACTACCAACAATCATCGGCTCCCCCACGAAGGTTTGTTAAATTTGCAATTCTCAGTAACACAGTGCCTGAAACCAAGAATATTTTGGGGTTCTAACTTGTGGGGGGTTTTGTGTGTTCTTGATTCTTAAAGGCAACAGCTCCTTTCAAAATACCTAAAACTCAAGCATCCTCCAACTTGCTGGCCCTGGCGAATCGCCAGGGCTTGGCCGAAACCCCGCTGCAGCCTAAAGATATCACTGACCCAAGGGACTTCACACACTTCCACTCCAGCCAAGCAGCTGACAAACAGGCAGGAGAACAGCACAGCAAAACCACCTTTGGCAGGTAGGCACTGCAAAGTTCCTAATCCATCCCTGGGGGAGGCAGCTGGGCAGCAGAACTGCACCCAGCAACTCTGAGAGGGTGAGCGAGCAGTGAGGGGATGCTGAGGTTTGCTGTGTGCAACAGAAACATTTTGTACTGGCTATAAATATAGCAGGGACTTCCTGGAGCACTTTGTGTTGCTGTCTAGTTCCCTTTTGTTTTGATTAGCTGAATCTGGAATTTCATTGACTCTGTTAAAGCCTGTTCAGTTTCTGCTTGAAAATCTCTGTGACAAAATTTGCAATATAAAATTTTTAAGAGAAAAAGGTCTCTTTATTTTTATGGTTTGCTCTATTTTAGTAGATCCGTGCTAACGAGCAAGATTTCAATACTTTCTCTATTTTTGTTGAAAAATTCTCTGTAGTAAATACCAAGAATCTTAGTCATCCTTAGTTGCAAGTTGGATGATATTCCTGAATAACTTTTTTGGGGGGAATTCTTGTGTTTTCCTGTCCAGGTCTGTTAGTACTGGGAAGCTGTCAGATCAACAGGTAAAGACCACCCTTGGGGGCCAGTTATACCAAGGCAGTACAGACAGCCTCAACACAGAGAGGCCAATGGATACAGGTAAGGATCAGAGTGATACATCCAAGCTGTCTCTGTGTCCCTGGGTTTTTATGGAATGCCAGCTGGATCACAGTTCTGCTTCCAGCTTCGATAATTGGTTCTGACAATTTTTAGCCTCAGCACAGAAGGCTTTTTTTAATGTTTAAGGGGATCTGCTCCATTTCTTTAGCATAGCTTTAAAAATAACCGAGACAGGAAAATACTTATTTCTGTGCTAAACACAGAAATATCTTGAGTGCCTATGCTGGCTGGAGGGGTTTGGGATTTTCTGGTTTGGTTTTATTTTTAATTCCCCATTTGTGGCTTTTCATTTCCTGATTCCAGCTTGATTTTATATGAAAGCCAGTTTATGTAATTCTGGGTGTTTGGAGGTTTTTTTCTCCTCCCTGAGCTTGTCCCTTGCCACCAGAAGTTCTCCCTTCTGGGCAGATGGAAGGAGTTCTGCAGGCAGAGCTGGTCTTTAGCCTCCAGACCTGTCATGATCTGCCTTAAGAATTTTTCTGTTGTATCTTTTGCTGCAAAACTGACATCTTCAGCCTCTCAGGGAGTCTCTGTTGTTCTTTTCTGGCTGAGAGTAGAACACTGAGATATTGAAAGTAAAAAGGTAGCTTAAGCTGCACCTTGACTGTTTGTGTCTCACCAAGACTGTCCACTCAGCTTGTTTTATTTCCTGTCAGAACCTCTAACTAGTCCAGGGCTTGGATCTGCATCAAAGCAAGTTGTGGTGCAGTGCTCCAGTTTGCTGCATATAATCACATCTTGCTGTGATTCTATGGAAGAGGGACTAACTTGCTAAAATGTTCTCTCCCAGCTCCAGCAGGAGCCTATGGAATTGCAATGGCAACTCCATCCATGGGAAGCGGGGCGAGTTCTCGGGCTGTCATGTTCACTGTGGGGTCCCCTCCAAGCAGTGCCACCCCTCCCACCTGCACCCACATGGTCCTCAGAACAAGAACCACCTCAGGTGAGACTTTCCTGGCAGTTGTGTGGACATTTCTAAAAGGCAGCACTTGGGCTTGTCCACTTCTTGGGCCAGTAGCCTGATTGCTGCCTTGCACAGGGCCTACAGTAAAAGTGCTCTGGAAAGCAGAGATTATTATCAGATGGTTTCTGCCTTTTCCCCCCTAAAGAGGGTCAGAGGCACAGATGTACAATCCAGCAGTGAGTAACCTGTGTACACAGCTTTACTCCCTCACTGGGAGTATGATCTCTATGGCAAAGGTGGAGAGGAAAAGTCAGAATTCTGATTTTTGCCTGCTGCCGTGCATTGTCCCAGAAGCAGCACACCAAGGGTGGGAGCTGCCTGCCTTTTGGCAAGAGTCACCTGTGCTGCCAAATATTAAAAACCTCAAGGTTAAGGGCTTCAGGTGAGCAGTGTGAACCACAGCACAACCTGAAGTCCTTGTCAGCCACGAATCCCAGAATCTGTTAGGAATTGTCACTGTTGTTGCAGCACAGCCTTTGCACTCTCTGCAGGGCCATGCAAGGAGCACTCTGTGCTGGCTCCTCATGTGTCACTTGCTGTCACCCACAGCCCCAGTGCTGAATCAGACTGAATGTGTGTGGTTTTTTTCCTTGTAGTTGGATCAAACAGTTCTGGAGGGTCTCTCTGCTCCACTAGTGGCCGTGTTTATATGGGCTCTCCTCCTGGGATTTATATGGGCTCCTCTCCTCCGGGGGCTGAGGCAGCTCCGAGTCTGAAGTACATCCCTTATGGCACTTCCCCTCCCAGCCTAGAGGGCTTTATCACTTTTGAAGCTCCTGAATTGCCTGAGGAAACTTTAATGGAGGTACAGAAACAATCATTTCATGTTTTCTAATGTGTGATGTTGCTGAAACAGATGTGGTAAAAGCAGGGCTGCTCCGTGTGCTTTGTAGTTTCCTCTGTGCTGTCTCACATGTTGGGGTTTTTTTTGTTTAAGATCTTGAAAATATTGCTGTATCAGTAGTTGCCAGTTTCTCTTTGGTAGTTATTGCTGGAATTTCATATGTTTGAATAGGTAACCAAAGGAACATGACTGCTTTTGTCCACCAGAGCCTCACAGAGAGGCCTCTGTTTAATGCCAAGTCACTGGATGTGGGTGCTGACAGTAACAAAGCCCCTCTGGGCATTTCATTGCTTCTTCACAGTCAGGGAATGACGTTAAATCCTACTTGTGGGAAGAGTGTCCTATATTTTTTAAATGTGTGGGGGAGTGACACTTTAAAAACACAGATTGGGGTGGTCTTTCACCAGAATGCTATTCTTGGAGTGTACATTTCTCAAGACAGATTGCTGTTCTGTTTTCTCATTCACATCTTGCTGGAAGGTGTTTGGGTCCCTATTGAAACTCTCTTATAACATGAATGCTTACCAGTGCACTGTAGTCTTCCCACAGATAGAGTTTAAAATGTATTTAGACCTGTATTATTAATGAAAGTATTATAAATATTGCTAAGATATGTTTGATCAGTTTTGAAGGCTTCTTCTTGAGGAGAAACTGTGCATGTGTAGTGTGTGTTTTACTGACAGAGCAGCAGTGAGCTGTTCACTCCAGCTGAAGTTGTTTAGTCTAAAGTGTAAACTTTGGACTTTTAACACAATTTAATTCTAGAACTAAATGTAAATTAAGAGTGAAGCAGATCAGTTCTTTTGTAGGTATTAAGTCTATTACATAATAAAAGTCAAATGTTCCTTCTGGCTCCTCACACAAGTGCCAAGCATACTTTTGTGTTGCTGATAATACAATAAGTAATTTGTCCCACTTGTGATTCCTTTAGCTCCTCAGGTTTCAACACAGAACTCCATGTACCAATCCCTTTGGCTTTGTTGAAAGACTCTTACGTATAAGCTACAATATCTTGAATTCATTACCAAAGAGAGAACAAGTTCAGATCTGTTGGGGCCCATTTGGTTCTGTCATCCCTAATGCTGCCTCTACCACAATGTGATTTCTGCACAGAGCTGACATACCAAGAAATCCTTAAATGATTAACAAGAGTTTTAAATGTGACTGATGGCTTAGAGTGGTTCAATTGCTGTCATCTTTCCCTCTGACAGAGAGAGCACACAGACACACTGCGTCACCTAAACATGATGCTGACATTTACAGAGTGTGTTCTGGATCTGACAGCAGTGAGAGGAGGAAACCCAGACCTGTGCACTTCTGCTGTGTCACTCTACCAAATCCAGGAGAGCATAGTTGTGGATCAGATCAGCCAGCTCAGCAAAGAGTGGGGGTGAGTATGCAGTCAAATAGGAGAATTAGTGAAGATTCAACACATCAAAAATGTGTTAAAACTCTGCCCTTTTTGCTGGGAGTGGTTGTTTCCCTGTATAGAGTCTTTATAGGAATGATTTTTTTAACAACTGAAGACAGATCAGAAAGAGCAAAGACAAAAGATTCTTTTCTGGTCTGCCACTTTTCTGAGAAAAGTGGTGAGGAGTTCAGGTGTGAGGTGCAGCAGTGCTTTCTGAGCAGGGAAATTTGTGTGCCAGCTTCTGGCAGATCTGAGCCCTCATCCCTTCCTGTTGACTGAAGCACTGAGGTGGAGGTTGGGAGGGGAGAAGGAGGGTCCAAATTTGGTTTCACTGGAAAAAAAAAGTCAATCAGCCCTAATACAAAATCAAAAGCAAGGAGAAATATGAGAAATTTGAAGTGGTGGGAAAGGGCAGTTCTACTTCCTGCCTTCTTTCTGAAATAATAATTTAAAAAAAAGCCAACAGAAAAACGCTGCAAAGTGTTTGCTTTTCACAACTGGGAATTCCAGGGGGATAGGAAATGAAAAGTACACCCAGTCACTTGTGGTGAGACGTTGACCTCGGGCAGAGAGTCCCCACAAATAAGTGCTCCTTTCTAAAATGTCTGCATTTAAAGCAGTTTGTCTTTGCTGCTGCAGCTCCTAAATGAGCAGATGTCCCCTCACCCCGTGACAGAATGTTTGTGAAGGGAAGGGAGGGGAGGGGTGGAGCTGCATTTTAAACATCTGTCTTCCTTTTCTGCTGTTGCTGGGTCCTGTGGGGTGTTGTGATTAAAAAGTGGTGTCTGCCCCTGGCTTGAATGCATTCAAGAAAGGTATTTTGATGCATAAATTACTTTTTTTTCCCTTCTTCTCCCTAGACAAGTGGAGCAGCTGGTGTTGTACATGAAAGCTGCCCAGTTACTGGCATCTTCTCTGCATCTTGCCAAAGCACAGGTCAAATCTGGGAAACTGAACCCATCCACTGCTGTTAAGCAAGGTAGATGCAACATCATCTAATTTGCTTTGCTTGTGAATTTTCTGTGCTGATACATCACTCAGAAAGTTTAAGTTGCAACATTTGTTTTGTTTTTCTTCTCTACAGGAGAACTGTAGATAGGTACCATTGCACAATTCTGGTAGTAAACAGCCAGAAGCAGTTAGGAAATGGGTATTTATTAACTTGAAATGGAAATTATTTGATAGATACTCAAGTCATAGAAGTGGTGGAGTAAATAAACACTAAAAGCACAAGTTTAAACAAGTTTACTTTGCGAAGCTGAACTTAGGCTGAGTTGTTGTTTGGATTTTGTTTGGGGTTTTTTTTTTTTTTTTTTAAATTTCTTCTTACCTTTCTCCCAGTTGTGAAAAGCCTCAACGAGAGATACAAATTCTGTATTGGAATGTGCAAAAAATTGACAGAGAAGTTGAATCGTTTCTTTTCGGACAAGCAAAGGTTCATTGATGAAATCAACAGTGTGACTGCAGAGAAACTCATCTACAGCTGTGCTGTGGAAATGGTAAGTCCCTCCTTTTCCCTGAACTACAGGAATTGCTGCCTTCTCTCACATACCCTCCTCTACATAACCAGAAAATAGAATTGATACTTTCAGTGACCACACAGGAAACTTAACTGCTTTAGTGATGAGAGGGAATTCTTTGTGTCACAGAAAAGCTTCTGGCAAATGTTGTGCTTAACCCTGATAATGGTGTCGTTGTGCACCATTCATTTGTTTCTTTACAGGAGAATGCAGGTGTAAAAATGAGCATGGAAACACAGAAGATCAAAAAGAGCTTTTATAGATTTTTTTTTTGTGCAGAATATTCTCAGTTACCTCAGTGTCTTTTTAGAATCAGAATGGTTTGGAAGGGACCTTAAAGATCATCTAGTTCCACCTTCATTCTGTTGCCTTAGTTATAACAACACGTCAGCTAAATCAAAGCTGAAAAATAGTTTCTTAATGACACTTTTAGATGATTAATTCTGAATTTTTCATTTTGCTACTTACCTATTGGAGTTTATGAAACTGAATGTCCTGCCTGATTGCAGGTGCAGTCAGCAGCTCTGGATGAGATGTTCCAGCAAACTGAAGATATCACATATCGATACCACAAGGCAGCCCTGCTGCTGGAAGGACTGACTAAAATACTGCAAGACCCTGCAGATATAGAAAACGTACACAAGTGTAAGTTCAGCTGAATAACGTAAATGACATGGGATTAACAGGTTGTGAAATCACTCTGGTCATCACCTGCCTTGTGCCTCTCTCTGCAGATAAATCCAGCATCGAGCGAAGGCTTTCTGCACTCTGCTACAGCACAGTGGCTGTGTATGAGCAGTAGGAATATCCTGAGGACCAGATGGTGTGAACATAAGGGACCACATCAGTGATACTGCACTTTTTTCACTACAGCTTAATTGTTGTCCTTGTTCTGCCCCATGTGGAAGATGATTCTTACATTTCTGTGGTGACTACCAAAGAAACAGCAGCATATTCAAAGAGGAGAAATTCCAAAAGTACACTTGCCTTACCAATCCAGCAGCTCCTTTTCCTTCCTAGCAACAGAATTTAAAAGAATCTCTCTTCACATTTCAAACTGATCCTTGTACGTGTGCTTTGAACTTGAATGATTAGGGTTTGTTGTTTTTTTCCTCGTGAGGTTTTTAGAGAGCAGATCCTTCTGCATCAGGTACAAAAGAGACATTTCCCTCAGAAGATTCCCTCAAGAGTTTTTAAGTTGTTCAGTAAAATGTGGCTGAGTGAATTTGGGAAACCCTAACCATGTGCAAGTGCTGCTTGAAGCTTTTTGGGGCTCAGCTGCCTTGTCTGGGAGCTCACCTGTTGTACACATGGCTCAGGTTGTCATATGAAGGGATTTAACACGCTCTTACCCCGGGGGAAAAGTGAGGATGGCAGAAATTCTCTCCATCTGTGCAAAATCCCCAGGGGGTTTTCAGCTGATGTGGATACAATTTGATGATCTTCTTCCAAAATATTTTGTTTTGCACTAATTTACTAAAGCAACTGTATATTCATTTTTGAAGAACTATATTAAAAAAAAAAAAAACTAGAGAAAGAAGGCACAATGGACTTGGCTGAATTTCATTTCAGTGTACATAAAATTCTTTTCAGAATTTCAAATGTAGCTTCTAGAAGACTTTCAAACAAACTGTGTAAAAACTTGTATTCATGTGAACCTTTCCATTTTATACCTATTTGTCTAATACTTGAGTAACTACTGCTCTGGACTTTCTCAGTAATAGCAATGTTGAGTTGCTGGTTGTTTGCTTTTTCTATAGATTTGGTTGCATCTTTTGTTGTGCATGCAATATGTGCATTAATGCCTGCAGTCTTTAGGGGTGTAATGACAGTTCTTTGTAGTTTGTTTCTCGGGCAGTATTACAATAAATACTGTAAACTGAAAGGTTCTGCAAGGAACCATGCAAAAAAAAAAAAAAGAGGAAAAAAAAACAAAACCAACAAACCAGAAAATAATGTTGTGGTTTGAGATGATGATAAAATGATGTAGGATCTCTACATATAGAGTGTGTGAAAAATCAGGATTATTTTGTGTGCATTTTGGGGGAGAGGTGGGAAGCTTCATTTAGCCTTATAGGCGTTGTCATTTCAAGCATCCCATGAGATCATCAGGACAGCGATTTGTAAAGTATTTAGGCAGATCAGCTTCTCTGGAAATGGTTCCTCTACTTTATTTTTGGGACTTTTTTTGTTACTCAACTGCTTGAATACTTGAATAAACCATTCTCCAGGATAAAATCATTTTAATCCTCTTAAACACAGTGGTCTGAACTATTTGACAAAGTTGTACAGGGCTTACACATCAAAATATTGTTTCAGTGTTGGGATAACCATGTGTTTCCTTTACTTTGACAGAGTAATGTACTTTTTACCTTATTTATCTGTATGAAATTCCAGCAGTTAATTTGAAAGTGTTTGTTTATATAATGTTTGTATTTTTAGGTCTTTAATACGGTGTTTCTACCTCTCCTTTGTAATTGCATGCATTATTCTTGGAACTAGGTAATAACTCACTGAACTGTTGCGTAATAGCCTTTTTATTATGGCCTGTATAAATGTATATTAAGGTAAAAATAAATACTGACACTAGAAGTGTTTCTATGGTACAACTGAGTTTCTGTGTCTCTGTGACCAGAGGTATTAAATTTAGGAAAGAATCTCTACTTGGCTGGGTAAAGAATTTGCTGAATGTTCCCCTTAGCAGCTGGACCTGCCACCAGGGCAGGATGGGGCAGCATCCTTGAGTTTATTATCTCTGGATAGCTCTGGCACAAAGTGTCCCTGAGGTTTTTTTTCCCTGGCTTTGGGAAGACAATTTACCCTGCTGCTTTTTTTTTTCTTTTAACTTGGATTGGAAAACCAAAATGCTAAGTAGGATCCTGGGTAACAGCTGTATGATCTTTCAACAAGGTGCTTATTTGTTGCCTCTAGCAAAGAGGAGCTGTCTGGGCTGCCAGAGCAGCATATACAGAGCTAATTGACAAAAGCTGGCAGGAAGTTACAATTTCTATCCAAAGTTTAAGAAAAATGGGCTTTGTTCACCTCACAGTTCATCCCCTCTGCCCAGCTGAGGTGTGCCGTGGTAGCTGCTGTGTGGCTGCTGTAGTTTTGAGTTGTACTATCAAATTTATTATTAAAAAACCCCTCCACTTGTGAGTGGCACATAAAGAGGATGAGGAAGAAGTGAGCTGGGAATGCTAATGATCCGTCTGAGCCCGAATCTAGGAACAAAGCAACAGCCTTAATGCACCAGTCTAGGAGATAGGCTGCTTTTCTCAGGAACTCACTGCATTTTGTTGGTTTTCTTTCTTTCCTTTCAGGATTCAAGCTCATTCTCCTTCCCCTCTTGCCAGCAAGGCTACAGCTGCACAAACAGGAGGAGAAGAAAAGGGCTATTCTTGCTGGCTGTTTTCAGGAGGAGGAGACCAATGTTCATGGTCTGTCTGCATGAACTCGTTCCACAAAGATCCTGAAGCTGTCCTCTGTCTTTGGCTCTCAGTGCTGAACAGCAGGTGCTTGTTTTTTACCAAATACTTTTTTTTTTTCCTCAGCCTTTGAAAGGTAGAACTTGAAAGGAGAGATTTGATGTGCTTTTCTAGCTCAGCTCTCCAGCATCTCCTCGAGTGTTCTGCACTTGCTCTGCTCTGTCCATAGTGCAAAATGTCAACTGAGGAATCTGAACCACATTTTGATTGTGACATTTGCTGCTTTTTGCAAGCAAGAAGTTGAACTCTCAGCCCTTCCTCTGACACAGAAGAGGAAATCCAGTTAATTTAACTTGCAACTAAGATGCTACAAGTTATTCCAAGGAGCATTTTGAGGGGTGAGTTGTTCCTGGGACTCCCTGGGTTTTGCATTGTTCTTGCTATTACCTTGTACAGCTACATCGAGTTATTACCACATCACCTCAGGGTTCAGAGGCAGTGACTTGTGATTCACCCATGTCACAGTGCTGTGCCCAGCCGCACCAAAAAGAGAAACTTGCTTTTCATCTGGAGCAGGGAAAGCTGGATCCTGCTGCTTCCAAAGCTTGTTGAGGCTTTGAAATTCAGATAGGCTGGCTCGTGACCTGTGACCCACCTCCTTTTTGATTCCTGCTTCCTCTCCTATTTTGGGGGCTTTTTTTAAAATTTAAATGTTGATCCTTTGACTTTTTTGTCTTCTCTGAGCTCTGCTTGCTACTATCTTTTTTGACTGTCCAGGATGCCTTTCAAGTCTTTAAGCAAATCTCTTTTTATCCTGAACTTCCCCATCTGACCTGAGCCACAGCCCTGGCTGTGGCTTTTTCCAGAGTGCCCCCACAGCTCCTCCTTCCTGCAGAGGAGTGAAGTCTATCGGGGTAACCCCTCTCCTGAGGTCTCCAAGTCAGCTGGAGCCCAGCTGAAGGAAGCCTTGGCACTGCTCCTTTGGACAAACACCTTTTCAATAGGCTTTTGTGCACGGCAGGCTCCCCCCTCCTCACTGCCCGAGTGCCAGTGGGGCTGTTGAGTCTTGTTGCAGTCCTTGTGCCAATCATTGCCATTGTTTCTTTGTGTCCCTTTCACATTTTCCATGGCCTGAACTCTGGCGACAATGCAGCCCACAGCCCGGGGCTCTGTGTGACACAGTATCTCCTTCTTGCGAATGTGAGATCAGCCACAGCTTTCAAAACAAGTGATGCCATAAATGAACTGAGCTGCATTGATTCCTGTAGGTTCCTCAAAACCTCTCCCTGTTGTTCATCTTCTGAACCCACTTTTTATGGTCGAGTGCTGTTTGGGTTTTGGATCTGCCCATCTTGTGCCACTGGCTGGGTTGTGTGACTTCCAGAAAACACTTGGAATCTGAGACTAGGCAGACATTTAAGCAGAGATTGAGGATTGCAGCTGAAAACTTGAAGTTCTGTCAGTGTGGCGTGCGAGCTAAAAGGACATTTATTGATTAGCTATGGTATCTGGTGGACTCTTGAAACCAAATACTGCACAGTTTATCTTCCAAACCAAAGTCCTCCTTCCCCAGGCTCTGCTGGATGATTTTGGAAGCAGGATAAGGATCAGCACAAAGGGCTGCTCCCCAGGGCAGGGCAGGAGCCTGTCTCATTGCTGTTAATTGACTCCAAGAGGGGGGTGAGGGCCAAAAGGAATGAGGGGAGAGGGGAATCTCGAGCTCAGCTTCTCAGTAGAACGCCTCTTGCTGCTGTAAGTACAGATTAGAGCCTCCCCACCACTGCTCACCTCCCAGTTCCTCTGGAGTTCCACTGCTTTCCCATAAATAGCTCCCTTTATTGTTTCTTAGTGATTGAATTAAAATAGGAAACACTGCCAGCTCCCAGGCGTGGGGAGCACGGGGTATTCCTCTGTCTCACTCGGGATCCCACACTTCCCTGGAATCCACGTGGCTCACCCAGCTGAGACTCTGCAGTGCTAAAAACACCCTCAGCCTTGTTTCCTGTCCCTAAGTGGCCAAAAGATGTCTCTGAGAAGGACCAAAAGGGGACTGTCGCCCAGGATGCTGCCTCATTTCTGCGGAGATTATCCCTGCTGCCCACTGGGATAACTGGGAGCTGGGACATTTGCTCCCACTGTGTGCTGCCACGTACAAGCAGCACTGTTGTGACATGAAAACCCTCCGGGCTGATGGGTAAGAATTTTACAAGCTCTGGAAAATCTATCCACCTCCCTGCTCCTGCTAACATCCTGGGTGGGTGCATTGCAGCACCGTTTCCCCAGGCACCATGTAATGCTCCATGTTGAGGGCTCAAACTTTTTTACTCTAATTGCAATAGCATTAATTCCTTATCCAGTTGCCCTCGGGCCTGCACAGAACTCCACCCTGCCCTGCCTACAAGGATGCTGAGAGGAAAAGGGGAAGTATTTGCATTAGGTAATGGTCCTGTGAGGAACATTCCTGCTTCTACCCAGGTTTTCTTCAATGCAAACACAGCTTCTCTCCATACACCACCTGGAAGGGCCCTGTCAAGCCCAGCCTGTTTTTCCTTCCCATGTTGCCTCCTACATGCAAGTTTTAGCAGCTGCTCGTGTCCTTCTTCTCCACAGTGGGGTGTTTACTGCTGAAATTTGTGCAACAGCTCGTGGAATGTTCCTGCTGAGCCACAGCAGCGAAGCCAACTGACCACAGAAGCCAGGCTTGGTGTTTGGGGGGAATTGTAGTTCAGCACAATCTGAAGCCAAAGGGCACTCCAAGCTTCGGAGGGCCGGGTAGATGTGGGAAAATGGGATTAAACTTCGCAGGAGAAGGGGTGCTCTATGCCAAGAGCCCCCATCGCCCGGGCAGGAGCCCGCAGGTGCCAGCCCTGTGTATCACGGAGGGGCGGTGGGCACGGATTTAGTGGGGCACAGCTCCAGCTGAGGAGCTTTGGCAGTAAATGGCCTGGGTAAATCGTGTCATGAACGGCAGCGTGCAATTTTTAAATAATCCCCATGCCTTTCCTAGAACAAGTTGTGGCGGGTTTATTTTTAACCGGAATGTGCCCAGCCTTGCCTCAGCTCCTTTCTCTGCGTGGGTTTTTTCTTT
>VWZW01002597.1:16284-42708 GCA_013397115.1 Edolisoma coerulescens
CTGAGAAGAAGTATCTTGAATTTTGAAAGCCAGAAAAGGAAAAAATAAATTGCACTTGTATACAGACACACTTAATGTGTTGTCACACTTATGGTTTTAGTCACTGTGTAGACTAATAAGGGGGTGGGGGAAGCCACTGGATTTAGAGGTAGGATTCTTAATGCTTGTGGACTTCTTGTGTAAGGGTGGCTTGTTTATAAATGTTGAACCTTGGATTGTGCACTATGGGATTCCAGCTGCAGGACAACCAGCTGAGAGCTGAAGATGATGTAGGACTGTTCCTGTTAAGAGCTACTCAGAAAATGGCCATTTCTTCTTTTCTGAAGGTTATGAAATCACATTATCCTTTATTCCTTTCTTCTGACATAACTGCTCAGGAGTTTCCTTGCAACTCCGGATGGCATGTTCCTCTTTTGAAGTCACTGCCTTTGACCAATAGTGTTTGATTAAGTTTATGTAAATGAGAGTTCTTTCCTTGTCTTTGAACATTTTTCACCAGTCCCAAGTAGCAGCAAATCTAAAAAAGCAGGGCTGATTCCTTTCTATTCTCAGCATTTCACTTTCTGTGGCTCAAAGAATTGGGGAGAGACAATAGGGAGAACTCATGGATTTTAGTTATAAATTCTGGCATGTACATATGCCTGCAATACAGGCCTAAGCTACATAGTCTGAAGAAACTACAGATATTAAAAATAGTAGCATGTGCTATTTGTCAGAAATATGCATTTTTACTGTCCTTGACAGTGTTATGATTCAAGGGCTGCCTTAGATCACAGCACTGCATTCTGATGTTACAGCTTTAGATGGAACGCATAGCTTTCTGTTTCATCCACAGTGAGGACTCGTGTTTCTTTAGTTGTATTTTATTCCCATTCTCTTATTTGGTAACTCTTATTATGGCAGAATTTGGAAGAAAACTGTATTCAAAAGGGTTACAAATGAGTATTTAATTATAGATACTTAGAATCTCTCTTTAAAAAAATATAAAGGAAAATGTTTTAAGTGTGTGGTGAATAATAATTTATGAATATAAAATTAACATTTAAGTATAAGTTTATGACAACAGCGAATATGGAAAGTCTGCAGGGGGAACATTGCAAGATGGTTTTAGTAAAACTTGTTTCAAAGTTATTTTTGGCATTCAAAATATTTAGTAAATAAAACTGTTATGAAGACTGGTGATTCTGTTTTGTTGGTTTTTTTTTAATANGGAACAGTATGGTATTCTTTTTGTAAATGCTGGGTATGCTTCAGCAAAGTGTGGGAAATAGGTGAAGGACAACTTGGACAATTTAAATAGAGATCTTCAATACATATTAGCAAAACCAAAAATAGGCCATGTTCTTTTATAGAGAGAATTTTTAATTTTCCTTTTCTTTTACAAGTCTATTTTAAACAATACCCAATTTTTAAAGGATTTTTACCACAGAAAATTGGGTAAAAAGCTTTTACCATGTCAGAGTAGAGCTCAAGAAATTACAGTTTTTGAATTGATTTCTTGTGTACACTCTATGTGTTTTTTGAAATAATTTTAAATATTCAGACTGTTTAAATATACAGAACAGTAGGAATTTCACATTGAATAGTAGTATCTCAAGCCACTGCCATCGTTCTTGCTGCCTGCTGTGCGATTGCAGATGACATCTTCTGTGCTATAAAGCGGCTGGAAGCAGTTATGCAACTAAAGCTAGATAAAGGAAATCATTGTTAAGGTCTCCTTGAAGCATAAGCTGAGTGATGAAAAATCTTGTCAATTCTCTCATCCCCTTTTAATTTTGCAAGGATGTTAGGGCAATAAAGAGATATCTCCTGTAAGGTAAGAAGCAGTAACAGAAAAAAGCTTCAATGATTTGGCTAATTCTCTGTACTTACAGTGCTGCAGTTTGACATATCCCCGTTTTCAAATTATGGGTACATTGAGATATGTGTATTCAAGAGATGTGCTCATAAAAAATTCTGTTCAAGATTTAGGTAAACGCTGCTTTTACAAACTTTATGTCCGAGAACAAAGTCTTGTTATAGTAAATATAAATATTACTAATTGATCTTAGATATCCCATGGAATTTCACATGTATGTTTGTGCTGGAAGGTTTTTACAATTATGTCTAATTTAATTGTTTTATCAGAATGAAGAAATACCCAGTTGGAACTAAATATATTTTTTATAGGAGATTTCTTCCATTTGATTGACATTGAAAAAGAAAACACACAAGAAGTGCTTTTCAGGGGTAAACACTCTATGAATTTTAAAAGCAAGAAGTATCTGTTGTATTAACTTGAGTGTTCCATAATATTTTTTTAAATAGGCCTAATGATTTTTGGTAAAAATAGTTTCATAATTTGCACTTGTTAGAAGGGGGAAATTACTGCAATGAGGTTAAATTCATTGATACCATGGGTTAAAATAAGAGACCTGGAAAATGGTTCTTTTTAAGCTAAACTGTACATAGGTTAAGTTTCTGAGTTTCTTCCAAGTTTCTAATAAGTTTCTTCTTTTCTACCGAAAAGATTGACATCTACATCATTTTAATATTGATGAACAGTCCTCTAATATGTTTTGAAAAGAACTAGGCCTGTTAGGATAGGGACTTACAGAGTTGCACCTGAAGCGGGTTCTCTAAGACCATTTCTCTCAGAACATAAAGTAGTTCATCGTAATAGTAAATTGAAATATGACAGAACGATACTTTTTGTGCATCTTAATAACAAGTGTTAAATCAATCTCCTTTACAGAAAAAAACTGGGTTATTAGTATCTAAAATACTTCGACAGAATTTGGAGTTTCAAAACAGAGTTCTTCCCCCATACTATTTCAAATAAAAATTTAAGAAATGGATTTCTTTCTTAACAAATAAACTTCTGGGGTTTTTGCCATCAGAGGAGGGCTGCATCATACTGGTTCTTTGAGTGCATCAATGACTGTCTGCTCTTTGGAGCAAGAGGAGAGGAGGGGAAAACCCCAAATGGCAGGGGAGGGCCCTTGCTAGCTGATGCCCATCCTGCTGCTCCCAAGGCAGACAAGGAGGGCAGGCAGCAGGCTGGTCGTGCAGTTCCACTTAAGAGTCCAGATCATCAGTTGAAGGCCCTGGCACTGGTTGTGCTCAATAACAGTAAAATTTCTTCTCAGTTGTGCTAATTTATGTCTTTATGTTCTTTTTTCCTTCTGAAACATTCTTGGGTTTAGATTTTCAGAAGAAGAAATTAGTATTAGCCATCTAAAACAGTATTTAAAAACTGAATAATCAAATGTTGCTTTTCTTCCATAAACCAAGACTGAAGGGAATAATTGCTTTGTTTTGACAAGTGAACCAAAGAAGTATGACATAGAAGTCTTACGGGAATGCATGCAAGAAAACTAGGCTGTCATGTTTACAAGGTGATTTTTTTCACTTGATGAATTTTTCAAACAGTCACTAGTCTGTAAACTGTACTGATATTTTTTCCGAGGAACTCAAGCTTCTTTTGGCTATCCTTTAAGGAAAAGAGCTAGGATTAAGTATAAATACACAATTTTGATTGTGCAGCTATTTTATGAAACTCTAACTCATTCCAAACTGTTTGTATTTTTGCGGTATATATATATATTATACAGTTCATTTTACACCAGTCATTGACTGTTCTACAAGGCAGTTGAATAAAAGATGGGTTTGAGTTACAGGTATTGAATGGTGTTAAAATCACATTCTGTGTAAACTCTTTATAAGAGAAGAGGGAATGTGTGACCATGTCTATGGTAAGTAGTATCATACTTGAAGAAAGAACTGTGTTTCCAGTATTCTTTTTATCTCAGTTCTGTAAAGCACTGTTTAATGGTTTCCATTTAACTTCTACTTTTAATTAGTGTGTTTAATTGCAGTAACATCTGTTAAGTTTTATATTAAAAGACTGACATTTCCTTAATGCTTTAAGAAATGTGTTTGGTTTACATCCAGGCTTTTTCACCAGCAAGTGATTGAGTTTCAGCTACATCCCAAAATGTTGGAAGTGTTTGAATTGTTATTTGCAAAGGGATTTTCTGTAGCTTCTGAGAATTTAAGAAAACACTGTATCCATTAAATATTTTGTACTGGTGTGCTGTTGATTGAGATGTGCGAGATATTATGCTTTAGAGAACTTTCATGTTTGTTCGAACATTGCTTTGGAAGAGCAAAACCAGAAATGTGTGTTTCTGCTACTTCAGGTCTACACCTCATATAGGACTAAAACCAATCATCTTGACCTTGCATCTTAAATCTTTGATGTTCTTTTTAAGTATGTGTTTTGTAGACAGTTCACTTAGAAAAATTCAATCTATTTTTCTAATAGTGCCTCTCGATAACAACCAACACTGTAGTTGCTTTGTAAAAGAATATTGCTTGCAGGAAAAATAATGTATTTATTAATTTGCTACATTTTGTTGCCCAAAAATTGCATGCATCTGAATATTATGTTTGTTCCTCATGTTGCTCTAATATGGATAGTATTAAATATGGCATACTAAATACTAAATAGTAGACCTTAAATATACTGGTTATTAAGAAGGTTCCAGTTTTTATATAATATTTTTCTTTAATATTGGTAGTAAGTCATCACTGATGGTAAAATCAACTTCATTATATCTCAAAAAGAGGATGCAGAAAAAAACAGAAAATGGGGAAAAAGCCCTACTAATGCTTTGCTTCTGATATAAAGACTCAAAGGTAGTCATTAGTTTGAATAGGCTGGTGGATTTGACCTGTGTTTAGTAAAATGAGTACAAAGCAAGATGAAACTTGATTTAGTCTGGATTTTTATATTTGCATGTATTTGCAATGATGTGCTGAATTTCCAGAAAACAGTTACTCCTTGGATAGAAATTTTAAGTACGCAGAAAATAAGTTTACCCTGTAATGTGTTTATTTTTGGTTTCCATGTATGATAGTGAGAATTTTCTTTCTAAATCTTAAAAGAAAAAAAAAAAAGCTACTGCTGTGATTAAGGTAAAAGAACTGATTTCTTTAAACTAAAGAAATGCAAGATACTATGAAACTCATCTCAACATTTGTTTTCCTCGTTTCCCTCTGTAGCCATCTATGCAGAAGCATGCACAAGGTTTACTGTTCAACACTGATTTTATAATTCCACACATAAATGTCTCCCTTATTAATCTAATATTTCCAAAGAAGAAGATGTTGTATACTTTGGAACTTTTAGTCTGCATTTTTCCATTATTTAACCATTTTGCTGTATTTGTTTTACAGATTCTAAAAATGGAATGGGGAGGAGAGTATTCTTTTGATTCTTCCAATTTAGACTGTTTGTTAAATGTCCTCCCTGGAGAATTGGAATTTCAACAAATCCTTAGTGATCTTGATGAGAAAATAAAGAAGAACTCTTCCAGGTAAAGACTATTTTATTTGTATCCAAAATACTAGTGAAAGTCATTGCATTTAGGAAGAAATGTGGCTTAACTTACCTTTCTTTTCTAGTAGTACGTTAAAATTCTGATAAATATTTCAGCAATAATTTTATTTTAACCATTTGAGCATTTAACAACTTTTGATGCCATATAATTATTGTGCTATAGTCTTTCTCTCTATGGTATTTTTAACAGTTGTATCATCTTAATCTTAGGTTCCGTTGCAGTAGCTGTGATAGTGAAGGAAGAAAATGTGAATTCCCATGACAGTTGTATTTTCTACTACTATGAGATAGAATTTCCTACTAATGAGATAGAAATTTTTATTGACTAAAAGAACTGCAGAATTTGACAAAAAGCAAAATTTAAACTCAGTATGTTCTTTAGGCATTTCTAATGGAAGTAGAAAAATGAATTAAGTTAACATAGGTATATATTTTTTTCTTATATGATCCATTGTTTTACTATTTCAGTTCAAACTCTTGTGCTGCAATTACACATTTTCTAACTACAATTTGTAATATATTTCTTTGTCCACTTCCTTGTAACATACTCATTTCCAAAAATCAGTGTTATAGAAACAGTGGAGTACTAAAAAAGTTCATTGTTGATGGAGATTTTTTGCATGAATACAAAATGTTCAGCTCAGGGTTCTGTGCCTTTTTTGTAGCTTAACTCTTTAGTACCTTTTTAATACTTTCATCAATGAAAGATGCTCTTAAGCAAATAAAGTTTTTGTCCATTTAAAAAAATAAGTGTACAGAGATATAACAAATGACAGGATTTTATATTAAATTTTGAAAATGCTCATCTTTGGATAACAGTGCATCTTCTATAGAGTTGTATGATTTCAAAGAACGTCCTTCATGACATCTCATTTAAGATTGTATCATTTTAATGTAGGCCACATTTGTGAGACGTCTTTGCTCCCAAACAGCTTCCAGAAGGATGGAAATAAACCATTGCCTTCTCTCACTGAAAACTGACTTAGATAATTTCTCTTAAATAATTAGTTATTGTCATACTGGTTATGCTGGGCTAAGAGGTTTTATGGGGGGTTATTTGTATTACTCTCACCTCACATTTTATTTAAAAACTTCTTGTTTACTAAAGTATTTGCAATATTAATAATTCCGGGGTAACAATGTTAGTGAAGATCTGGTAAATACGCAGTTGTGGACCACTACATGATACAAGTTCATGTTAGAGTTTTCCAGATGTTGACATGAGTGAAATGTAGATACTTACTTAGAGATTAGTTGATGTCATAACATAGTTAATTACACAGGTGATTAAGTTTCGAGTGTCTATGGTCTTGTATATCTGGAATAAACAGCATCACTGCTTTTAGCATAACTGTTGTCACCTCTTCAGCTACCAAATAAAAGTGATTTTGTTGTCATTGTGCAGAGATATCCTGAGAGTTAGGAAGATTATTATCAAAATGAACCTTTAGAATTAATGCTTTACTACTATTTTCTGTTTTAATGTGTGAAAAATGTATGCTGCTTGTGGAGAAAACATTTGACTGTGGGAAAGGAAGCTGTTCATTCCTTTAAGTGGTACTTTATGTCAACTTGACATTATATGTTACATTTTACATTAACATCATCATAGTGGTGGTGTTTGTATGTCTTAAAGGAGACTGATTGTCACTGTCTTAGCTATCCAGTCTTACAAATTAGAAGGACCTTTAACTACAAGTTTTGTAAGATCCAAATGATATTTTATTAAAGGAGAGCAGGAAGCTGGATTAGGATGTGGTACATAGCAATGCAGGTCAGGAAAAGTTTTGTATTTCTACTGAATTGACACTTAAGTTAGCTTTAACCTTATTTTCACAAGGAAAAACAGGAAGTAGCCCTGTAGTTACCAGGTACTATTTTGCTCCTGTAATATGTCATTTTCAGAAATTGAGAGAGTTTAAAATAAGATGGACAGCAGCTGATATGATTTTTAAATTTAAAAGAGTCCTTTTATTGCTAATATATTAGAGGTAGCATAGAATGAAATAATTTTCAAGTTACCATTGATCTTTTTAAGTGGTATGATAAGAGCAGCTCTCTGTGATACAGTGATACAATTGAAATACAATCCATTTTTCATCAGATAGATTTATGCTTTTATTAGACCACAGAGAATGAACATAATGGTATACAGCATATATATATATATTAAAATAAAACATTGTGTAAAAAATTATGAGGAAAGAGTGTATAAATCATTCAACTACTCATTTATTGCCTTCTAACTGGATAGGTTTTATAAAATTGTGTGACATGACAAATCAGATATGGTTTTCAGCTGTTGAATTACCTTCAGTATTTTTGTACTGTACCAACTCTATTTGGTGCTGTAACAACAACAAAAAAAGGCCATCCATGTGCAATTGTTTTATATGCAAGTTTTAAGGTAGTAAGTGGTTCATTCATTCACTATTATATATCAGAACTCTTATTATGTTTGAATGTTAACTTTAGTTTTACAGCAGTTTATAGAAGCAGGTGAATATGAACTCTCAAAACTATTGTCATTGCTGGCCAGTTTTGGATACAGTGATAGTCTCAGGTTATTCTCAAGTGTGAAATTGTATTCATCAGGATGGCCTTTTGTCTTCATTCTTTCCTTTCACATTTACTTTGACTTTCACTCCTTGTCAAAACCGAGTATTTGGATTATTTTTCATAATTGGTGGTTTAAGAATTATTAACATTTAATTGATGAGGAATCCACAGAACTAAACTTGCAGCTTATATTTAATACTTCTAAACAGGAAATAGAGTACAGAGCTTGAAACCAAGCCTATAGTTCATAACTTGAAATGATTGTTAAGCATGAGATCTCTTCAGCAGTTGATTTTTATTTGTGTATTCAGTTTTTTCTTCAGTGAGTGCTGCCTTTTAATTGTGATAAAGCAACAAGATTTTGTGAGACTGTAGGACAGTATGAGGTATTCTAGGTCTTCATCAAGGGAACAATTGCTTAGAATTCAACACAATTATTTATTAATAATTGTATCTCCACAGCACCCTGGAGACTGTAACTTTGTGAGGTTTTTCACAAATGCTTAATTGACTTCAATCTGATAAACTTCAACCTGACTTAATTAACGGTAGTTTAGTCATAAGGATTTTGAAAAAGTTTTTTTTGAAGGGCTGCAACAAGGTCGATGCTAGTAAGTGCTTATAGCATTGCATCTTTTCCCATCACCATTTGATATAAATTATAATAATTATTTGAGAAGTAATAAGATCTTTACCGTGAATCATAGACTACCTGGAAAGTATCTCAGTAAGGATGTTAGTATAACATGGTCCAGGTGTTGATCATAACTTTGCTGATTTGCCAAGAAATCCTTCCCAATATTGGAACTTTACAGGAAAGGGGTGGAGGAGTTTCAAACGGGATATCAAGTCAAGCTATCTCATTCCATTTTCCTGTACCAGAGCTGGAGTGTGCAAGGGCGTATGTGTTTTTAAACTGAGATGTGCTACATGAGTTATCTTTCTGTTTTATTTTGAAGAAAATCTTGGTTTGTTCTGCTCTGGAATTTTCAGAAGCAGCTATGCCTCACATTCCTGTTAGCCAGAGGATTTATGGAAATCTTGGCACCTCCAACCAAAATCCCAAGAGTGGCTGGGTATTTGGGAGAATTTCACACTAGGGCTAATTGTAGAGAGAAAAAAAAATATGATTTAATCAGTTTTACTCAGACTTAATATTTATCACAGCTTTCAAAAAGAATTTGACTCTTTTCGGTGAATGTAACTGGCTTGTTGTACAAATGTATTACTTTAGTGTTTACCTGAGAACTTGATGCCTGTAAAGATATTAGAGCAACGTTATTAAAATCTTTGTCAGAATAGTAGTTGTCTATTCACTTAACAGGACCAAGTGCTGGAATAAGTAGATAAACTGAGAAAGGAGTGTAATTTTTTCCTGTGCAGACTGTGTGGTCTTTGTGCGTAATCACTGAGTTTGGGTTAGTTGTTCCTTATCAACTTGCTAGATGGGCAGCACAGTTGCTCAGAAATTGGCTGTTTTACTGACACACAATTTTTTTTACTCAAATATTCAGTGATTATCACTGTGTCAGTACCTTAGGTGGTTAATTAGCTGTCCTCTACATGTACACAAGCTGTAATCAGATCTTTGACTGCCCTGCAAAGTATCCCATTTCATTTCATATGAGCATATATGAGATGATGGGTTTTGAACCATTATTTGTCACTGTCATGTTTTGGTCAATGGAGTTGAAAAACTCATGTTTTACTGCCAGTCTTCTGAAATAACTTATCAAGATGAAGCTTACATCTTGTGACTGAAATATCTCAAGCCTTTAAAATAAGATTGGAAATGAAAGGTGGGCGGGCAGTGGTTCGGTTAGAACTGACTGTTAAGCTGTTGAGTAACTTTCTCTTGCTAAAGTGTGGCAAAGTCATCACCATTCTATTTCTTACGGTTTCAATGATACCATTACTTTACAGTTAGGTATGTTTTGTAAGTAGCTAAATTAGAGATAGGCAATAGTTTTCGAAGTCCTTTAACTGGGTGCTGTGTCTTTGGTTTACATCTTAGGGTTCAAGATCAAGAGAAAGTTTAACAATGAAAATGTCTGTGTGAATTATTCTGCTAAGACTTTCTCCAAATTTGTCTACTACTCACAGTAGGTCCTCTGATACACAGGTTGCTAAGTGATATGACTCATTTTTGTACAAGTGCCCTATACCTTTAGCAGTCAAGCTTTTTAATGACTAATAACAAAGTAGTTTTATAACACTGCTTATATCTTCAACAGCCATGAAAACAATGATCTCATTTATTGTAAAACAGTCTGTTCTGAATAAAAGATATGTAAACTGATTCTAAAGCTGTGTTTCCATGAATATGAGGTTCTTAAGAATAAGGAACATGAGGTTAAAAGATAATTTCACTTTATAGCTTAGCAGTTTAATTTAACCAATGTCATTGTCATTTTATGGCTGCTCCATATGCTAGATGAAATAAATTGAAACGTGCTTGTTAGGAATTGAAAGGAGTTAGAAGATGATACTTCAACGTACTCATAGTAATCTTAGGCAATGGAAAGTAATATATGGAGAGGGCAACCCACATTCTGATACTGTACTTTCCACAATAATGTTGTGTGACATTGTATGATAGTATGATAGTGCTTACACTATCAGTTCAATTACAGTACTTTTTAAACTGTTTGTCCATTGATGAAGCAATTTAAAAAGCAGTCTCTCTGCATGATTAGGTTATTTGTAAAAACTATCATTAACTTAATAAATAAGAGCACCTAAGGGCTCTCACATTGAGATTGTCTCTCTGCAGTGCGAGTCCTTACCAAATGCTTGTCCAGAAAAACACTCCAATGTGGACACAGATAATATAAGACGACTTTGCTTAGGTTTGTTAAAGAACNACCTGTAAAAAGGAGGACGTATTTCAGTCAAATAATTTTCACTTGCATAATGGTCTGCTAGTAGTACTAGCCACAAAAAAATTATGTGCCCACAAAGGCTCAAGGTGCTACTTGTGTGGGACTAAAGATTTGTTTCTTGAAATATCAGTCACTTAACAAACCATACAAGCATAACTATCAGATTTCTTTGCTACAGAGAAAGGTTATTTTTTCCTTTTTGAGCTTTTATATGCCAGTCCTTGCGTAGTAGTTTGGTGACTGGTTTTTTTCTGTTTGTGTCTGAATAGTTCCACAGGTTCCAAAAAAAATGTTGAGTCATCTGTGGACAAAAAATTAATTGAGGGCTGTTAAATTTGCACTTCCATAGTGTGTATATAATGTCAGTTAACATCATGTGGATTAATGCCTCAATATGTTCAGAAAAGGAGCTAAGGTACTGCTCTGAACTTAAATACATTTGCACTTAACGAAAAAGTATTATTGGGAAAAAAGGAATTTAGCATTTTATATGGCTTTTAAAAAATTGTACTTTTAAGAATAAAATTAATTAAATACATTAAGCATATTTTTTACATCAAAATTACATTTTTGTTCGCAGTTTCTGAAACTTCAGCAAATTTCTTTTCTAAACCAGGAAATCAAAGTCTCATTCTCCCCACACTGATATGAAATTATAAAGGTTTTCGTACCAGCCTAGGTAGTGAGAATAATTTTAATTGAATTTAGCAGAAGTCTTTTACTTAAAATGCTTGCTTTCTAAATTCAGATAATACACTTTTTTTTTTTTTGAGAGGTAACCAAATTCCTAAATATTTAATTCATGTAATGCATGTAAAGGAGTAAGTAACTGTAACTAACCGTGTTCTTGTATTACTGAGTGTTGACAATAATCTTAGTAATATGTAGCAGTGGTTTTGAGACCCTGTTTGCCTACAATTTCTGTATTCTGTAAATAAACAGTATGAAAATATGTTTATTCAATAAAAAACAGCTTTAGTCCTAATTAAATGTTTATTTTGGGAGGATAAAAGGATTTAATAAAATGAAAAGAGTTATCATGATTTATACTTGTGGGGGAGGTAAGGGGCAGGGGAGTGGCACTGAAATCTATCCATTTAATTCCCTTATCAGTATTGGGACCAACTATCAAAATGTCTGGTCTTGAGAAGGCTGTAGTTTGTTCATATCTTGTAGTTTATTAGCTTGCTCACAGATTCATATGTCAAAGATAAGTGTAAAAATTCACTCATAACTGTAGTAGATTGGCATAGATTTAACAACAGTAGTGTCTTTTGTATTGCAATGCTGTAATCTATTTGGGTATATTTGAGACACATCAGCACACCACAATAAAATCCTTTCATAGTGTCCCAGGAGCCAAGGTGTATAAAGAAGGCATTTTGTTTCATAGTCCTGAGAACAGGTTTCACAAGCTAAAAAGATACTTGCTAATCTTTTGTCAAGTTTAGAATGGGAATGCATGGCTGGGTAATTAAACCTAGTTCTGCCTAGATCTAAATACTATTTTTCTAACTGAAACTGTATAAAATATTAAGCATTGCTTTTGAAAAAAAAAAGTAGTAATAAAATACTGAAAAGGTGTTTTTGTAGGAAAATATATTGAGTTAGATTGTTTTGGATTTTTTTGTTTTCTTTTGTTTTCAACTAAGTGTCCACACAAATAAAAATAAAACAATTCTGGTTGGTCAGTTGTTCTTGTGATCTTTGCAACTGAAATCACTGTAATAACCTAACAGACACATCTGGTTTCATAAAAAGAGTTATGATTCTAGATGAATGTTAAGGAGTGGATCAGCTCCTTGAAAACAAACTCTTTCAAATAATCTAATGACAAAATAAGAAAGAGAAGATCTGTTTTCTCAGAACAACTGGGTCTGAAATTCTTTTCAGCATTTTCTGTGATGTCAATGGGTCTTTAAGAAGTTATTAATGTATCTTAAGTTTTATAAAACAACTGCTGATTGCTAAAGGAGCAAAATGACACGTTCACCTTTGAACACAGTAGTTGATTCAGTTTATAGTCTCTGCTTTAGCTAATTAAGCACCAACGACCAGATATTAGGTTGGATAATGTCCCATTCATTAACTGCTTTATTAAAAAGAATAGGATTTTTTGAAAGTGAAGCCATACATGCTCTTGCTGAGGGTGGTACAGTCTGGCCTGAAGGAAATATTTTTTAGCTCTAGCTCAACTGTATTTAAATGTTAATTGTTCATTCCCCAAATTCAGGTCTTATTTTGTGAGGGTAGCTTAATCCATGAATAAGAAGGACCTTAATTTTAAGTTGTGTTACCTTAATTTTAAGTAGTTTTTCTTTTTAAAATATGGAATATAAAAAATGCTTTTGTCTCCAAATAATGAAGAAAAATCCTGTGATTTTTTTTTCTTTTTTTTTTTTTTAGTTTAGAAAAATGTCTTAAAGACCTGCAATCAGACATAAATGAAATATGTACTGATGAAGCACTACAAAGCACAACTGACTGCATTCAGTGGCTAAATAACTGCAATTTTAGTTCTCTCAGACCTTCTTCTACAGACCATGGAGAGCTGCTGGAGTTCCTTAAGACCCTGGTAAAAATTTTTTATTTTAGACTTGAATGTTGGAAAGTTAGTTATACGATTGGAGGTGGGAGGGTGAGTTCAATTAGTTTTCTCATTTCAGTCTTTACTGTTGTGAAAATAGTTCAGAAATTCATGTCTGCAGCAGGTGTTATGTTTCCTTTTGATCATGCCTTAAATAGACAAACTTGGGACAAAATCTTTTCACAGATGCTACCATATGTTCAGCACTGCTAGGATTGTTTTATAAAATACATGTTGTTAAAAAAACCATTGGAAGTTACTGTCTACGCTAAGGCTGTTAGTGTTACTGCATGTTCTTCACTTGTATCAGTATGAATTTAACTAATCTAATATATGTTATTGTCCTTTATGCATTATTTAAGCATAAACTTCCTACCTATTATGTGGCCAGAGGGGTAGGTGGTAGATGCCCCATCCCTGGAAATGTTTAAGGCCTAGTTGTACTGGGCTCTGAGCAGCCTTTCCTAGTTGAAGATGTCCCTGCTCATTGTAGGAGAATTGTACTAGACGATCTTTAAAAAGTCCTTTCCAATTCAAATGATTCTATGATTCTACACTTCCCAATTAGAAGTGTGGGAGCTACATTCTTTGTCCTACCAAGTTATACAACCAGATACAACCAGAAATCAAATTGCACTTCAACAAAAAGTACCATCATTTTAGAGGGTATATTTATCCAAAATTTTTATTAAAAATTTACATTTGAAAATATATGTGGAAATGGAAGTCTGGAAAATTGAATTGGCAAGATAAGTGAAGGTTGATACCTCACTAAATTATGGTCTTCAAATTTATATACAAATAAATAAAAAAAACCAAATATGTGTGCATTTGATATTTTACATATATATGAGGTCAAAACATATAAACAGTATCCAGTGGTTATTCTTTGTCCCTTCCATGTCATGGTTTAGTTGTAGACCATGAACAACTTTAGGCTAAGATTAGCTGTCAAGGAAGAGGAAAACTGTAGAGAAATGAAGTGTTTCCTCTGGCTTGAGCACAAGCTTCATAAAATCACCTCTTGTTTTTTTTTAACTCTTAGAACTCTTGTTGCTCTTTCAGTCACCCTTGATTTCACTGGATATTGACCTGTGTCAAATGAGGAAGTAACTTTTAGAGACACCCAGTCTTTAATGTTCATGTGGTGAAGAGTGATTTTAACCTCTTCTGACGAAGATGATCAGTATGAATGTTGTTGTTAATAACCATCCAACTCAAGGGTGTCAGAGACTGCTACATGTCATACTTGATCTAGATGAAATTAGAGAATCCCAGAAAAAGCTGGCTATGATAGTTCTTCCCTTCAGAAGTCTTTTGTTATTCCACTTACTCCACTTAGAGCCTTACTGAATTCCCTCAGAACGTGGCATGGCAATGATGACTTGCTTGTGTCCATTCCCTGCTTACTTCTTTCTCCAAGGTCTATTTAAGCCATGTGCCTGAACACCAGATGGCGGCATTTGTTTGGAAAACACTCAAATGTCCCCATCTCAGGAATATCTTATACAAAATGTGCTTTCTAGCTCTCCAGCTTCCCAGGAGCTTACTAACTGCATGACAGTCTTGCTGTGAGCTGTAGTATCCAGTTAAGCCTTGAGAATGGCTCTGTGGCAGGCTGCTAAACAGACAGCAAAGTGAGAAGCCTGAAAGTCTCAATTCTGCACAATTTATCATGAAAACATTTTTGGAGCTCAGGAACTTGGACATCACTATTTCCAGGCTTATGGCTCCTTAGATAATGCAGTGTGTTGTGTAGATGGGATTGCAGATGAAAAGTGTAATTGTACTGTCTGTCTGTATCTGTAGTACTGACTGTACTACAGTCTGTTTGTATGTAGTTATATTCACAGTAGATAATCTTCAGTTCCATAAACAGGTCTGCAGTAAACTATTTTCAATAATATTCAGCATTAATGAGATTATTATTACCTGACCTTTCTTAAATGTATATCTCTATCCATTGAACTAATTAGTTAATTTCTTCTTGTATGCTTTTAATTAAGTATATATAATTCACGTTCAGTAACAGGAACCTTCTTTTCTACTTCAGGACGATATTCCTATTCATTATTATCCTTTATTATGTCTGTTTATTTTGTTAGAAATTTTGTCTTTTAAGCTGCTGGGACAATTAAAAAACTGCAAAGTTCTTTTTGGGCTTTGGCTGGGGTGGTGTGTTTAGGTTTATTGTTGTTATCGTGCATTATAAACTCTTATGAAAATATTGAGAGCTTCTTCGTGAAGGCTGAAAATGTTAATTATGTGAAATTTTGTCATTCTGTGTACTGTCTTGTAACTAAACATTTAAAAGCTGAATATGTGCACTAACACATTGTCATTAAATTCTCTTCCTGCTAAAATAATGGCAGATTCTTTCTTTAACCAAATCTTCATCTTACTGTACTCATTTATTCATATGGCAGGTAGTAGTCCATACTACGCAGTAGTCCAGTTGGTAAACTGCATCTGGTTGTCTGTATGTTATTGTTGTCGCTATCTTTCTGTGCTCATAAGGAAACTTCTTATGCTTCTCCAAACCTTTGAATACTAATTTGGATCTTTTTCTCCTGAATAGTGTTGGTATCATTTTTTGCAATATTTTTATCGGTTAATTTTTAAATTGGAAAGCCTATATCAATGTAGGCAAATTTTGAAGACACTTGATGACACTTTTCAGAGCTTCAAAGTTCACTTCAGGTACCCTTTCTGAGTAACACTAAGTCTAAAATGGCATCTGCAAGCTCCTATTTTTAATGCTTTAAATTACAAAGGGCTTGAAACAATCCTTAGATATATAAAAATATTTCTGTTTTGCCTTAAAAAGCAGCAGTAGGGATTTGTGTGGAAGATCATTTGGATTCACCATTGATGGCATCAGGTGCATGCACTGTTTTGACAGCTCCTCTTGCCTTGTACATTTCAGAATGTAGTATTTGAGCATGGTTCATAAAAAAATAAATGTAACATTTAAAGTCCAGAAGTCTCTTTGTCAAGAGACAACTTTTCAACACAGTGGTCAGTGATCAGGGTTTCAGTTTACACTTTGAGACACATTTTTCTTTGGGGCCACAAAACTTTATAGAATGCTTAAGCAGATAATAAAAGAAAATCTAATCAGTGTTATGTATATGCATATTGATGTGTATGATTTAAAACTGTAACTAGTTGCACATATTTCTGTTACATGCACATGTTTTTATAGGATGATATTCAACCGATAATTTCCTTTATTATTCTGTCTTCCATGTCTTTCCTGCTTGTAAGTAAAAAGAATTAATAAGAATTGTTTTGAAATAAAGATCTAAAATGAAAGAAGAATAGGTAGTCTATTTTTTTAAAGACTTTCTTTATAAGAGGCAATCATGCTCCCAGTCTGTTATTCAGAATTAGGTACTGTACTGAAAGTGTTTTATTTTTTAAATTTTTGTCAAGAAACACTCCAGAGTAGAGGGCAACAGAAAGGTTAAACCCTTTAAGGTATGTAACAGGTTTGAAACATCCAGAACAAAGAATAGGAGTTCTGATTTAAAAAACTTTTGTGACTCTAAAGCATAATTATCTATTGATAAAAGCTTGCTACAGTGGAAAAATTTAAGATTTTGCATTCAGAATTTGTTATATTTATGCAACACCATACTCAAACTTGAATAATTTACCTCTCTTTCAAAATGGCAACAGAAATAAAACTAAAAATTTCTTCAAATACTGTAAGTTAAATAAATCAGCAATTCTGAAGGTGGAAGGTAGCAATGGTTTCTTTACCAGCCTTGCTTTACAGGGTGGACTATGACTTGGAGACACTGCTGGTTTCAGGTGGCTGGTACGGGGCTGTGTTTTGGATTTGTGCTGAACACTGAGTTGATAGTGTGATGTTTTTGTTATTGCTGAGCAGGGCTTACACAGAGCCAAGGCCTTTCCTGTTTTTTGTACAGCCATGCTGATGAGGAAGTTGGGGCTGCATGGGAAGGTGGGAGGAGTCACGGCTGGGACAGGTGACCCCAACTGACCAAAGTCAGATATTCCAGACGATGTGACATCATGGTCAGTATATAAAGTGGGGAGAAGAAAGAAGGCAGGTACATTTGGAGTGATGACATTTGTCTTCCCAAGAAACTGTAATGTGTGATAGGGCCCTGCTCTTCTGGAGATGGCTGAACACCTGCCTGCCATTGGAAGTGGATTAACTCCTTATTTTGCTTTGTTTGAGTGTGTGGCTTTTGCTTTCACTATTAAACTCGTCTGTCTCTCAACCCAGGAGTTTTATGGCTTTTACCCTTCCAATTCTCTCCCCAGTCCTGCTGGTGGGGGAGTGAGAAATTGGCTGTGTGGGGCTTGATTGCTGGCTGGGGTGAAACTATGAAAGAGACCCAGATAAAGGACATGACTGGAATGACCCTCCCTGAGATGATTTGCCACAATGCTTTTCTGTGTTGGAGAGAGGCAATGGGAGGTGAAGGAGCAAGTGAGAGGGCTTCTAGATTCTCATTCATTTAAGGCTTTCCTACTGAAACTAAAAATCAAGAATACCACCAACTTCACTTAGTTTTCTTGTGATGATAGTATGGAGCTGTGACAAGAGGAGCTGCCATTTGCTGCATGACCTCTTGAAACTGAAGCAGCTCTAAAGTCAGAGATCCTAGCCCTGGACTAAGAGAGAGCTCTTCAGACTTGAATGAAGGAACAGCAGCCATGTGGTTTCATTTGCTTTGTTAACTGACTGCCTTCTCCAACCCATATAGCACAGATGTATATGGAGGTCACTGTATTGTTAGTATATACCAGTATGGTATAAACCAGTCTGCATCTTGGTTTGATGGCATACACAGCATCTTGGTTTGATGGGATAAACAGCTTCTTATTCTTCTGTCCTATGTGATCTAAGCCTCTTTAATTCTTAACAAGTTCTCAATTTTAGTTCTTTAAGGGAATCCTGGGAAGAGTATTTTATCCTTAGAATCGGCTTTTTGATGGTTGCCTGCTGAGCCATAGAAAGTGACCATTTTATAAATTCCTTGCTTGGTTTTATGAGAAGAACCTGTCATTATCTGTGTAAATCTTAAGTAATTTTTCATACAGTTTTCTTTCAAAGATGTGTGTCTGTGACCACAACAAAAAGGCTGCCAAGGGTTTCCTTTGAACTGTGGTCTGGAATTGGTTGAGAAAAGAGGTTGGGGATTTAAGAAAGATGAGAAGAAGAATGTGAGATATTGGCAGAGGTAGACAAGAAAATTAATTCACATATAAATCCTGTTTTCCACAGGTTTTATAATTTCTATTGCTTACATATATTATTTGCTGTTAAGATAATTAGTATTTGAAATACAGTTTTTACTCTGGTTTGAAGCTGTTCATTTAATGAACTAGAATTAACAAAAAATTCTAAAATATTGTCTGATTTACCTTTGTTAGCAAAGCTTGCTCAAGAATGAGAAAAATCAAGAAGAAATGGTACTTCACTTCCTTCTGGATCTCTCTAGTCAGTGTGGTGTCTCATTTCCCTGTACTGCAAGCGGGACGTCTTTTGAGTTAACATCTTCCCTTCATACCATTCAGGATGATTCAGCTGTGGATGTGAAATCTCTTTGGGATGATGTGAGATTGCATCTTCGACAATTTTTAGTAAATAGACTGCAAAGTCAAGGAGAAACAAACACAAATGCTTTGCAACAACAAATGGAGTTTAAAACTCAGTGTGTACAGCAGCTTTTGTTTCTTTATCCCAAATCAGAAGTCTTAATGAAGTATCAAAATATGCAGAATAAACTGGTTAGTGATCTTCTACAGAACTGTATTTTGTCTAGTTGTGGTGAAACAAATTTTGATAAGGTGGTTCATGGCTACCAAAGTTCCATACCCAGATTGTGCACAATGATAAAAGAGGATTTGTATATACTAAGTGGAACTATTGGTCNCCATCTTCATCATTAAAGTTTATTAATGAAACTTACCTGGATACCATCACTGAAGAAATGACAGTTCTTCTTGAAAGACTTTGTGAGCTGCAGTTCAAAGAAAATGCTCTACATATAGTTAAAGCAAACAAGATTTTGAAGAGGCATAGAGGAACAGTTCATGCTGTGGGTTAGTAATCTTATTTTATGTTCTTCGTAGCTAGATATTATTTTAATTCTGCTACTTTTTTAAATATACTTGATCATTTTCTGTGAAGAGAGAGACCTGAAATTATTGATTACAGCTTTATGTTTTAAATGTATTACTGGCAGTTGAATTCTAGACTGTGTCAGAAATGTCGTGTAAAAGTAAGAGAGAGTAATTTGTGTAATGTAACAAAACCCCATTATAATCCATTGGATAACATTGTCATGTCATAGTAATTTTTCTCAGCCTGATTTATTCCAGCTGCTGAAATATGTACTAGAATAAGAACTATTTAATCCAGATTTAAATAAACACAAACTCTTCTGTCTTCTACCCCTACTTTTTTTTCAAATTGTCAGACATTTAAAGGAGATTATAGGAAAGACTGTACAGTAATGTGTCCATGAAACAGATACTGATTCACACATCAGCGCTGACCGAGAAGATTACTATGCAGATTCTAATTCCCAAACTAAGAAACAAACAAAAAACCCATTTACACTTTGTAGTCTTGTGAAAATACAGTAAGTTAGAGTTAATACCACCTGGTCATTTCTTCTTGTTCCATGAAACGTCAAGCAGGAAAGGAATCTGTTATTGCTGTCGTATTTTGTGTATTTTCTTTTTGCAGTTTTTAAGTCTGACATACTAATTTCCAAAGGGAAGAATCAGCGCTTTGGAAAAAATAATACAGAATAGAAACTTTCATAACATAATTGCACAATTGTATGTAATTGCTTTTTCAATGCAGTGTTTTGAGCACGCCTCTGTGCAGGAGCTGTTTGTTTAAAGCATAGCTTTCCCTTAAGTGATTTGCAGACAGAAAATATTAAAAGTTTGGAATCATGTGAAAAATACAGAAACAAAACATCTTTGGATTGTGCAGTGTAGAGAAAGGATGAGCGAGATGATGATTTGTCAGGTCTATACAGAAGAAAATTACACACATCTGAGTTTTAAAGTCAGCATACATGTTAGTGTAACTCAACTAAAAATTCCAGTGGAAGAAATGCAAAGATAATTTTTCAACAGGAACTGAAATATGGAGAAATATTGGAACATGTGAAAGACAAGGGAAAAGGCATGCAGACAAATAAGTTGAAAGGATGAGAAGTTCAGTGTGTATACTAGTGGGATGGAGTGTTGGTGGGAAACAATGAGAAGAAGTAGTGTCAGAGTACTGCTGAGATATGAAATAACAAGAAATATGTCTTTGAATTACATAGTGAGATGGGAGTCTGCAAAAGGATTCACTGACAGAAAAAAATTACCTGTAGTGAACAAAAGTTTGTAACTTAATTTTTCTTTCAGACTCAAAACAGCTCACAAAGATGGGGAAGTTCAGTTATCTCCATTTTATATCTAAAACATGGAGTTTAAAGTGATCACAAACTTGTCTCTGAAAAACCGTACTTTAACTCTGTATTGCAAGAAGGAAGAGAACAGTCATTCAATCTATTAATACAGTACTTCCTCTGCTTAAATTTTTTTTTTGCCACCGGATGTGACTTTGCATGTTTATGTGCCAGCACATCTATCAGTACAGAATTCCAGTGCATATTTCTTTTGTATATTCAAAAAAACAGAGGAAGGTGAAAATAAACAAAGTAAATCTTGGGACTTGCTTGCAACTTTAAAACATTTTACGCAATTAATTTAAACTTAAAAAATAATTCCTCTATTTCATAAATATTAGAGCAGATTTTAATTTTTATTGAAAATTCATTTAATGTCAGATTTGCAGATGCAGCAGCTGTCTCTTTAGCACCCATAAAATGTGTTTAGAATTGCTGTTTGTTAATATGATTTAATTCTCAAAAGTACTTTCTTCACAGGGGCTGTCATGCTCATATCTTCGTATTATTTTACTTCAAGAAGTTAGTATGGGAAGTAGGTGTTGATTTGCCTGCTGGTTTTCTGCTATTCTTACTAGTTTTCTGCAGAAAACTGCTCTTACGGACTTCAGGCAGCCAAACCGTAAGGCACCAACAATGAAATCAGCAGGCTAAAACAAAATACGAGGTCTGAGTAGTGACGTTTTGAGTGTGATTTGTTTTTTTTTCATTTTCTGGACATTTCATAGCCTATTATTTAGTATTATTCATCAACTCAAGCAAAAATTATCCTTGTATCGTTACTAAAACAGTTATTACTGAGTAGCTTATTTCTGTATGAGCTCGTATGTGAAGAGACTTTTTTGGAAAGAGATTTCTCTCCTGTAAGTGTATGAATATACTACGATTGTACCAGACTAACTGAGAAAAAGGCATTTTTTCCTTTAGAATTAAAACATTCAAAAGGCAGTTCACAGTGAAGTAACTATTTGGGAAATATTTTAAGAGGTTTGTAATGGCGGACAATGTCGTAATGTCAAGTGACTTTTCCTGCTTAGAACTCTAAAATTCTGGTGCTTTGTTGCCCTCCCACAAATTCGCTGGAAATCTATTTTTACACAGGTTAGGTTAAAAGACAGCTTCAGCAGATTACCTTGACAGTCATACCCAGTTTGCCAAGTACCAAAAGAGCCTCATGCGTAAATATGGAGGGAAGGACAGAAAGAGGTTTTTTTCTTAGCTGAAAGACAGCTGAAGACAGGTGTGTTTCTTATTTTTTCATGCATGTTGCCTTTGCCCTCTGGGAGCCCTCAAACCAGCACATTTCAGAACATCAAAATAATTTAATCTAGAGCATTCAGTTGGGACTGTTATCCCAGAGGTGATAGAAGGGTTTGTGTTTGCTTAGTCCATCCTCCGGGTAATGTGGTTTTTGGTTGATGCTTGTTGTGGGTTTTTTTGATAAGAACTGCTGTAATTTATCCTACTATATAGTGTAGGAAAAAAACCCCAGAAAATAATGAAACAGTGCCAGAACCTCAGAAAACTTTCTATAAACAGCCTTTTTCTTTTGGGAAAATAGAGGTAGTCTATAACAAGCTTTAACAGAGTTATGTTTAAAATATTTCATATATAATGATCTATTTGTGAAGTAAGGAATTAAGATTTTTCTTTTCATACTGTATTAGAGCAGTTATTTATGAAGTACTATAAAGAGATTGTTTCCATTTAACAGCACCTAGGAAGTGCATGGCTTGACAGAGAAACTGTCAAAATGGCATGTGAAAAGAGGCAAATTTTTGGAACTCAGCATCTTCAATTACCAACTCTAGTGAAGGCAGGTGGTTTTATGTTACAGCTTGATCCTCTTACCTGTTAAATCTGTGCATCATTACCTTTAAGAGTGCAGGATTCAGCCAATAGTATTTGGGATGTTATTGTAGGAGGTTTTTATATAACATTAATTTTAATTTCTCTGTGTACTCTCAGAACATAATCAGTGTTTCCAACCTGCTAGAATAATATGTAAGGAATGTTTCCCAACCCACCCCCTCAAGGCTTTTGGGTTTTTAGTGGGACTTTGTTGTTTCAGACTTCCTATCATATTAATAATTATGTCTTTCAATAGTTTATGTAATGTTGTGGTATTTAAAAATGTACTAAAAATATCTGTTGACAATACTTAGCATGGAAAGAATCACAGCTGGTTTTCAGGTTGTCTCTTACAATTTTTTGCTTCAATTTCCAGTGTGGTATTTCTCAGGAATTATTTGCTGTAAATCTACTGAATGTGTATTGTAGTTTTACCATTTGAACCTTTTTTGTGTTCCTTTGTTTGCAAAAATAGTAAGCTCATTTAATTAGGCATTACTAACCTATATTAATTTGACATCTGTTAGATGAAGAAACAGCTACTCTTACAGGTGATAAGACATCTGCCAAAGAAACTTAAACCCCATGGAATTATGAACAGTTTATATATTAGTGGAAGGTTTTCTTTGTTTTTTTTAATATAGTTTTTGTATATAAACAGGGTATAAACATGTATGTATAAACATCTTACATAGACTAGTTAGCTGGGTTTTTTTAATTTCCTGTGGTTAAAACTAAACACAGATCAGAGCTTTGAGTTTTATTTTTTCTGACATATTCAAATTGATTGGCTTAATTTTTTTAAATAGTCACAAACTTTCCAGAGACCCTTAAACATTTAAGAACATAAATGGACTTTGTTTTTAAAATCTGAGGCAATAGATATTGTGTTCCTAAATATCAATTGTTCATTATTTTTCAGAAAATATTATTGCAAAGTAGAGGCAAACTAAAGTGATGCAGATTTGACTAAGCACATTTTTAGCCAGAAAATAATTAAATTACCTTTAGAGATATACTTTAATATTAATGTATTACACTTTTTCCCCAGTATGTATCCTTCTAGTTAGATATCCAGCAGGCTTCTTTTCTCTTTTCTTTCTCCAGAATATAACCAACTTCCATTCTATTATAAATATATATTCTAATGCAAACCGTGATTTGAATTATTATATTTTAAATTTACTATCTTTAAGTGTTCATGAGTTCCTACAGAATATATTGTGTTTGTGGAACACCTAATATTAATAATGGCATGTATCTAAACTTGAATAGAAGGACTCAGTACCATTTATAGGAGCTCCATTTGTGCAGTGGAGTTGAGAGTAAGAAGAGAAAAAGGCTCTCAAGTAACTTATTGAAATGAAAACAACTTTGGCATGTTAAGTTAAAGTACTTGATAAGGAAGATCTATTTTGAGCTCACTTATACTTACATATTCCCAGCAATTTGCTGAAGAGCTAACTTGAAATATGAATTTGGGTTTTGCACGTTTAACTTAAATTTGATTTCTCTACTATGTTTATGTGCATATGGTTTTATTCCTCCTAGTTTATAATTTCCTCTTTTTGAAATTAAGAACTTTAGTTTCAGACTTGCTTTTATCCTTCTGTATAATTTACATTTACTTGGTTTGTGATCTCATAAGCCACCATTATGGCCTACAACCAATCTTCTATGATTTTTGTCTTTTCTATCAAAAATATGCCTAAAATAGTATTAATACTTGCTTGTTTGGTGACTGCATGATTAAAAAAACCCCAGCTGTTCACATCTGGCAATAATTAGGACTCAATAACTTTAGTACAGTTTATCTCCGATTTATATCTGGAAATTAAAGAGTTCCAAACTTGGATTAATGTGGTTAATATTTATATCTTAGCAACTTTTTGATTTTTCTGTACAGATAACAATTTATAGCAGATAATTTACAATATTTGTGCTGTAGCTACAATTGGTTTTCCATCATATTTTCTTGCCCGTAATCCACTATCTGGTTTTTTAGAAGTATGAGGATGAAAGGGGAAAGTGTTTTAGTCATTAGACTTACTACTGTTCAGTCCTGAAAGTCCTGTTGCATCTTTCTGAAGTGCTGGGAAGGCATGTTACACAAAGTAGTCCATATGGATTACAGATTATAATATCCAGTATGACATCCTGCTTTTGCAGGTCAAATTCGTTCTATTGTCCAAATCCTTGGACTAGCACAAGCAAGCTTTCAGTTAAATGCGTAATGTGTTGCTAAGGGCCAAATGTTCAGAATTATAAAGTTTTAGAATTTAATTATGGAAGTTAGTTGAAGTTGGTTTTTTTCATAAATTTAAACTTTACAGTATTTGAAGACCCATGTAACTACTGTAATGACTTTTAGACATAAAGGCAAAAATAAGGAAGTTTAACAGAAGCTGGAACTTCATTCTCCTTGCTTCCTTGCATGTCCCTCTTCTTGTTTTTTCTTACTTCAGGAGACGCACAATAACCTGCTCATCCCCTCTTGTGGACATGCTGGTTTTGTTTCTGTTTATGCATGACCAGCAGTATCTTTATGTGCTTCCACTGTATTTCTGCCTGCTTGGCATCTCCTTCTGTCTTCTATTTCTACTCTCTCTATCCCACTGCAGATTCCCATGTAACATAACTTCCATAGGAACAGGGCTTTAGGGACCTATATAAAACAGGGTAGGGAAAGAATGGTACCTGTGTGCAAATCACCATTGCAACTACTGACCCCTTGAGCTGCTCTGCACACATGTTCACAGAATCATAAAGGTTGGAAGAGACCTGAAAGATCATCTATTTCCAACCCCCCTGTTCCCTGCTGTGGGCAGGAGCACCTTCCATTAGACCAGGATGCTCAAAGTCGCATCCAGTCTGGCCTTGAACACTTCCAGGGGTGGGGCATCCACAGCTTCTCCGGGCAACCTGTTCCAGTGCCTCATCACCCTCACAGTCAAGAATTTAATCCTAACATCTAATCTAAAGCTACCCTCTTTCAATTTGAAGCTGCTTCCCATTATCCTGTCACTACCTGCCCTAGTCTCCATCTCTTTTGTAGCCCCTTTAGGTACTGGAGAGGGCTCTAACATCTCCCTGGAGCCTTCTCTTCTCCATGCTGAACAACCTCAACTCTCTCAGCCTGTCTTCATCTATGGTGAGGTATGGCACAATCTTCCCCATATATTATACAGGTGGAGTGAAAAACCATATGGTTTCCACCCATGAAAGATGGGGAAGTGAAATGGGTTTAATTTCGAAACCGAGNGGTCCTCCACAGCTTCTCCGGGCAACCTGTTCCAGTGCCTCATCACCCTCACAGTCAAGAATTTAATCCTAACATCTAATCTAAAGCTACCCTCTTTCAATTTGAAGCTGCTTCCCATTATCCTGTCACTACCTGCCCTAGTCTCCATCTCTTTTGTAGCCCCTTTAGGTACTGGAGAGGGCTCTAACATCTCCCTGGAGCCTTCTCTTCTCCATGCTGAACAACCTCAACTCTCTCAGCCTGTCTTCATCTATGGTGAGGTATGGCACAATCTTCCCCATATATTATACAGGTGGAGTGAAAAACCATATGGTTTCCACCCATGAAAGATGGGGAAGTGAAATGGGTTTAATTTCGAAACCGAGCAGAAACACCAATTATGTGTAGTGGGTTTGTTCGCTTCTTTTACTTTCTGTGAGATAAAAGTTAGGAGAAGGGTGAAA
>VWZW01002597.1:48066-149402 GCA_013397115.1 Edolisoma coerulescens
AATTAAACTGTTAAAAAAATGCTTGCTTGCAGTAATGAAGATGATTTTTTATAATTATCTTAAGTACTGTGTATAGAAAACTGCTGGCACTGTTTGTAATAATTTAGTTCTGTGTAATACCGCGTATTACATCTGCTATGCAGAAATAGTAAGTTGCTTTTTACATTATGAGCAAATTAGTGATTATATCCAGCAATACCAATTATTTAAACCTAGTAGTTGCATTAAAAATTGTATACCAACATGCAGTTTGAGAAAACTGTGAGCAGATGTCCATAAAAATGGAATATATCTTTACTAAATGCCAATGAAAGAATAATACAATTTATATACAAGCTCTGTTGAGGAGATAGTATGCAGACGAATGCTGTCATAAATGCAAGATTGTTATAATAGTTATAGTGTCACTTATAAGTTAATATCACTGAGACCTGAGGAACACATTATTGTTAATGGAATTTATGCACATAACTCCCTATGCACTGCTTTGAAAATTTACCTCTTGGAATACCCCTATACACAGTGACTGTCAGCAGCTGAGTTTGTGTTGTTTTATTAGGCTATTTCTTTTCGCATTTTAGCAAAATGGTACTTCCATTTATTATATATGCAGGTTGTACTTAGATTTCAGTTTTAATATTATACTTCTTGTTTTTCATTTTCTTCCTTATATAGCATTATTGGATGAAATCCCTGACGATGCCTTCTTGTGTCTGTAGTTGAACAGTATTTTAGACTGTATCTTACATGAAACCAAGTCTTAGAAGTGGGGACAGGCAAATGATATTTAATGTATTGGGAAAGTATTTTATAGTGTAATTGTTTAAGAGGGTTTTAGGCCCTTGGTTCCTGCTGAGGGAGAAATCCCCACTGTAATCTCTGAAGAAAACACTCATCAGGTTGCTTTCCAAGGGTTCCACTGTGAGTCTCAGAAGCAGTTTAGCCATGTGGCTCTGTAGAGTGAGTAGTAAAGGCTAATTAATCTGAGAGCAACACTGTCATAATGTAGTTATTCTTGAACACTTAGAGCCAACTCACCTCTGATGCAGGTATTTCTGCACCACACTTTACTGTGTTACATGCCTGGGTGGCTTGAAATTATCAGAATTAGCCACTCAGTTTTTGAGATGTTGTGAATTCAAAATTCTTTAAAACATTTGAGGTGCCATGCTCATTAAAAAAAAAAATAGAAAAAATAATAACAAAAGTTTCATTTAGCTTATGGGTCTCATTCATACATGTTTTCTTATGCATTTTGAGATTTCAAATACCTCCAGGCAATAACCAAGGAAGTTGGAACACTTTTTTTGATGGTTTCAAGAACTACAGCTTTGAGGAAAGTACCACTTTTGACACTTGCTATAAAATCACAAGTTAGCAGATATACACAGGTCATCTAGATTTAACTCAGCCTTATTTCTCATGCTTCTTCCTTTTCAGAGATGAGGGAAAATCTTTAAAGTGCTAAGATAAAGGCAGATACCTTGCTACTGAATTTGAGTACTTAGGAGAAGGTCAGATACAATAATCAAGTGCTTTATAGAATGTCTTTCACTCTATGTTGCTTGAAAAATTCTTTAATTAACTTATTAGCTGTCTTAGAATTCATATGGGCACCTCTCAACTTCATCACTGGTGAAGTGAAATTCTATAATACCATCTGTCCAGCTATATGCAGCCAAATGGTCTCTGGTAAAATGGACAGCTTTATTCTTCGACAAGGGTGGCATGTCCTTCAGATCTTAGGAAAATTTCTTCAGCTTCAATACATTCTGCTAAAATGAAAGGTCAAACTTGAAAACAGTACCCCTAGTTTCTCCAGTGTTGTATAACTGCATCAGCTGCCTTGGCACCAACACACAAACCTTGCACAAATTGATAGACATTCAGTATTAGTTTTACTTGGGCCTTCTTTTTCTATAAGTAAAGCTCTCTAAGAGTAACCTTGTTTGGCTCGACAGACTTCTGCTGCCTGTATTTTGATAGTTGGGGTGGTAAATGAGCATGCCTGAAAAAATTAAATACCCTTTAGGTCCCCTCTGCCTCTATGTGGTAGGAACTCAAGAGTACAGATTCTCTAAATGTAGAGATGTTTATTGCATGAAAGCTTTGAGCTTATTCCTTTGCTTCATTCCAGTTTTCTGTAATGAACCATCAAGATTTATTTACTTGCTACAAATAAATGCAGTGCAGGTTAAAGTTAATTAAAGTAATTTTTTTGTCTTCTCCCTCCTATCCCCCAGAAAGAACTGCAGTCTAGATAGCAGAAACCTCAAGTACTCTCTCTTCTTTTCTCTTAGCAAAATAGTTGTGCTGTCCTTCATGAAGCAGAAAGACAGTTTCCCAGTTTTTCTGAGGTTTTTGTCTGAAAACTCAAGTTTCTTAAGAGCTATGCAACAAAACCTTATGTGCTCTAGTGAGCCTTAAGGCCCTCACCAGCCTTTTCAGGGATCTACCCGAGAGATCTATTTCAGAGCAGCCTGCCCAAGAGATCTATTTCAGCTGCACCTGTGTCCTCAGTCCCTGCCTGACCTACATCACAGGTGTCCTGATGTTCATCTCCCCCAGAGCTGTGGACCCCCTTGACTCAGTTTTCCTGCCTTGAGCTTGAACCTGCCTTATCACCATGGTTCCACTGAATGGTCACTGAACTGTGCCTGACTTGTGGTTACCTTCACCAGACCAGATCCAGACTCAAAATGGTGAATAAGCTTCCTGACTCGACCTCAGATTTGTGTCATCACCATGAACTTGGCTGATGATCTTGACTCTTGGTTGAAACCTATCATCTCAGGGTCTGCCTTGCTTAGGATCTGCAGGATGGGGCCCTGGCTGGCAAGAAGTCTGTCCAGCTGGCTGTATTATATGCTTTACTCCCTGTTCCTCAAGTAGCAGCCAGACTTCAGTGGACCCTGACACTGTGCTTGGTTTGAATCTTTTTTGTTGTGGCTAAAGGTAACTCATTTTCCTGGCTTAGGATGTTTCTGCTGGCAGATTCAGCCCCCAGAGCAGTTTAGAAATCATCAGCGTAGGCATTGGTTTTGTACATCAGTATTGGTGTGATTCTTGTTCTGCAGAGATGGAAGCCTAAGGCTAAATTCAGGAGCTCAGAACCTTTTCTTGCTTCTCTGTGTTTGTTTAGGTCCTGATCTCAACTCTTTTTAGAGCAATATTCACAAAATCAGCTCATTGGCATATTGACAAAGGCTGCATGATGCACTTTACCTCTCTATAGCCTCTGTACCAGCCCTTCTTTCCCTTTTCAGAAATTCTTCTCTCTAGGTATTGCTTTAGCAGGAAGCCAACGTGTCCTATTGTTAGGAAATGCTATAGAGGTCCCCTTGATGTTTGTTTGTATCCAAAGATCATGCTGCAGCTATTTCCTTGTATAAGGACTACAGGAATTGAAGTGAGACATGCAGAAAGAATCAAATTTAGAAGAATGATGGTAGCAAATTGCAGGTGGTTCAGGAAGGAAGTTGGTTTGTATCATGTAACTTTCTCCATGTTCCTTTCTATCCTGCAGTTAAAGTGGGATGCCATTGTTTAACTGATTCATGGCTGGCTGAGATCAGCTTCATGTGCTTTCAGCCACCCTGTGTATGGTCCTCCATGGATTGGATAGGGTGCTAACAATTTCAGACCATTTTCATCACGGCGAGGTGCTTCTCTTGCTGTACAGTGTCACCTGGGTAAATGAGTTATGTTAGTTTTCTGACCTAACAATGTATGATTAACATAATAATATCATGATGAAATACTGATATCATGATCCATTCAGTAACTTCTTCAGTGTAACCGTACTCCACTCTGTGAATATGGCCAATTTTCCTCCAAACAGCTTGATGTCACTAAGGTTTGGTTGAACATATATCACAGTCGGTCCTCATGTCTATTTCACTTCTGTCTACATGGAGACATCTTCTCTTCATGACAATCTTCTATGAGATTTATAAACCTGTTTTGAGATTTTTTTCTATGTCATTGCACTGGCTGCTTAGCTCTTGGCTGTTACACAGTTCTTAGGTTCTGTCCTGTGGTTGTCCAATCAGAACAATGTCAGAAAAGAAGGGCCTTTTCATTCTTCTCTGTTAAAAAATGGACTGTGACGTGCTTGTTCAAGCAGCCTGGTCAGTGGTCTTCAAAATTAAATGCTGCCATCAGTATTTTAAACCTAATAGTCTGGATGTGTATAAGGCCTTTCAGTCAAGCTTTGGATACTCAGGTGTGTGCATACTACTTGAACATCAAGCACTAAATAAATGAGTTGTCATTTCTGAGAAATAGTAGAACTGAAATATATTCTGAATGATCATTGAAAGTAAAAGATTTTACTTTTTCTGAGTTTGGTAATGAATTCTAAAATAGCATTACTGTGGTATACCTTTGTCTTCTAGGTCCACTTTCTTCCAGTCTAACAAGGACAATATCATTTGTGGCAATCAAATAAGTGGAAGGTTTCCTTGTTCCTCAATCGATGGGGCAGAAGCATCATGTGGATTTCAAATTATAGGAGATAGAACTAATGCTCTGTTCATTTTTGTGATGTGTTTTGTGGTTCTTACACTGCAGACTCAGGCTGTCATTTCATGTCAGTTAAACTCAGATTATATTCTCTAGTTTTCAGGTAAGGAGTAAAATCCTCTGAATAGCAGAATGTGATTTTTTGTAGGTTTAAGACTTAAAATTAGAAATCCAGTGATAGATTTGTTATTTACTCATTATTCAGAGAGGAAAGACACTAACAGAGGCAATTATGGGTAACTCTTTTTACATTCTTAGAAATACAAGGGACAAACATGAATACATCTGTTTGGAACTTTGAGGAAATTCAGATGTGGATGCAAAACCTGAAGTCCAATCTCTAAGGCTACAAAACTGGAATAGCAAATTAGGGAATTAGTATTGAGAGTTCAGCTCTGCTGCTTAGATCTATGTCTATTTAAAAGTGATTTGTAAATGCCTAAAAAAATATTTAAAAACTTTGGGGGAAAAGGAAGGTACAAAGTACTTAAAATTTGCAAGGTAAGAAAGATTTGGCACATAAAAATACATTTCAATCCATTTCTTTTTGTTTTCGTCTTTCAGAGCTTCCCTTTCAAACTACTCTGGCTCTCCCTCTGACACTTTCTAGATAAACTGTTCTGCTGATGTTACATCTGCAACAGAACTGCATAGGAACATGGTATCAGCTCACCACAATTTGCATAGAAGTGCAGATTTGTTACATTTAAAGACATTATAAAATTAAAATACTTAGACACATGTGGTTTGGTAATACTGAATTGGAAACGTCTCATAGTCGTTTATAGTCTGACTGTGCTCAAATCAGAGTTCCCTGCTTGATGTGACATGATTATATGTTATGAGTGCATGTGTTAACCTTTCAAAATAAAATGTTCAGTTTCTTCTTTTAAATACCAAATGCCTATAGTTATAATACTTGCTGATATTTGCTCACTGACAGTCTCACTTGTTTTCAAACCCCACATATTTAAAGTTGTGGAGTGTTAGATTGATGTTTCTTTCACTCAGATGTCATATTCATCAACTGTATTGTGCTAGCAGATTGTTAAACAGACAAGGTGACTTGCAGAGTGACAAGTGATGTGATGTCCCAAACCATTAAAATACAGTAATGAAGTGTTTTTTTCCCTTTTGGCTTTTGCAACACAGTCTGTTTTCTGTAAAACACAGGTGAAAACGTTTCTTAGTAGATCCATTGCTTGCAAAAAAAAAAAAAGCTATTTAATGAATTGCAAAACCTGGAATTCAGTTGGAACTTCACAGGTAACTGAGAAATGCTGAAGACTTAGGAAAAAAATAATGTAACAGTGTTTCATAATGAGAAAGAGATACATTATATTATAAGAAAAATGAAATTACTTGATATATTATACTGTCTTACATAATCAGTTTTGCAGGGTCATTTTTTTCAGCTATAATAAAAGCTATTTTTTTATTTTACTTAAATAGCCTCCCAGGAATACCACAGGAAAGGACGGAACTTCTGCTTAACCTTGTATCAACTCAAATGTCTTTCTCAACTTATCAACCTCTTTTTATTAATGGAGGAAAAAATTGAAGAGCTCTCTACAGAAATTCTGCTGCTGCCTTCATTTATGGAGAGGAATAAGAATGTTCAAGGTAATGAATGATTGTCCTGATTTATTGGTTTATTTTGTGCAAAAGGATAATTTTATGTGATTTTCAACACTAATTACCTAATTTATGTCATCGTATTTTGCAAATAACTGTGTTATCATATCCACAGAAAAAGCTTTTGAAATATGCAGATTTACGTTTGAGCACAGAGACTTGTAGAAAAGAATTGATTGCTGTGTATAAAGATGTGATGTACTAACTGTAGGTATTGATGGAGAGCCATGATGAAAAACTATCAAACACTGTAACAAGATATCTCCTACTGGATTATCTATAAAACCCTGTGTCTCACATAGGGCACAACAATACATGGAGTCTGAATTCTTTGAAAGGGACTTTTTCTGAACTTGTCCTTGAAAGCTGCCTTTTTCAAGAGAGAAAAGCACTGACTTTAGTATCAGTTTAGTTGATCTTAGTGTATATGAAACTAACTGCTTAAGGATATAGTCCTTGTTTAACCTATATTTCTCACACTTACTCATATGTGCTATGTTTACTAGCATGCTTATCTCACTGGCTTCAGTGGGTGTTTGATAGAATGAGGATCTACATCAGTAAAATGATCAAGCCTCAGGTTTGTATTTGCTATAGGTTCCAAGTTCACTCTTTTTTTCATCTAATTGTATTCAGGAGAACCTGGTATCATGAAAATTCAGGTGAATAACACCTTCCAGGTGTATGCCCATAAATGTTCTCCTACTCTGTTGCTTCTGCTGGTAGAAAGACTCCAAGTCACCAGAGAGAGCGGTGACTTCAACAGCTATGATTCTAATGCAGGAAAAGATCAGACCAGAAATGAGGCCAGGTGCCTCAGGGAGAGGGGATAGGTGAAGTCAAATATTCACTATCTCTATAGTCAAGCTGCAGGCTGAGGAGAAAGGTGTTTTGGAAATGTTGTCTCAGAATACTAAACTGATGAAAATAAAAACATTAAATAAGAAGAGTTCCAAGGCACACATTTTGGTGATGTATTCTTCACCTGTAATATTTACACTCCAAAATAAAGAAATACAGGTTAACCTATGTATTTTTAGAATATACATCAGAGCTCTAATAAAATTTGCATTTGAATTCCATTTTTGCTACTGACTTCAATGTACTTCTGCCTCCTTTAGCCACTCAGTTTTACTAATTCTCAAGAAATGTTAACCTACTATACATTACAATTTGTGTTTACTGGCCTTGATCCTAGAAAGAGGTTTTGTGGAGTTTTCCTCGTGTGTTGGACAGGGTATACATTCAGTGAGGGTGATTGTAAATGTCCTTTTTATTACTGTATTCTGTGAAAAAGTGTAAAAAACCCCGAAAAACTCTTGAATGGGAAATTTATTTGATAGTTAAATGACTGTATTCTAAGGCATGTGGTCTCCAGTAATTCGGAGAACTTAAAGAATTCAACATTAGCAAGAAAAATTTTACTTTCCAGGAAGTAAAAATTATCCTGCAGGCATTTTTCCAAGCTTAATTACATCCAGAACTGTTTCTCTAAAGAGTGTTAAGCTGCCTTCTTTGAGAAATATTCTTTTAGAGTAATCATGTCTATAGTAAGTCAGTTCTTAATTGGTACCTCTGCTTAATCAAATCTGAATGGGAAATATTATTAGATCTTGTGGGTAGAAGGTACATTCTCAAAAAAACCATAGAATTACTTTTACCCTGAAAAACAAGTGAAGGTAAATATTTTTCAGGTGCTTTTAGTGAAGTCTTTGGACATACTTTTGTTTTTAGAGTTACTTTTCTGATCGGGTGGTTCTATTCACAGAACTTTGCTCAGTGATATGTTTACAGATAGTTTGTGAAAAGAAACCATGTCCAGAGAAATTTTTAATTAGAAGTCTGACTAGAAGAAAGGTTTATTGGTATTATTTTCATTTCATATTGTCAGAAATCTCAGTTGTAGTGAAGTGAAAGATGATTTGATGTGGGAGAATGAAAGCTATGTTCCCAGTAGTTTAGGGTTGTGCTAAATACCAAAAGGGATTTAAGATTTTCTCTGTTAGTGTCCTATATTGGGTTGATAATCTTATTTTTGTCACTGATGAAAGCTGAGTTTTTTGATAAGAAGGATTGAATCCTTGTTTTATTTTCATCAGAACACGTTATAATATGTGACTAAACAATATAATGGCCATCTTCTGTACTTATTTAGAACCCTTATTACTAGAAATATTGTTTAATTTGACAGAATCAAGAATGTAGGTATGACCGAAGCAGCTTTAAATTAGCTTGGGTACCAAGATCAGGTTTATAGTGCAGCACAGGCTGCAGAACCAGCCTAAGAAGCAGAGGGAATTAGCCCAGACTGAAGTGTGTGCTTATGGTGCTAGACAGTTACCCATACTCTCAGTGGGTTAAAGCTAGGCTGGGGATATCCAGCCTACCCCTCAGGCTCTGCAGTGAGGGATATCTGAAGTGTCAGTGCTCTGCAAGTAGTACTGCTGGCAAATTAGGGAAAGATGGCCAGTTCCTAAAAGGTAGACAAATGTCCAAGTCACCTAAAGTTTCCCTAGGCATCACATAGACAGTAGCCTTGTACTTGTTTCCTTTATTTTTTGGTTGTTTTTAGTATTCATGGGAGACTTTTAATCTATGTAACTCACACAGAGATGCCACAAAAATAATGTTTTTTTCATGTGCTTATGTCAAGTGGTGTGTTTATGTGTATAGCTGTTTCAATGTCAATTGATATTTTGTTTTATATCCCATAGTACTTCAATTTTGATATTTAGAACATGTATAAAGTTCCATCAGAAACAAAGTAGTTCTTTGGATGGTTCCTCTTTTTAAATGTTTTTTTTTTGTCCCAAAGATGGCATCTGAGTTTTATCTAAACCTGACGGTTTCTTGGCCCTCATTTTTCCCTAAACCCAGCAATGACAAAGAGCAACGGCTGCATAAATTGGATGTAAGAAGAACACTTAGGGTTTATCACAGAAGAATCAAAGATTTCATATCTTCTGACAGATTGTTTGTACTCTTAGGGGGTCTTAAGAGGGGTCAAATGGCTTCTAAGAGTTGCTTAGCTAGATGGTTAAGGGATTGTATTAGAGAGGCGTATGTAGTTAAGGGTAAAGAGGCTCCCAGGGTTTGTAAAGCTCATTACACTAGGACTATAGCTGCTTCTTGGGCGGAGAGGTCGAAGGCTTCCACATTGGAAATTTGCAAGGTGGCCACCTGGGCTTCTCTTCATACTTTTTCATTGCATTATTGCTTGGATGTAGTCTCTTCTGCAGATTCTGCTTTTGGTAGGAGGTTGCTTGTGAACCAAAAAAAGAACAGTGAAGAAAAGAAAGACATGTAGTTCAGAGTTCTAGCTGGCAACAAGACAAGTTTCTTTGCAGTGTGCACAATGGAATCCTATGAAGACCAATTTAGGCCGTGGAAAATAGATGTTAGAGGGAAGTACTGCCTACCAGTGTTCTCTGATGGTAACCCCATGGCAGACAATAGCACCAAAAGAAACAGTGAACCAGAGTGAACTCTGTAGGGAGATGGATGTAGAGAGTTTTTTAGGTGATACGGATAGGTCTCTGAGTTCAATTTGAGAGTTCTTTATCTAGCATCTTCTGGAATATATTCAGAATCCTCATTTTCACAAATTGCTTTGCATAGATTGGAAAAAAGAATTCTCTGAATTGCATTTTCAACTCTAACTTCTTTTCACTGTTCTTCATCCAGTTCTTCCTGATTTTATTTTTTGACTTTATCAGCAGTAACTTAGTGTTCCTCAATGAGCAATATGTACATGCCAAGTTTTGAGCTTGATTTAAAATTGTATTTGTGTCACCTAAGCACAGTTTTTAAATAAGATGGTGTAAATAGACATTTTATCTACTACCAGTGTGTTCTTCAAGTTATCCTTTAAATCAAATATAAGGAGAAAATCATGCAAAGTTCATGGACAAACGAGTGATGGTGTGGTTTTGTTCCAGCCCTGAGCGTTAGTGTGGCATCTGGACAAGACTGCTTCTCTACCTTTCAGAGGAAAGGTATCTGTATTTTTATATCATTTACAGAACATTTATTCACAATGGTGCATAACCTCACTTCATTCCACTACAGGCATTAGATTTCGTAAGATTAGAGGAGTAACCACCTCCAGTTTTTTCTTGACTATTTAACCCTTTCATCTCCAGGTATCTTGTCATGCCTACTGTGATGAGACAGTTGACTTCTCTATTTATGTTCAGTTGAAATTCATGAGATGTTCTGACGTACCTAGTACTTGAAGCATCACAGAAGTTGTTATCTTTGAAGCAATCTGGAACATGTTCATCTACAATCAAGGGTTAAGCAGGAGATTTGGGTTTAGAACTCTGCCAAGTTGCGTTCTCTTTCCATCTTTAAGTTAGATTTCTCTTTCCTCTTGGGTTTTCAGAAGCCTCTTCTTAAGACTTTTAAAAAAATCAAAAATATCTGATGTACTTTCATCTGTCTCACTTTTTTTCCCCATTTCAATAAGAAAGATGAACTTTGGACAGATCAGATAATGAATATGAAGAAAGGCTTTTTCCAATGGAGCGCTTGAAAACACTCTGGGCAAAGTTGTCAAGTACTAAGGTTTACAAGCTCTGTCTCATGGGACTGGGAAGATCTGCAAAGATCTTTCCTTCACAGCTTAAGGAGAAATCCTTAACTCTCTATCCATTTCTGGAAAGTGTAAAAGGAGTGTAGAATGAAATTTTTGAGGTGCATCCTCCTAACAGACTTCTATTGCAAAGTTGCAATTGAAGATTCAAAAAAGTTGTGATTTTTGCTTTGGTCTCAACTTACAATGTTCAAGTATCTTCTTCAACAAATACACAGCTTCAGTGGATCAATCCAAAGTGAAGATGAATTTACACTAGGAGGGGAGTATGATTTCAGATGTACATTTTCTGCATCTGTGTTAGTACAGTTTGCTCAGTATAGTACCACAAGTAAAAGGTCCATTACTGAAGATAGAAAGCAGAAGGTTTTTTTGACCTGTAGTTAGTTAGGGGTTTTTTTATTATTATTATTATTTATATTTCTGGAGGAATGGTTCTTCCCACTTCTGCAAGATGTATTATTTCCAGTATGGTTTCAATAAAAGTTCTGGCTGAGCTGGCTGAATCCAATTTGAAAGCTACTTTGATGGCACTGATGCTTAGCTTATACAAGGATAGTGAGTAGTCATACAAAAGCTTTCCTTGATGCTTTACTCTTCTATGCTGCAAGCAAGATGATGTTATAATGACTGTTCTGATGGCCCTAAATGCTATAAAAATAAGAAAGCTGTGGAAATCTATAGAAAAAAATAATAGAGCTTTTTATAAGAAATAAAAATAATTATATAACTAATCTATAATTATTAATTAATTACAGTTAATTAATAAATAATTTATAATTATCTTAAATCTTTGTAATCATCATTACAAAACCAGAAAAATACCGAATTGGAGAAGGAATCAAATAAATTGTAGACAAAGGGGACCTAGGCAAACAATTGTTTTGAAGCAAAGAATAACCCCAGACAAATTATAATACACACAAGGAAAGCTGGCTGAAGAGTTTTGATTTTAGGTGTAGTACTGGATATAATCTTGTTCTGATTGTTTACAATCAAAATTATTAAAGCTGCCTGGCTGGTAAGATATAGGAAGTACCCAAATTATAAGCAGTTGATCAAGTTTGTAGAACATCAATTTCAAGAAAGATAAAGCAAGGACTTGTGGTTAATCCAATCTTCCCTAATAATCAAGAATGGTGAAAGTGTAGAATATGCTCTGGAAAGGGAGCAAATGTGGGAAAATGACATGTTTTCCTTCAGCCCCCATCTTCTTTCGCAACATTCACTTTTTTTTCTGCTCTCTTTCTGGAAATTCTCTTCTCTAATCAACCGTATGAGAAGGATCACATGCATTTCTTTCTATCTGTGCAAATGGAGTCTGGTATGTGCTATTTAAAGAGAGGAGTCAGAGAATTTGTCTAGAAAACTGGCTGTCTAGATAGGTATGCTTCCTCTGACCCACTGCCTGCCTTCCTGTCTGCAGTGGCAAACTAATTTGGGCTGAGTAGCAGCTGTACCTTGAATAAAGCTGCACTTCTGTTTCCCAGGAGTTTGTTGATTAGAGCGAGACAGTCAGAAGATAAGTTGTAAGGCCCTAAAACCCTCACTTGATCAGTCACTTAAAAAGGCTTGCGGTTTTTCTTATATTCTGAGTTAGACACACAGAACAAATACCAACAAGATATTCTCAAGAGGTCAAAACAACAAAAAGAACTTTACTGTCAACTTCAGGATATCCAGGAACTTTGGCAAAAGCTTTAGGCCAGCATTCAATCATCATAAAACACTTCTCAATGCATTAACCTAGCTCATTCAACTTACCAAACTCTAAGCCCGTTCAATTTCAAGTTACTCAAAAATTCCAAGAAGAGGGAATTAGAAGAAGAAAAAGAAAGACAGACAGAAAAGATATAGAAAAGAACAAACATAACTACCACTTCTGGTTCCAGTGGTGTTCAGCTGGTAGAAATTCCAAAAGGAGGTAGGGTTAAGATGTGCTCACCTCGTGTCTCAGGTTAAGTACCCTTTGGCTTTCCTGGGCCCCAATCCAGCCCCAGGTGGGAGTTCCAGTCATCTGGCCACTCTGGGGCTGGACTGGGGCTCCAGGGGCAGGGTGTGGAGCGCTGCCTGTGATGTGCTGGGGATTGGTGGCCACTGTGGGGCTGGGATACAGGCCTGGATTGGGTGGAGTGTATGGAGCAATGCACTACCTCACCATAACAAGGCCTGACCTGCCTTTCCTTTGCACACACACCTGAAACATATTGAGCAAGCAATCCTTCCAGTCTCTCACACAAGTGAAGAAGTTGCAGGACAGGAAGGGTATAATTTGTTATCCGTCTCTGTGGAAATAGTGTTTGAGAGGAAGGTTGTAGTAGCACCTGAAGAGTGGAGGCTTTATGAGGGCTGTAGCTAAGTGTACAATGTTCAGTACAAAGTGTGAAGGGAACCCTTGCTAGCTGGAGGTTAAATTGAAGAAGATTAAGGCCGACCATACCCAGATGAGATTTGGGGAAAGCAAAAATTTGAGAAACCAAAGGAACTCAGTAAAATATGGGAAACCTGAACTTGGGGCTTCTTTAGGAAGACCAGTGAAGTTTTTAATGTGTGTAAGCCTACATGCATATAGATAGATACATATGAGTATAAAGCAGGAGTGCCCAGACTGTTAATTAGAAAAGGAGGTGGGGTAATCTAGTAGAACATGCTAATTTAATAATGAAGGAGCCTGTAAAATGACTGATGTGGGTGTAAGCATCATTTGGCTCTTTGCCTGTGATCCTGGAGTCACAAATCTCCCATCAGCTAGACACCTATTTATCTCAGCTGTGAGTTCTTAGCAAGTAAGCCTCCAGTGCTGTGAATACACAAGGATTTTAAGTTAAATGTTTAAGGTTTCCTTTGAAGTCTCAATATAAAAAGTTATAAATAGCAGATCTAAGTAGTGACAATAATATGAGAATGTGAATATATAGATGCTTACTTGTGCTTATAGTTAGAATGTGATGTTATATCTGTAAAAAAGGAGAATTGCAAGTTAGAAAAAGGTAAATTTAAGGTAGAAAGCACAGAAATAGAAAAGAGAGAAAATATCCAGTCAGTTAGAGTTGTTTGGGTTTTTTAAATTCTGGACTAATTTCTAAAGAAAACTGTTAGAAACTTCATCATAAAACACATTAAAACATACTGTAACAAACACATTAAGTTTATGGTACTGTCTGTAATGCACTGAATGATGAGGGAGTTGGATGGCCTGGTTAATATCTTTTGTTCTACCATTTCATCCTTCATTTTTCCCAGTTCAAATGTCAGTGTCTTTTGAAAATGCAAACAAAAACAGTATTTAGGAAAAAAACCCAACCAAACAAAAAGACCCCCAAACCAAACAAAAAAACACACAAAAACTTCAAAGCTCTACAATGTTGTACAGGTATATGAAAAACGGTGTTCGTTTTCAGAATGCAAGTTGATTAGAGAAAAGGTAAAATCTACTTTGGATAAATTAAATCCTATATATGTTCAAATGCTGGAAATTTCATAGAAAGAGAAAAGATCTTTAAACCTTGTCCATGTACTACTAGTAGCTTCAGATCACTGAGGACCTCTTAAGTTTATGCCTAGAAGATAATCTTTAACTGCTTTGGCAGCACTTGGTCATTTAAAACCTCTTTTAATTTCATATGAAATACATTACGTTAGGAATATCCGCACCAGTGTTGTTTACCAGCTTTATGCTACAAGACAGATTTTTAAAATACCATATAGTTTGCTGTTATTCTTATATTTCTTTGTGACTCACAAAATGGTTGAGGTTGGAAGGGACCTCTGGAGTTGATCTTGTCCAACAATCCCTGTTCAAGCAAGGCCTTTAGAGCCAATTGCCCACAATTATGTCCACATAGCTTTTGAGTATCTCCAAGGATGGAGATTCCGTAACCTCTCTGGACAATGTTACAGTACTTGGTCATCCTCACAGTAAAAAAAGCGCTTCCTGATGTTCAGAGGAAACCTTCTGTCTTTGTGTCTGTCTGTGTCTGTGACCACTGGCCCTGTCACTGGGCAAGTCTGATTCTGGCCTCTTTGGACCGTCCTTTCAGGTATTTATATACATTAATGATATATCCTGCCCTTATCTTTCTCTTCTGTTGTCTAACAGTCCCAGTGCTTGAGGCTTGTCCTCGTGGAAGAGATGATCCATTCCTTTAATCATCTTCCATGGCCCTTTGTTGGACACTCTCCAGCATGTTCATGTCTGTCTTGTACTGAATAACCCAGAACTGTACTCACCACTGTTGAGCAGACAGGAAGAATCATTTCATTTGACCTGCTGACAATGCTTTGCCTGATGCAGATCAGATACCAGCCTTCTTTGCTAGCTTATGTTCAACTTTGTGTACTTCTAGACCCCCAGGTCCTTTTATGCAAAGCTTCTCTTCAGCTGGGGGAACTCCAGCATGGGTTGGATGCAAGGGTTTGTTCCTCCCCAGGTGCATGACATTGCTTCTTGGACTTCATGGGGTTTTTAGTGTCCCCATTTCTCCAGCCTGTTGAGGCCCTTCTGGATGGCACCGTGACCATCTGCCATCCAGTTTGATGTCAGCTGCAAACTTGCTGAGGGTACACTCTACCCCGTCATCCAGATCATTAATGAAGATGTTAAACAGGAATGGACCTAGTATTGACCCCTGAGATAGATTGCTAATTACTGGCCTCAAACTAGATTTTGTGCCACAGATCACTGCATTTGGGGCTTGGCTATTCAGCCACTTTTCAACTCACCTTACTGCCTGTTTATCCAGTCCACACGTCAAGAGCTTGTCTACAGCTTGTCCTATAACAAGAACTTATGGGAGACAATACCATGGGCTTTATTGAAGTCCATGCAGACAATATCCACTGCTGTCCCCTCATCTATCAGGCCAATCATTTCTTCACAGAAGTTTATCAAGATGGTCAAGCATGACTTCCCCTTATTGAAGCCATGCTGAATACTCCTGATGATTCTTTGTCAGTAATGTGCCTGGTAATGCCTCTACTACTTTCCCTGGCATTGAAGTGAGGTTGACAAGACTCTGATTCTCTGAGTCCTCCTCCTCAGAGGGCGAAAAGGGCAAGCCCTTTTTGAAAATAGGAGTGACATTTGCTTTCTTCCAGCCTTTGGACTCTTCTCCCAGTTGCCATGTTCGATCAAAGATTGTTGAGTGGCCTTGCAAAGACATCTGCCAGCTCCCTCCACGCTTGCAGGTGTGTCCCACAAGGGCCCAAGGATTCCCAAACTCATTTCCATGAGTTTGTTTAGTTATTCTCAGACCTGATCCTCTTCCACCAAGAGTACATCTTCCTTGCTCCAACCTTACCTCCTGGTCCCTGGGGCCTGGGATTCCTGACGGCTGGTCTTGCTAGTAAATAAGTGTGTTGAAGAAGACATTCAGTATCTCAGCCTTTTCCATATCTTTGTTACCAGGTCCCCCATCTCGTTGAGCAATGGGCTCATGTTTTCCCTAGTCTTCCACTTATCACCTGTGTACTTACAGAATCCTTTCTTGTTGTCTTTGACATCCCTGGCCAAATCAGTTGCATTTGGGCTTTAGCTTCCTTAACTTTTTCCATGCTCAGAAGTTGTTTATGTGTCCCTCCCAGGTTACCCATCCTTACTTCCAAGGTCTGTGTGCTTCATTTTGTGTTTAAGTTTGGGTAGGATCTTTTCGTTCATGCATGCAGGCCTTTTTTTTCCAACTCTCTTGAGCTTAGCAGAGGTGATCCTTGAATATTAATCAAATGTCTTGTGTCCCATTACCTAGGATTTTATCCTATGGGACTCTTCCAAGCAGATACTTGAAGAGGCAAAAGCCTGCTCTTCTGAAGCCTGGGGCTGTGAGCTTGCCTATCACCCTCCTTCCTGCTCTCAGAGTCTGGAACTCCACTGTCTCACGGTCATGGCAGCCGAGGCTGCCTTTGATTTTCACATCCCCAACAAGCACCTCCATTTGTGCATGTTTCACTTGGAAGAGGAATCATCAATGCACTTCAGGACCCAGATTTCTTGAAACACTGATAAAAGTGATATCAACCCCAGATATTGGTTTGTCCTTGACAAAACTGGGGCAATATTCCCATTACTCTGAGTGAGTGATTTATGTGTGAGCTTTGTACCAGCCCTTCTTAAGGAGCTTCCCTTGTTCTGTATTTTTTTATAAGCCATCATTTTGCTTATAATAACTGTACTAATTAACTGTCTTTTTATTCTTATTAATTTGGTGTTTCCAAATAAGTAAAAACTGTGAAAATATATTAGTGTTCAGTTGATATAATTTTTTGAACAAAGAGGAGAAATTAATTTCTATACAGCTGATCTAGTGCTATCTGTTCTCCCTAAAAAGAGGTGACTTCACAATCAGTATAAAATGAATTAGTGACGAAAGAAACCATATTTTACACATTATATGTGCATTTGTATAAAATACAATTACAACCAGATGTGAATTTCCTCATGTTATATAAAAGGAACTGTGTGTAACTTGAATTTGACTTCATCGTAACATTAGTATTCCCCTACATCTTCTTGAGGGTTTTTTTATGCTTCGTATTGATATATCAGAAGATGTTGTAGGCTGCTGACTTTTCTACAGAATTAATCTTAACTTTGATCTCTTTTATCATACTGTGCAGGAGTTCTGAAGAGAGCTAGTGGGGAGCTTTTAATAGGAGAAACTAGAGCAAATGAAACCAGCGTGCTTCCTGAACAGTTACTTCAGGTAGAAGAGGTGAGTATGAAAAGAGTCTTACACTTTGTATGGGATTTTCTTTTGTGTGTGTCTCCAGTGCAGACTTCCGCCATGTTCATTATAAACACCTATTGCCGTAGTTTTATTGCTTCAGCTACTGTGATTACTTTTATGTGCAAAGTTTCAGTTGAGATGGAATAAAATCTCATGGCATTCAAAGAAGTGGTTGGTATTCAGTATTTAATAACAGAAAAAACATAGGTGTAAGACACCTCATAACAAAACAGAAAAAAAATTACTAAAATATGATAGCTTTCTTTATATTATAAATATAATAAAGAATCTTAAAGAAAATCTATGAAGTTCTTAGAATTTAATCATAAAGATTCTTGCTAGAGGCATAGGTACTCATGCAATGTCTAGTTTCTTTGATGCCAACAAACTACTGTGAGATAAGCACTATGCTTTGTAGAATGTACATATGAGATTTTTATCTGGCTCCCATTTACTACAAAACACATTTTTTTGTTGATTTTATGGCACCTAAATGCTCCAATAAGTCTGATACTTTATGATAATGGAATTTAATTTCTTAATGGCTCCATTTTAATGCTGAAATTTTTTTAAAATGTGCTTTGGATTGGTGTGTGAGACTAATGTTCTTATGTATTACAAAGAAGAATATTTTGGGTAGATTAGGATGTACTTGATCCCTATCAAAAAAATCGGGGAGTGCAAAAGTGTGTGTCCATGGGGGCTGTCTCTGTGCTTACAGGAGCTGAATATTGCTAGTGGGGAAAGAGAAAGGAAGGAGGCTACAACTCTTAAATTGAAGTAAACAGGAAGGGCTTCACTTTGTAGCCTTTCATTCTCTTCCAATTTAGTGTTAAAGCACAGGAATAGCTAGGAATCTTTCTTTTCTGTTCTCCTACTGTGCCCTCATGGTGGAGATATTTACTGAACATCATCTCATGTCATTAAAATATGTCTCTTACAGTGGTGCAATTCTTAACTGGCCACTTCTGGAAAGGTTTAAGTCTGATGTAAGTCATAAGAGCAATGCAAAGTCAGATAAGTTGAAAAGTAATCATGCCCTACTTCTAGCAACTGTTACACATAGATGACTTCACAAGTCGCTGTTAAAAGAAGGCAAGGAACTGATGTAAACCGCAGTAAAAGCCAGCATTGGCTAAAAACTACAAATCTCTATTTAAACATTTTAATCTTTGCTAAATCCAGTTCTAGAGAAGTGGCTGTGTTAAAACCAGCTTCTCTTAAGTGTTTCCCATTGAGATTCATGGTAAGTAACTTCCAGTTGTTACCTTGCAGTGAAAATTATTACAGGGTGTACATTGCTAGATTACTTGTTATACTATTGAAAATGTCTATAAATTCTTTTGACTTTGTTGAGTAAATTCTGTTAAAGATTACAGATCAAGGAAAGATGAAGCATGATTTTTTTAAAAGCTGTCTTGTTTAAACAAGAATTTTTTTTTCTTAAAAATTTGATGACAAGTTTAATGCTGTTATGCATGTTTTGTTGAGTGTAAACACTGCTTTTAATATTACTTCAATGCTAGTGGACTATATTTTAAATTCTTTAAATTAATTTTAAAATATGATGATGTCCTGTAATTTAATTACAGATGTGCATTTAATTTTCAGACAATATTAACACTCAATAATGACTTTTGATTGATGTAATTTTAATATGTATTTCAGCCTGTTGTACTGAATTTTGGCTGGAGAAATGCATTTAAAGACCTGTCTTCTTCTGTGGCTCACTGTATAACGATAGCAATTGAGGATTTTTCATCTAAAATTCTTCAACATGAGCAGAAAGAACAGTTTTCAGCTGCAGGCTGTGCAATGAGTCTTGTAAACAACCAGCAAATGAGGGAGTCCTGCAGAGCAGTCCAACAGGAGGAGCAACCAAAACGAATTGCTAAGGCAGGTATCAAAAGATCTGAAGTTTGAAGGGAGACAGAATGCCAAGGCTGTTTGCCATCTACACTTTGAAGTACTTACAGTACTATTAATATTCTATATCTTATATAAATGGAATTAAGAAGAAAGTGAGAGGCATTACAATGTGAAGCTGAACAGAGCTTTATACAATAGCCTGTAGTTTGTACTTGAAAGAATTAACTTTAAACTTCACTGGCATTATTTTTTTCAGCCAAAAAGTTGTAAAGCATTCTGATTAGTATCTGCTCTGTTACTAAGTGGTTCGATGGGAAAATGTCGAAAGCTTTGAAATATGGCTATAAAGGGATTTCCTGTATTCATATCATTAGACATGCCATTCAACTAATTGGCATAACCAGTAATAAAGCAAATTTAGAGTTATTTGATTGGGCTGAAAGGTCATTTATTAATTAAATTCTTTCTGTAAGGACAGGTATGTTTGAAAGACATTTTTTAGTAAGCTTTGCAACTATTCTAGCAGATTTGAAATGCTGTTAATGAATGTTTGCTTGAAATAACCCTGATTTGGGGAGAGAATTTTAGGGAGATCAATGTATGAATTTATTAAGAGATGACTTGTTTGTTTCCAAATCCAGTGCTAAGAAATGTGTTTGTGTATTTTTCAAAATTAATTAGTTTAGAAAATTATTTTTATTTACAAGGAATTAACCTTCTGCTATAAATGTACATTTAATGACCTCAAAACCAAATGAAGGCATTACTAGCATAAGATGGTTTTAATATTTCCCCTAGTGTAGAATATGCAGCTTTAAAGCAAGAAGGAATGAAAGAATCTTTAATTTACTTTAAAGAAATGTTACTCTCTGTTCAAGAGATTAAAATGTTTGTAAAGCTGATTCAGTATATTTATGTTTCATGCCAATTTCATTATTCAAGAATCTGACCGTAGTGTGTATAAATTAAGCAGCGCTGTTAGAATGCAAATAACTTGGTGCCACATTTATTTCTCTCAGTTTTGTTCTGACATCGTGGAAGAACTTGACACATTGCTTCCATTGGCTCTGGCCTGCAGAGATGATTCTCTTCAGGAAATTAGAGCAAACTTTGTAGAGGCCTGCAGCAAAGTGGCAACAGCTGTTCTGGCAAGACTAGAGGAGAAAAGCAAAGACGTTCCCTTGAAGGCTCCCCTGCAAGACCTGTATGCTGCCCTTTCCACAGCGATATATGTCTTTCAGCATTTTACAATGTATAGCAGATTAATGAGAGAAACAAGCAAAAAGTATGTCCTTTTTATTTAAAATGTTTAATTCAAACATAAATAGTACAAGACTTCAGTCCATTTTGGTGATACAGTATGGTGGTAGTTTCCAAATTGCATCATATTTTTTAGCACATGCAATATGTGTACTATTTATGGAAATACTTGAATCAACATGATAGTCTAAAGCAGACATTGCAAAACAAATTATATATGTGTAATTTCTGCATTTGATTTGCCAATCACTGTTTTTTAATTATTAAATTTGAGGAAATAGGATTGTCCAGGGAACTGAATGTACTCTGCTGTCATATAAGTAAAGTGCTAAGGCCTTGATTTCCTTTTCTGACGTTTGCAATGCATAATTTTCATAAGATCGGATTTATTAGCACATAGCAATATGAGAGGACAATATAAAAATACAGTTCTGTGTTTTTTCTTATGCCATCTGTATTCAAACCTGTAAAGAAATACATACATTGTAGTTTTAGAATTTAGTTTATTATTACATGCTGAATAAAAATTAGAGAAGATATGAAGTAGGAGTGTAAAGTCAAAGACAGTGTTTGACCTGGTGGGCAATATAACTGCACTTGCTTTTAGGAGATTTTGACTTAAGGTACTAGGAGTCTCTTTATTGGTCCACATGTTTCTAGCCATGTGCAATTTAAAAGAAGTAACAGTGCTTTTGGGGAAGGACCCTGAACTAGCACAATTTCTAAGGAATGTATGATTTCTAAGTAGTTATATGCGCTGTTGAACTACTTTCCCTCTGATGTTTTACTGTCTCCTGCATGAAGTGTATCTTTGTGAATGGGAAGTCTGAGCCAAAATGGTGCTCAATAAATCTACTTAGGTGTATTATCAAAGAGTTTTAGTACGTATCTACCAAAAGCAATCTCTGTACTCTGTGCTTATGTTTTCTTTATCACACTCAGTGCTGATGTAATAATTACTGATGCAAGTATGCTGCAACACAGAAACTCCAAATAAGTGAATGACAAATGTACTTGTCTCAGAAAATAGGATGAAGTAATTTATTTCTCAGTGATTGGTTCAATGAGAATTTATAGACAAGCAGACATATTTTAAGAACTTTTGAAACAAGAAGTTGCAAAACTGAATGCTAGGTTCAGATTACAGGACCAAGAGGAAATGAATGATTGATACCTACTAATCAAAACTATTTGCAGTACTAGGGACTGTTACCTCCTAGTGCACAGCCTTTCAACCATTGTCTCTTTAATCATTCTCTCCAAACAGACCCCTGTTCCTAGTGCCTGTCCAACAATATCAGGAATTCATCAACATTCTCCAGTTTCAAGTTACAAACTACTGCATCAGAGTTTGTGCCACAAGCATTTTACAGGATGCTGAGAGTCACTACTGGGATGACTACAAAGCTTTTTATGAGGTGTGAGGTTAAGTTTACTGTGCCTCCTTTTTACAAAATGTGTTTTAGTGGTTGCCAGCTCTCTGACTAATCAAAAGCATGAGATCAGCATTGTTTTTACACAAGGATTATTGGAATTTACTCTTTTGAAATATCTATTATTGCAGGCAAGTGTCTCTCTAGAAATGATGTAGGAAAACATATTCATTTACAGATGAGATAGATTGTTATCATGAAGTGTTTGTGTCATTTACTTTGTAAAATATTTATTGTGTGTCAAGACATTTATATAGAACTCACTAAAGAGGACATCATCATTAATCTCTAAGAACTTTACACTTCTTTTAGAAAGTGTGACATATTAACCTTTTTTTCTGGGAAATTTTTTATCTGATTCTTTGATTCTTTGTTTTCAATTAGTTCCCCTTCTTACTTTTTGTGAGTAAAGGGTATAACAAAGAAAGATGGTCAATATAGTTACCTTAAGCATTCAACAATATATTTTTGAAATAACCAGTGCCATTTCACCTGCATTTTGAAGTCACAGGTCTGATCTATAGCTATAATCTTAGCGATTCTATGAAAAAATAAGAAATAGGGTTTTTTTTTTTCATTTATTGGATTTTTTTCCTACGTCCTAGTTAAATACAAACATAGGTTAATATCCATTGTTTGAAATTATTTTCACTTAATTTCAGGATTGAAGTATTATATGGGGTTTTTATCAGTAATAACTGAGATCTCTTGAGGACAGTCTTGTTCTTCCTTGTATCATTTTCTGTGCGAGACAGTTAGTGTGTTCTGTTAAGCATTTTCTAGAATTCTTACGTGAGAGAAAATTCTGTCTGATATGTGTAATCTATAGATGTAGTATAAGAAGCTGCTGAGTCAGTGACAAAATCTATGCTGGACAGGGCATGCAGACCACAGAGTACTCTCTCAAAATGTCCATCCCTCAAAGACAAGTAAATAAACATTTCAATTTCGTTTGAATGGAACCAGATGATTAGGTAAGAAATGCAGTGGCTTTTGGCAACTGATGAATCATGATACGATCTTCATTGTCTGTAGTCCCTATGATGCTGTGTCCTGTTTATTGGTGACCCAGTAGCTTCACCATGGAGAAATAGTTGTCTGACAAAGAAAGAATATGGAGTAGCTAAACAGTTTTATCATTACTGAGCAGAGCTGATGTGTGTAGGAAGGAATGAGGAAAACTGGTGTCTCAGCTCTGTATGTTTGCAGGATTTGAGGTGAAAAGTATGTAGTTTTACATCATCACTCTTTTCTTCTTACTGGGCCATGCGAGATGGCCCAAGTGTGGACCGTGATCTGCTCTGAGTTCCTTCAGGAGCTGTGCTGCTGGGCAGATGTTACTTCAATTGCCCTCTTGTAGGCATCCTAAATGGAAGAGATTGGATTAAGATCTATTGCTTGTTACAAAGAGGACTCCCTGCCGAAACTTCCAGCAGTGAGAGGTGGCTTCTTCCAACATATAAGCTCAGCAGGAAGAGTGTGCCACTGGGCCAGCTCTCCAGATTATGTTTTTGAATGAAGCTCTTAGTGTAGCAGACATCTGCTGTAGCTGTGGGAACTTATGTTTTCTAACAGTCAAAGAATAAAGAATTGTCTGTTCAGAGATAATACTGAGTGGCTTATGTAATAAAACACAGCTGCTCGTTTCCTGCTATATAAGCTAAATAAAAGCTCACATCTGTTTTTATTATATGAAACCTGCAAAAATAGCAGATGTCTTTCAGTGGTGTTGTCTAGAAATGGCAACAAATAGAAACACAGGTCAGAAAAGGGGAGTGAATCACATTTAAATCTTCAGTGATATTGTTGCTTCTGCAGTGGAGGTACAATGCTAAAAAGGGGAAAAAGAGCTATTACTTAAATAAACCAAAGCAGAGAAAGTGAAACCATTTATGCTTATAATTACAAAGTTAAAAAGTAAAACTTGTCAACTTTCAGTTATGTAAAAAAATTGACAACCTATGTCAAGAAGTCAATTTAGAATTACATTTTTGGTTATTGAATCTGCAAGGGTTTTGAAAATTTTTACATTTATTTTTTAAATAAAGATAGGGCCAAAATAAATTTGCTTCCATTAGGCATTCAGACTAATTATTTTTTATCTGGTAAGTTTATTCTGTAACAGTTGAAATGCTTTTGCAAATAAAGGGAAATCTCAGTAAAATGTAAGGTAGGGTTAACGTCTTATTTGGGGATAACTTTTACTTGAAGGTACCCTAAGAGTAATCATCTAAAAATGCAGGCATCTAGAAACATAGTAACATTCAAGTTATTCGAAGTTAGGAAGCTGTGAGTTGTGTTATGAAGTCAACTTGCACTTTCTTATTTCCATGTATCATGCAATAATATTGTAATTTTATTTCATATAAGTAAAATAGGAAAATGTTTTAATAAGTGCATTATTTTATTATATAAATTTTTGGTCAATGTAAGACAATCCCATTTTGACGGTATGGAAACACTTGTGAAGTGCTTGATTACAAAATACCAGAGGGATAATTTTTCTTTGTTTGCTTATTGAAATACAATGCTTATGGTTATATGTACAAAGAATAGTCACATGATTTTCTTTTGAAAGTCAGCCCTATTACAATTTTATCTTCTGCATTAGTGAAAACTGAAAAATTGGGTGCTCTAATTATTTGTTTTTCTTCTTTTTTTTTCTTAATGAAATAGCAGTGATGCCTATACCAGTCATAAATTCAATGACAAGAGAGGTGGTCACAAGCTTGTTTATTTTGTTCTTTGTCATAATTTGCCATTTTTTAATATAAAATGCACTTCAAGTATTACGTCAGAGAAAAAGAGAATAGTGACAACTTTCCAATAATCCGCTAATGTTCATGCTAATGTATTTTAAAAGAAGACAGATTATTTTGGATTTTTATTGTTAAAGAATGCCTATCAAACTCTAAAAGCATTTTTAAAATTGTGGGGTTATTTTATATTTCTGATAATGCTAAAATATCAACAAATTCTTAAAATATTTCTCAGTTCTTTTGGGATGTTGGAACTGAAGATTGAAGTCTCTGTTCTCAAAAAGCTTCATGATAATGCTATTTTCTGAATAGGTGTTAGTTGAACTATTTAAATGTGAGTTTTCCTGTGTACTTTTTAGAAATATTATGGATTAACGGCTGTGATTTTGACTCCTGTGTATTTATTTCTGTGTCTTAATGGGGTAGATCTGTTTAGACAATGAAATATTGATGCCAATGCTGATTCCATCCCAGAAACTGTTTGGTTTCAATACATTAAAATTACAAGAGGAAAAAATATCTTGGTGAAAAATTCTGGACATCTCTTATTATGGGTTTAATAGTTCAATTGTTCTTTTTACTTCTCTTCTTGCGTATTTTTTATATATAACCAAAGTTTTATAATCATGGTTATGCATAGCATTTATGAATCTGGGTAAATACATGTGTTTAAGTAATTTAAATAATTATTTTCTTTGTGGACAAAGGAGCTGCTCTGTTAAATTTGTCTGACTATTCTAGTGGGTACAGAATACTGTCTATGTTTTTAAACTAAACTTACAACACTCTGGGTTTTGAGAATAGGCTAATTGAAGATACAAGGGTTCAAATGCTGTGGTTTGATTTTGTGGCAGAACAGTAATTTTGTGACTGAAATGCAACATGTGTTTCCTTGCAAATAAAGATGTCTCACATCTTTTCTAGGACCATTTGTTGGTCATCATATTCCTGAAATTCTTTAGCTATTTGCTTTCAGATTGAATTAATTAGACCTAATGAATTGACTAGGAGTTAAATTGACATTTTAGAAGGTGTAATTTTGTTATGTAATGTGTGGTGGTTTTGATAGGGGGAAAGATGCTCATTTTCTGTCCAGATGTGGCATTACTTCTGCTGTGCTCTTCATCATGATCTACGGACTATTCTACCTCCAAAGACAGCCCAAGAGATTTTTGCAGATGTACTAGAGCGATGTTTGGATATTATATCCTCCAGATATTGTCAGGTGTGTCCAAGTTACAAAAGAACACCACAAATCAGGTAATGGTTGTATATTTAATGCACCATTTTAACGGATAAAATAAGTAAATGTTAGTTTTCTGTTATTCACTGCTTTGATTCAAATTTAAATGTTAGTGAACAGGGCAGAGGGGATAGACCAAATGTATGCATTTTGATGTTTGTTTTAATAAAAGATATTTTGTATATTTAAGTATATTTAGTAGGTATATTGCATACTGGGCCGAATCGAACACCTCTTTCAACTCTCTGTGAAATTGTTCCATAAACTGCTTAATTGGTTTGAAAGCCTCACAATGAAAGTGCACTGAGGATTGGTGATGCAACCAAAAATGTGGACAGAATTGGCAACGTCAGGATTAGAAATCAAGCTGTTGATTCATTGAGAAAACTTAATGTGTTCCAGTCGAATTTGTGTTTTTATAAGGCTTTTCAAGTGAAAGAGCTACAAGGGCACATCAAAAGATTGTCAGAATGATGCTAGTGGTATAGAAAGAGAGAGGAGAAAGGTGCTATTCCTTTTTCTGTCATTTTAGGAAATAAGAAATTGAAGTTCTTCTTGTTGCAATTCTTATGTTTTGCCAAAGAGGAGGGTCTTTTTGAGAAATAATAAAGCAGTTGTCTTCAAAGTAGAAGTTTACCTTTGTCCTTTCTCTCCAATGTCTTGTTTTACTGAATAAATAGGTGTGTTTCTCACAACAGAATCACACAGAATTAGAGAATGGGTAAAATTGGAAGGGATCACAATGGGTCATCTGGTCCAACCTCCCTGCTCAAGCAGTGTCATCCCAGAGTACATAGCACAAGACTGAGTCCAGACAGCTCTTAGATGCCTCCAGTGAGGGAGAATCCACAACCTCTCTGGGCACTGTGTTCCAGTGTTTGGTCACCCACACGGTAAAGAGGTTCTTCCTCATGTTCAGGCGGAACTTCCTGTGCACCAGTTTCTGACCATTGCATTTTGTCCTATTGCACAGCACCACTGAGAAGAGTTAAAGAGTTTGTAATTTTTAGAGGGTTAGAGACACTAAGCAGATACATGCTGTCATCTCAAGTTTTATTATGGAAAGGAGTATTGTCATGGAAGCTCAAGTAACTTGCACAAGATCACATTCTTGAAATGAGTAGGAAAAAACTGAAGTCTTATTCTACATACCTGTTAGTGTGCTCTATTCCTGCACTAACTTACTGTGATCAGGTTCTTCTGTATCTTTTGGTACAGAGAGGTTTTCTGAAATCTTTCCTGGAATTTTTCTGGGGAAAAAATGCCTTGAAATATGAAAAATACAATATTACTTAAGTGTCGTATTAGTCAATTCTATATTAATTTACTTCAAACTACTGAACAAGAAAGAACTTTTTACATTGTCATTTTGTAGAAAAGTTGTATATTCAATAAGGTGGTTCTTGAATTTTTCACTAAGTAAATTGAACTATCCAGTCATGAATAAATGAAAAAAAATTACTCGATATAATTCAATATATTTTTATCACAGAGGCTTTACATATTTTTTAAATGATGTTGTGGTTTGTGAGGGTATCTTTTCTCCCAATGGTTCTTGAAATGGTAGAGAACTGATGTGTAATATGGACAAATGTCTGTTTATGTGTGTTTGCCTAGATTTTTCAAAAATAACATGATCCTTGAAAATCCATATGATCACATGTGCATCCATGGCTTTTAGGTACTTAAGTACTTTTTTAAGGTCCAACCTCATACCTCCCATGTTTTTTGTGTTATTCACATGTTTCCTATGTGTTGTATGTCAGCATAGTCTTGTGAGATTATACTGTTGTAGTTTGGGTTCTTGCTGTTGTTCAGGCCAATGACACATGATGCTTTGCCAGCCAGTGTCAACAGGCAACAGACTACTGACTGAGAAATGTTCCACATTATAATATGTTGCATGGAGTTAGTTTTGCAAATTGATGATTAAATTCATTTGTTCCTATTTTTTGCCCCATCAGAATTTGAAAATAGTATGTACATTTTAATTATAAGAAAACAAAATTTAAATTTATTTTCTTGTAGTTTAGCAAGTAAATTGTTCTTGCCTAGTGAGACTGTCCTTTGAAAAAGAACATTTCCAAATTTTTTGAGTCTTCTTTTTACTAGTTTCAGTAACAACTTGTCTGTGGAAGAGTTGATTTTTTACAGAGTAGTGGATGCTGACTTCCTGCATCACTGAAGAGGAAATTTAAAGTCCATGCTATGATTTTGGTGTTTTTTCTTGTCAGAGGAAATGTCTGTTTAATTGAAATTTACCACTATCCAGATGTCCTAAGTAATGTTATTCTTGGGGTTTTTTTGCCTACAGAACTGATATTGCAGCAATTTTGATGTCCACTGAAGATATGCTCTGGTCAATTTGTAGTTCTGTGCAGGAGTTTCTGAATCCACACAAAGACAGAGATCTCAAGATCTATAAAATCCATAGCCACTGCAATAGTCTGATCTCTGTGCTGGCTATTTTAACTTCACCACTGAAGAATTTGTATGAGTGAGTATGAAATAAACATTCGATTTGAGATAAAATTGGTTCTTGAGCTTACATGGATTAATCTACAAGATGAATTTATGTGTTGAAATCAAATGCAGTGCATGGTATTTTAATAGTTTTTGACTATTTCTCAATTTGATCCTGGACTTATTTTTGTGATCTTACCTAAAGCCTGCTTATATCCGCTGGGATTTTATTAGCTTTGGATCAAACTCCTGTGCTGTACATTTTTTTGTCTGTTAATAACATAGACCATAGTGAAAGTCTGGATTGATTTCCTCTGTGACAAAACCAGTAGAATTTCATTAATAATTACTGTCCCAAATTTGCAGTTTTATTTTTCAGTTAGGACAGATTTATTTTGAAATACAGTCTTATTGATCTGAAAACATTTACTACTATGGTACCAAAGACTTTGGCAAGGTATTCAAGGACTTAGTCATTCATCAGTTGGAAAAAAATCATCTTACTAGTTCAGATTTATCTACTTTAAGCTTCTGGCTAAATCAGAATGTTGTCATCTGATAATATTTCTAGAAGTACTGGAATGTAAAGGTAATTTACTGAAATGATCATCTGGTTACATGACCAGTATACTTCAACAAATATAGTTAAAAGAGTAAGAGTATAGAATGCCCATATTTATAAAATCATGTCTTCACAAGTCACAGCTGTAAAAAAAAGGACACTTAACTTGCACTGAAATTGGGTCTGAGTCTTTTGTTGCTAAAATTCTGCTGTAAATTTGGTGTAAGAGACAATACGAAGTGAGAACACAAATTAAAAAAAGAGGAACAACAAAACCCCAAGCTAATGAAGCCACATCCTATTGAACTGGCTTTTACTTCATTATTCTAAATAAGAAAATTCTAGGTAGTACTAGGGTGGAGACCTCCTCTTTAACTAAAATTTTTTTGTCATGTGTGGGCTGATTTTAATATTTATGGGCTCTAAAGAACATGCAAAAGTGGATTGTAACTGGATGTTTCATCTTATATAACACAGGCTTATGAATAGACAGCAATTTAGAAGGTGGCTCAGGAACAGATTAGGTAGTCCTGCTGTGGTAGTAGTAACAGAGGCAGGAAAGGACATTGCAGTAGCTGTAACTGCTTCTACTGTCAGTTTTGGCATTTCACCTTTCTTTTATGAAAGCCCTTAGAATGATGGACCAAAATAAATATGCCATATAATTTGTTCCTTTTAGCGGTTCTAGTCTCCTCCACTGATCAATGTTGTTTACATATTTATCTATACATAACATGACAAAAAAATGTGTGCTTACTGGAGAACTCAAGGAGTTTCAGAACAAAGTGCCAATGAAAAGCTTGTTTTTTATTTTATGTAAAATGCTGCAGGTAAACAACTTGGTCATATAGCTTTCATATTTAGGGATATGAATTTTATTACCTGAATTTGCTTATCTGGAGATCAAAAACTTGACATGTGCAGAATGTAGCAGCTCATTTAATTTACTACAAAGTACTGTGCAAATCACCACCAAAATACAGCAGCTTTGTTTAAAAAGAATACAAAAAAATTGTCATATTTTATTCTATGGTTACAAAAATAGTATTAATGGTGAAGACCATTTCTATATAGATGATGTTTTAGGGTAAGTAAAATAGGATTTTTTTTAATGAACTTGTATTCAGAACTTGTGTTTTCACAATCTGTGAGGCTCCATTATAAAAACATTTTCTTTATATTGTATATTTAATTGCAGCCAATATTTGTCAGGTAACCTAAGCCAGTGTCCAGAGTACAAAGAAAAAAGTAGTTTAGCCAATCAGCTTCTTAAATGACTATATCCAGTTCGAAACAATTTGATATAGTGAATTTTATGTATAGTACCTAGGTCCATTGTTTACTGGGGTGTGCATACCTCATCACATTAAGAATCTATCAATAACAAATTTTAAAGTTATGCCCGCTTTTAAAGGAATCTTTCATCAATTCTCTGTGCAATTATATTGTATAATCACAATTTCCATCTAATACCTTGGCTCTATATCTTTCAAACCTTTGGTAAAATTAACTGTGAAATCAAGATTTTTGTTTTAAATTTCTCATGTTCTCTTTTGGTACTGGAAGTTCTCCCTTAAGTGACTAGATGTCAATTAATCTTTAGACTTCTCAGGAAAGTTCTGTGTAATCATAAAAGTGGCAATGACAGAACATTGTTTTCTAGGAGTTGTGTAATAATACAACTGGCTTATTTCCAATTTAGTAGAGAAGCTGTATTCACTATTGCTTAAGGGAACTAAAATTATTCAAATTTCTTAATTATTTTGTGGAAATTTAACAAAACAGTAATGATGCCGAAAGATTAATAATATCCTTAACTTCAAATAAGGTGATTCTGGCATATGTTTTCTCATTCCTAATTTTCTGATCTAGAATTTCTTTTCTGTATGACAAGGTTTCTTAGATCTGGACCGAAATTCACCTATGAATCTTGGGTTATCAGGTTTTATTACTTGTTTTTCTGTGCTTCATTTTTCTGTACCCTTCTGTGGCTTTCCTGAAGTATCTTTAGCATACTGGAAATGCTGGTTGGAAAGGACTGCTGGAGGTTAATCTAATCTAGCCTCCTCCTCAAAGCCGAACAATCACCCAGAGCAGTGAAACATGACTGCGTTTGACTGACACACCTGACACATGTCAACCTCCAGGACCTGAAGTTTTACAACTTTTTGTGAAGCCTGCTCCACAGTTGCCATGCCTTAGTGCAAAGTATTGACTAATATCTAGTGTGAACCTTCAAAGCTGCTGGCTGTAACTTGCTGTATCACATCAGACCCCACTGAGAAAAGTTGGTCAGTGTTGTCTTTGTAATTACTCTTCGGGTGGTTGTAGGCTGCCATTAGATGAATTGACACTTTCAAGCCACCTCTTCACCAGAGTAAAGGAGTCTAGGGCCCTCAAAGATTTCTTACAGATGATTCAGTTAAGTCTTCTGCAGTTTCCTCACATCCTCCTTCAACTGTAGGCCCAACAGCTGGACAAAATATACTAGGTAAGGCTTAAACTTTTGCCAAGCAGATGAAGTAAATCACTGTCTTTGTTTTAGTTGCTGTGCTACTCCTAATGCAGTCCAGTGTGTGGTTTACTTTTTTTCTAGTGACAGTGTACTGTTGCCTTGTCTTCAACATGCTGCTGCCCATAAACCCCAGGTTTGTGGTTGGATAGGGTGGCATTCAGACTAGCTAGGTCTAGTTAGTCCCAGCCTAGGTTATTGTAATTCTGTTGCTGGAGTAAACAGTTGCTCTTTACCTCAGTCAACTTTGTGAATTTCCTTCAGCCCAGTCATCCATGAGTAGGCACTCAACTGTTCGTTGTGTTAACTACTGTGTCCGCTTACCCCACTTTAGTGTCACCTGAAAATGTCCTAAACTTCTGTTCTCTGTCTGCTTTTGTCCGCTTTGTTGAGGACCTATTGAACAATGAGCGTCTAGAATGTGCTCCCCAAATCTACTAAGTGTTGCTGTTTTCTTGCTGCTTACTCAAACCTCTGAAATAAGAGGATTTTCATACTTCTGAATTTCCAGTCATCATTGTCTTACTCACTGACAAGATTGTTGTCAGTTACTCAGTTCTAGTAGCTGGGGTTTCATGTAATGTATTGCACAGTTTCAGTGCTGCCTGTGAGTACACAGCAGAAATCCAATGCCACTCTTCACTCAGGAGTTTGTAGAGAAGTAAATTATCTGGGCCTCAAAGTAGAGACTGTCTTCTGTGTCAGGTTGAGGGTTGCTCAGTTTGGAGCAGATCTATTCTTGTGCTTTCTCTGATATTCTTTAGTCTTTTGTACTAAGTAGGTGATAATAGTCTCTAAAAGAAGAACATAAAGAGTAAGGTGGATGCACCTTTTTGAGATTTCATACTATGAATTTTTATATCTTACTTTCTCAATAAGAAGTCAGTTAAATTATTTAAATGTTGAGAGAAGTATTTAGAGAGTCTGTTGGCAAAATTGCACTCTATTGTTGTAAATTCAATGTCATTCAGTATTAAAGACTGAAAACATTTCTCTTTAATATATGAGTAATAACTCATGAAGTTGCTTTTTTGTAATGTTTATTCCTTGCACAGAGAGAATTGTATGAAGACTACAAGGAAATACTGTTAGGATGCATCTTGTTGGTATCTCATTTCTTCACACCTGCACTCAGGCTTACAGGATCAATTCTCACCTTGTCATACTCTGCTGAAGACTAAAACCACTATAACTTAAAATCTTGCTTTGGTATTAAATCCACTATTTGCTGCTTTGAGATAATAGGCAGCTGCTTTAGCATAACTTGAAGCTAAAACAAATGTCCCACTAGCTATTATTGTACTTCTGTCAGAAGAGTAGTTGAGTTCAACAGTCTGGCACAGAGTTGGGTTTTCCTGGCAAGAATTACATAGCAAGCGGTGGACATTAGGAAATGCTGTCATGAGCATTACTGTATTATCATTAGACAGTTGATTTTTTAGTAGTATTTGAAGTTACTCTAATATTTAAACAATCTTTAAAAGCCTCAAATTATCTCTATCTCACTTTAAAACTTTCTGTAGAGATTTCGTTATAAGCAAATAAGTCAGAATCCAAAAATCTGCCCTGTGCTTCTCCTTAGGATACAGCTAAGAAGACATGCTTAACGAGCTGCTTTAGTCCATAATTCTCTCAAACAGTTCCCACACAACCAATAGACAAGATGTGGTCCTTTTTTTTATTAGATTGCTAACCAAATGTATTTATCACACTTTCTTGTAGGATGTTTGCTCTATGCTTTGCTATATTCAGAAAAAAATATTTCAGTGGATGAGAGACAATATTTCTATTTTAGTTTCGTAATATTGAAATTACCGTCCTTAAAATAATTCTTTTTGAGTTTAAGTTCTTCCTTTAGCTATATTAGAATCTCAGCTTTATTTTTAATCTTCAGGTTTTCATGAAATCACAAAGAGTACAAATTCACTGTGCTAATCCTTCTGCTCAGATTTTGCTTACTTAGGATCATTTAGGTATCAGTAGTAAATTCTTTCTACTGTTTTTTTCTTTATTAGTAAGATTGATTTCCAAATAAAACAGCCTGTCTTTTGGAGAAATTCAGAAACTATACACTTACCTTTCTTGTTGAAAAAGTATGATTTTCTCTCTTCTTTCATCTGGGCAGTGACCTAAAAGATGTGTAACTACAGTTCTGAATTACTTTAGATGAAAGGTAAAAAATCCACAGCCAAATAAGATGAAAAGTAAGGTACCTGTGAAGCGATAATTGTTTATAGTTAATGGAGAATGGAACAGGCTGGAATTCCTCTCTGCTGGAATTGTATGCAGTGTAAATGAGAATAAAAAGGGAAGAGGCCAAGGGGCATCCATTGCTATCCCACGTTATTGAATCCTAGTGGCTGCTAGAAAATTTTACAAATACTAATAATTTATTACTAAACAGTAGTTAAAGGCAAATATTAAATTATAGAATCCTGTTCTTACACATATTTATAATCCTATCGTATAATTAATTGATAAAATGTTTCATTTTTAGTGACCTTATATTATGCCTCTCACATCATTTGAGTAAGTGAAGTATTGCAAAAGTGACAACTGGTCACAGTCTAGTTCTTCTCTTTTTCCTTGTATTTGAAAACAACCAGTATTCCATTTCTCTCAAGCCAGTGAAAGTCCAAAGCTTCTGGTTCAAATTTTTGTCCAGTTTTATCCAAAGTCTATATGTACTTGCATGTCAGTCAGTATAATTTCAAAAGATACTCTACATATCATTATTATAAAAATATTGAAAATATGATGCATTTTTTATGCAGGAAGTAAAGAGCTGTAGAAATGAATGAAGAGGAATTTGCTTATCGAATGCATCTTCAAACATAATTTGAAAATGTGTTAAATACACAGAAAAAAAATACAAAGAAAAGTTGGATAACAGCTATTAGATACTGAGTTTCAAGGAGTGAAAGTGAATAAAATATAGAATTATATTTTTTACAGTACCTAAATAGATTTGCAATTATGTGTTTGCATACATGTATTAGTGGTATTTATCATAAGGTATTTTCTGTCTTCTCTTCATATATATACTTAGTGGTAGTGATCCAAGGTCTCCCATGTAATTCAGAAGTATTTGGTTTCTTTCAGGACATTTCTGGATAATTCTGATAAACATCTTCCTCAAGATTTTTCAGAAGTCTTTTATGATCCATTACACTGGTTATTTTGCATACCATCATCCTGTTTTTTCTTACTGAAGTGAGTATCAAAAGTTGATTGTTGTAAAAGGATCACTAGATAGTCAGTCAAATGTTGTTACATTTTGAAAAGAGTATATCTGAATAAATGTCTAATTAATATTCTGATTTTAAAAAACCGTAGAAGCATTTTTTAATTCATTACAGATTTCTCTAATCTTTAAAAGTGCGAAGAAAAGTTGCACTGAAAGCACTGTGTTTTTCCAGTCTATTAATTATGTTTGGTATTTGAATTATCTGTAAGGTTTTCTGGCTTTAATTAAAGAGTATATAGTTCTTGACAATACAGAAGTTCAGCACAGCTGATGTTCTGAAGGACTTATAATTAAAGGAGAGATAAAGAATGTATGCCTTTCTGTTTAGGATTGCTGTTTAAAATGAAATATATGGTACATAAATGACTCATTGAAAAATATGCTTCCTGATCGTAGTTGAATTTTCTGGAGATTCTTGAATGATTAGAAGCAAAAGTTTAACTTTTCTGTGTCACTGCATATAAGAACAAGTTACATAGAAGATACATGCTACCAGCTGTGCTGTTGTTTGCTTTCTAATTTTGAACCGAAAGCATTCCCACGCCAGTGCAGATCCTCTCCTAACCCCTTCACCTCTCCCTCCTCCTCTTCAAAGTTATTTCCTGACAGGTTTTTACTCTCCGTTTTTATGAAAAGCTGTTTTTGTGAGATGTTGCTATGTTTTCTGAGAAAGTATTTTTATATTTTGGAGGAATACCTTATCAAATGAGTGGTGACCTATTGATGCCCCTTGTGCTTTGGATTTTTTACCTCTTTCCTTGTACACACAGTATCTTGTACCTTGTCTTCCCTATAATTTTCCCCATATTACACAAAACATGCTGATTTCTCTCCATAGGCTTCCCTCCTAACTGCATGTCATCAATCCTGTTTTCTCCTTCCCTGGTTCATCTGGTATCTGCTGAACCAGAGCAATATGCATTGTGACTGCATCAAAGTCAGGTGGTTTGCTAACTACATGCCGGACAGCGTTGAATAGCTGGTGAAATTAGAATGTGTCCTGCTTACTTAAATAGTAATTTAAGTTCTTATAAAGCTTGAAAGATCATGTGTGTTTATCAAGCTTCAAGGAACTTTGTCGGTGGCTTTTTAAGTTATGCATGGTTGGAGAGAGAGGAGAAGGAGGGATACAGTAGAGGGAATGACTGGATTAGAAAGGAATGTAGTCATCCATTTCTGGAAAATTTATGCTTCATTAAGTTTTCATTGTAGAAAAGACAACAAGTTTTTTGATGTCCTCATGCAAGGCCAGATCTCAAAATTTAAATTATACTGTGAAGTACGAGTTTTGGAAGATGATTTCACAAGTGAGTACTATGCTGTGTAACAGTATGTAAAGGAAATGCTGGTACCATTTCAGTCTGACATAACTATCTTTCCTGAGGTAGAATTAGGATAAAATTGAATAAATAGCAGAAAACTATTCCAGAGCTATGTAGTATGCACTTATCTTCCCTGGAAGAAAGGTAATAAAATACACAACTTCTTGATGACCAAATAGGCAAATGAGAAGTACAAAAGAGTACATCTCAGAAGATACAGTCAGTGTACCTATGTGAGAACAGTCCATATATACAGAGAGCCTTGTGTACTGTCCTGGTGATAAATGAGTGAACTATATTGGTAAAATATTTAATGTTCCCTTTTAACAACACATCTTTCAGCTGCTCAGAAAAAAAAAGTGAAGGATTCTATATCTAATGAGTAATTCTGAGGTGTTCTAGTTTTTTCACTAGTTTTATACTCTATGTGAACGAAACTTTTTTCCCTTCAAATTCTGCCTTTAGAGCATTATCAAGACACATTATGTATAAGTATTGCAGCTAACTGTATTTCAGAGCATCGTAATTATTTGTGGATTGTTTTCTTGTTTTATATCTTATATCTAATGAATATATATGTTCACTGTCCATAACAAAATTGGAAGCACAGGCTATTGTATACCTCTCAACTGTGGCCACCTGATTTTTAACTGAAGACTCTAACCTGTCATATATGTAGCTATTAAGTGTTTAGTCTTTCTAAGATTGGTATTTCAAAAGAAAGTTTTACTAGTTCCTGAAATAAATTTGTTTACTATGGAACCTGATTTCCTACCTTATTTTTCACTGCTGAAAATGGCTACAGTCTGTTTAATTTTATCAATTGGCTCCAACATCAGTGTCAAGGTTTTTACCATGAATGAGCATATTTACTTGCCTTATAAAATCTTGAACTTACTACTTGAGGTTTTCTTTCTGTCTTGAATACAAACCAAAATAATATGGTTGGTTATCAAACTAAATAATTACTGATAATTTATATTACAGTTCCTTTAGTGGTAATTGTGATTCCTTTAGTGGTAATTGTGATTCATTCTTTGCCTCATTTGGGGTTTATAATCATACCATTTGCAAATCAAAGTTGGGGTTTTTTTCTTCTACTATACAAAACAGGACATTTATATGTGTGATATTTATATGTACTTCACCTTTTGTCACTTTTTATGAGGCTTATTTTCACTAGTACTGAGCTATGAGGATGAGAGAACATATGTCTCTCCATATGCACGTTACAAAACTTCTCAGTGCATTTATTGGTGCTAGCTTCATGGCTGTAGAGAATGTCTGCTATATTTTGTTTTTCCTCCAAGTGAGTCACACCATTGTACATTTCAATTTGCAAGATGCTTAAAGAGCCAAGAACTGGTGTATATTACAACATGATAACTTCCCATCTGGTCAATGACAGACAGGTTTGGGGTTTTTTTTCTTTCAATTCAGATATTCTAAAAATGTACTTTATTTCTATAGGAATTTAAAATATTATTCTTCATAAATCTAATTGACCCAACTTGTCACTTATCTTTTAGTTTGAAGGCAATGAGTGACCTTATTAGTTAGGATAACATGACATTAAAGGAAGAGAAAAAAATTAAACTGGTCCAAATATTTTAACTGAATTAGTGAAGTGTTGAGTTTGGTGTCAGCCATAGCATTAATTCTAGTGTTAATATATAACTGTTTTAATTTTAACTTTAGTTACTAACTACTGATTAGATTATATATAGATTATATGTGCATTATATTGTATGTATAAAACTAATCTTGAACATATGGAAATTAAGATAATTCTTTTAAGAATGCAAAGTTCTAATGTTTGAATACAGTATGTATTTTAAATATGGAGAATTTACTTTGACTGCAAGTTCTATCAAGATTTAAATGTATATGTTTATATATTTTTGGTAAGTATTACTAGAATCCAGTCTGTACTAATATGCAAATATAATTGTAGAGTCAGTGCTACACTGTCAGCAATTATATATAAAGTACCAGATGAAAATCACAAAAGCTGTACATAAGGTTTCCTGGCATAGACATTGATTATGAAGTTAGAGGTATTTGCTTTAGTGTTAAAATTGCAAAGGCTGAGTTGTCTAAAATCTTCCTTTACTAAAATGACTATTACAGTGGAGTTTTGTTGTAATAGTGGGATGTAAGGGCCCTGCTGGAAGATGGTGCTATGGTTTCCTTAGGTGACTTCAAGGCTGCCCTGCGGGATGTGTGGCATACTGCTTTTTCTGATAATGGAAACACAGACATGTGAGGGACTAAACTAGAGGAGTGTATCAGCTGACATTTTCTTTTCCAGGACTTGTGGGTTTGTATTGAGTATATTGTATAAATAGCAGCCTTGGCTCAACAGCAAAATATTTGTGCAGTCATATAGTTCCTTCATGCATGCATTCAAGCATAGTTGGGTAAGTCAGAGATTGTAAAAGTATGCAACTTAATAGAGAGATACCCCTCTGTTAGAACAACCACATGAGCCCATATTAGTTCTGTCTCAAAAGTGAAAAAGTTATGTGTAAATGTGTTTGAGCAGAGGCATATGAATCCTTCTCTAGTCTGACAGGAAAATCCCAGACTTAAAACCTCCTGATGAAGAGGAGCTGAAGGTGGTTTTTGCATACTGGCAGATAATATTTATACCTGCACAGTCAGTGCATCAGTCCATATGAAGTCCTTACAATCATGCATGTAAAATTCGTGTGCATGAAAGTTTATGTATGAGGTGCATAAAGTTTCAATGTTAGCAACTATTGTTGTAGCCAAAAAAGTAAATACAGTGGCTAAACATCAGTTGAAATTTAATTTTAGGACAACCTTCAAATTTATAAAACCTTACATGTTAAAGAAAAAAGAAATTATCCACAATCCAATTTTGAAAACTTGTTTTTAAAAATGTTTCAAGAAGAAAATAATAAATACAATAGACGATAAACATTTGAAAAGACAGATTTGTTTGGTTTTTGTTCAACTGTAATGTGAGTTCAATGATTGGTGTTGGGTCACTGGCTGTGTTCAGAGTAAGCCCTGGAAAATTATTCAGAAACCTCAATTTTTGCAGAACATGGAAATCACTAGCAGAAAATAAACTGCAAACAGAAAATAAACTGCAATCTCTTTAAAAGCTAGTGAATACACTAGCTAGTAATACACTTTCTCACTTCTCCCTGCTGGTAAGTGTTAACCAGTCTAATATTTCTTGTGGATTTTTGAGGACATGTAAGAATTGCTCAACCTAAAGTGGAATTTTGCAACCCCTTTGAGCCTTTTCACTGTTTCTTACTTAAGAGCTTGATATACGTCATCAAGGACAGACACTTCAGATCTCTTACTCAACAATAACTTCAATAGTAAACTAAAAAATAATACCTTACATTTATTCAACTGCAGGAAAAAACCTCCTTTTTGCCTGGTAGAACAAGACAAATACAGTTCCATGAAAGAGATAAACGCAGTTGTTTTGTATCAGATATAACTGTGGCAGACTAACAAATATCAATTTGCTTTTAACTAGTTGAAATTAAATGTAATTCTTTCTCTGAGCTGCCTTAAAGTAAGGAACCATGAAAGCATTTTCAGAGTAATCTGGGAGAGATTGACACTTAAGAGAGTTAGTGTTACATCTGCAATTTAAAGGTATTAATTTCATAGATAAATTAACTATATTATTCTTTCTGTCTTTATCTTATGTGTTGAAAGGACTCCATCAGCCAGAGAAATGGCCGCCCAGGGTCTGCTGAAGCTGCTGTTATCTCAGCCATACTGTAATTTGAACTTGCTTTTGGAAACATTGCTACATCGTGATTGTCTGTTAGTGAAAATTTTGCTGAGAAGCTCAAGTAAGTATTGATACTGTCAATCCATATAAGAATATCAGTGAGAAAAACAAAATCATTTTTAACTACTTAAATGCTGGAGGAAGGCTGTCAACCATTTTTGGGGGTTAGATACCCATTTACTTATCAGTAGGACACTTCTTGAATGAGTAAAAAGATAGAAAAAGTTTTCACCTTTTTAGTGAGAATTTGCACTCAATTAATGTATTAATAATTTCAAAGCAATGCAATTTGATAAAATAGGCTGCTATGGTAAATGCAAAAGAGTCAAAATCAATTTGAGCTTAGTGGAGCTTTGATACCACAACTACTGTACACAGGTTTTTAAAAGTGTGGATTAGTAGTCTAAAAGACCACTTTCAAAATTATATTTGAACAGTGGAAAGCTTCTTAGATGTTTTGTTGAAGTTATTATATGTTTGTCACTGTAGGCATTCTAGAATTACATATATATGCTTCTGCTTCTTAATTCATTGATGCTGTTTTGAAAGTAGAATAAATAAAATAATGTTTCTACAAATTTTTCGTTGCATTCTGATGGTGTTGTGTTTGAAGCAACAAACGTTATCACATCTTTCCTTTAGTAGTTTGCAGATCAAATGATATTGTTGAGTGGTATAATCACCTGCTTGACTTAATTTTGCAGGAAAATGAGAGTCTTGGTGTTTGTATTTCTTTGGCAAAAGAATTCTTCCTATTTATCAAAAAACCTGTTAGGTCCACATAATATTTTATATATGTATATACATACCATGGTTTATTTCTGTCATTTTAAAATGGTCTAATACTTGTCAGGAGTACAACAGCTTACACTGCTGTCATGCATCTCATTGAGAGCTGTGGTGCATACACTTGCCTACTCAAACACATGTCATCTTTTACAAAGACTGACAAATGTTTGATCAGGGTCGTAGTCTTACCCTATGTTATCCAGTATTGAATTTTACTATCTGTTTAAATTAGGTAATAAGTGATAGAATATATTAGACTTTTGACTGACCAACCTCTTAAGCTTTAGGGAAATCCATGTTAGTTTGAATTACAAACTCTGTTATTTACACAGGCTTTATTAATGTAACTTCAAAATTGGAACGAATAAACTTTCAGTTTAAATAAAGTTGATATCTGTGATGATCCATATCATCTAAATTAATTTCAATGGGGTTAATTGTCTAATGACAAAAAATTTGTATTCTTTGTTCCTTCTCCTATACAGCTAAGTATACCATAGTTTTTGAGCAATTTGCCCTAGTGGTAACAAAACTCCCTGGTATTTAACTGCATAAGAATTTTTTTAATAGGAAAAGCCTTCTCACATTTTTTACATTCAGTCTTTCCTTCTCCTTTTAAAAAACTGTCCAGAAGGCAAAAATCTTAGATATTGATGAATTTTTTCTGTATTGTTTTAACACTTCGGGCTACTCAAAGTAGACATCATTCAAACACATTAAATTTCATTGTAGTCCCATTGTTCTCATGGTTGTACCATGGGGAGGTTCAGAAGGAATGTATATTCTCCATCATAGTGGAGAGTACTGTTGGGATTGCCGAAGTTTTTTCAGTAGAAATAGTATTTGGGGAGAAGCTATGTATGCATGATTCAACTTGCTAAATATTATAAGAAGGATCTCATACTTGTTGAAGCTATTAAAACTCCATGTATATACTCCACTATTTGGACAGGAAGGTAACAAAATGTGCACTTTTGTCATTTTTTTGTGCAATACGATGTATGGAATGTACATAAAACTTAAAATATGGAAATATAAAGTTATTGCATCAAAAAATACTAAAGGTAATAAATCAGGTTACCAAGACCCAAACCACTTGTCTCCAGTGAGTATGGCTACTGCATAAAGGCAACTTTGAAAAAATGATTGAAATGTTTGATTTGCACATTTGACCTCTATAATGAGCTACAAGTCTAAATAACCTGTGTGTTAAATTACAGTGCCATATAATCCTAGAGTTTTTTTCTATAGGTCCAACATCCAGCAAATTTCTTCAAGATGCGTTCTTGAGTGAGTAAAGGGTCTAAGGTCTCTGCTGTGGCTTTGCAGAGAGAAATAGTGAAGGTAGCTGGTATGGTGTTAATTTTCTGACAAAACAAACTGTTTTGCAATTTACTTGGCAGATTTTTTTTTACCATAATTGCCTTATCATTCATGGATGTGAAACAGAAATGGATTATTTTGACAAGCAACAAATAATAGAGGAAAAAAGGAAGTGGTGCTTGTATAAAATGAGTAACTGAATCCAGCAGATGCTGATATAAAAACATGAAGGACGAAAGTGAATGCTGAGAATTTCTGCTAGATTTGCTCTCAATACACAGCATGCCAGTAGAACAGTCTGTGACTTCTAGTTTGATAGTCATTATTTCCAGGAATCAGTTTTTCTTTGCATAATAAAGCAAACAGCAATAGCTTTACTGAATTGTACTGGCCCAACACAGGATTAATATCGAAGGGGGCTCCACCAGACAATAGACACCTGGCCATTTATGATTAGCAGATAAGACACTGATCGCTAATAAATTGTCACTGGGAAATTGTCAACAAGGCACATTCCGTACCTTCAGTCGGTCAAGGGTCCATACATTTGTGAAAGAAGAGATAGTAATATCAAGTTAATGATGAACAATAGAAAATGCAATGTATTGCTTTATAGTCATATAAAGAATCTTATTCATTACTCTAAGTACATGAGACTCCGGTTGTTAAAGAAATTTAATTTGTCTTTTTACACACAACCTTAAAGTGAATACTGGCATGTGGAGATAAACTGTAAGAAAACTGCTTTCACAGCAGGACCAGGCCATTGGCAGTTTCACCTAATGTTTTTGGTTTGCACAATACATATTTGAGAGACTAATTTGAGAGACGGTATTGTGTAGTCTGGACATTTCAACCTACATGATATTCTGGGCCCCATTAAAATTTTGAAATAAGAATTGATAGTAACATTTGCAAATATTCTGTAATAAGTCTAAGGCTGCAAATCTGAAATTGGACCCAAAGAAATGTGATTTTCTTCAAAGAGATTAATTACCTTGCACACATAAGCAGGTTGGGGAGGTGAAGATTTCCACCAAGAAAATGTAATTGTGTGGTGCACCATTAGACAACTTTCTACACACTAATAGATATGAAGAGCTTTCTAAGACTGTTCTTTTATTAACCATTTTTTGGAAAGAGAACTTGGAAATGTATTTGTAGAACTGGAAGATTTTTTTCGCCCACTCAAATTCGTTGCCCTCTTTGAAACAGTTCTCTAACTGCCATGATGTATAATGTGCCATTTTAAGGTAAATTTTAAGTACTAATTGAATTTTAATCAAACTTTATTAATTATGTTTTAGACGCATAAGAGTAAATAGCACTGGTTTTTTGTGAGTTACCCTAAAAGAACAGTGAAAAGTGGTAACTTCACCAACTGACCTCATTTAGGGATGAGACTGAACTCTCAGTGGCAGTAGTGAGTTAACACAGAAGAAAATGTATGTGCCTTACATAAATTACCAACTCCATCAAAATTCTGGCATTGTTTAAATCTGTACCAATTTGACTCTTTTATTTCAAGTTCTTGAGGGTCATTATTTTTGTACTTTCTTCTAATGACTACTTGGATTTAATAATCCAGATTCACAGTCTATCACACAAGTGAAAAGCTAGCAACTATGCTAGTCCCATGGCTCAACCACATACTATTTTGGGGAAAAATAGTCTTGCTGGTTTTGTTCACAAAACTTGGGTGTTAATCTGTAACCCTGTCCTTGTTAAGAGAGCAGAAGTAAATTCTTAGAGTAATTTATATCCTTGTACAGAGATAGATCTCTCTCCTCCAGCTATTTGTGGATCATCCAATATGAAGCTTGTGGGTACCCCTGAAAGTTTTCTTAGCCTCTTCATGATAGTGATCTGTGTCACGGTAGCCTAATGCTTAGAAGATTACTTTAAAAGTGGCATCTCCTCAAAAGGGCCATCTGACCAGTAAGCTTACTGGATTCTGTACCTGCTTAAACCAAAGATTTACTGAATTGATGTACTTCTAGCTGGAAGATAAGTAAAAAAGGGACCTTAATCAGATATCCTGTGCAATTTGGTGATTTTCCAGTGATGAGCTAGAGGAAACAGTAAACAGATTTTATGGAGTTTCTGACAACTTAAATAGGAATTCCTGTTTGGACTATAGTGGAGCCCTGCTGTGAATCACTTACCTTTTCTTGAGAGAGTGTGAAGATAGTCTCTGATGCATGTGTCATAGACTTGGTGTCTGTGATATATAGTCATATGGATAGCTTTTCAAAGACTTAGTAATTTCTGATAGGAACTTGTTACAGTAGAGCTCTAGACTGAATAAGTTCTAAGAAGGTAAGCTGTTTAATATCTATCCCAATACATGGAATAACACAAGGGAGCTAATGTGGCCATAGGACTAAATTCAATATTGCCTCATCAAATGTTGGCTGTTAGAATGTCACAATTTCTGCATACAATCCCATAAAATCAGTACTGGAGGTATTCTGACAGTAATGTTTTATTTTCTGTTGGCCATAGAAAAGACAGATTTTACACAAGTCACTAGCTCAGAAATTCGTTAACGGAAGCTTCTTCTCAGATAGTTGAAAACAAGTTGTTCAGGGAGAAAAAATTCTAAATGGAGTTGAATGAGATTAAAATGCTGTGGGACTGGTGACCTATAAATATATAGCTACAGAAGCAGTTTTCTGGTATGTTAATAATTTATGGGCAGATGATATAAGTGTTGTTAAAGCCTCTTTGCCATGTTGAGCTTTTTAGTTGTCACAAATTTAGGATATATTGGATTCACATGTAGCAGCTAATACAGGGCTTATTATTATTTGGAATGTATTAAATTGAAACGGGTAGGTTTAAGATCTGCATTTTATTCAGGATAGAAGTAATATGACCCTGAGATTATCTCAGTTGGTTTGAACATGGTGCTGTTAACAACAAGGTTGTGGGTTAAATCCCCTTATGGGCTATTTACTTAAGAGTCAGACTTGATGACCCTTGTGGGCTCTTTCCAATTCAGAATATTCTGTGACTCTTCCGTGAATCTATGATGTAAAATTTCTCTTTAGAATTTAAAACTAAAATAATACACTTTCGCCAATATGAAGCCATGTTCAAAGTTACAATAGATTTATCTGTCATTGGAGAGGGGCAACTCTGAAAGAAAAGTAAAATGATCTACTGGGCCAGATACAGTAAAGGAACAGAAAAAAGTCAATGACAGAAGAAGCACTGAGGATGTAGTGTACTGCAGAGTGCCTGCTGAAGGATTTGATTCTATAAACAAATAAAGGATATCCTCTTTGCATTCTTTATATCCTCATCAGATGCTGTGATTTAAAGAAACCTTTAAATTCAATAAAGAAAGCAAAAGTTTCATGCTCTTTGCAGATTAAAGACCTGTAACAGAAATAATTTTCTCCATCTCCAGTTCCTCTTCCTAAATGAAATAGCATGTATGAATTTAAGTTTTGACTACCTCTTTTGGTCAAAAAAAACCAGCATAATTATTTATAGCTTGGCTGTTGTGCATGGATTCACCACGGAGAGTGAAGTCTAGAGTCAATAACAGAGGATTTTTTAAATTTGGCAAGATTCATTTTATGGCTAGACTAGTAGCAGATAAGTGCTGGATGAGTGATAATGTTGGCAAATTACTGGATGGTATTTCTATCAGTAAGAAAGAAATACGAGTAAATTGCACTTGTAAGTCTGCCTTTCTGAAATTATGTTTTTAAAATATGTGGTAGTATCCCAAGAGGTTTGGTACAGTATTTTGTCATAGAAAGAATGATTCATTGTGAATGGTTAGGGCATAGCTGTTATTCAATATATTCAGTTTTCTTATAGAGATATTTATTAAAAACAATAGTATTTTAATATGTTTTGGTATCTTTTGTGCATATAGAATATCATGCTATATGGAAATAACAAACAGCTGATTTTTTTTAATTTTAGCATAGATAAATACATAGCCACATTTATGTATGAATGTTAAGTCTTCCTAAAATGATAAAGAAGCATCTCCTTAGAGCTGCCTATGGGAGCTTAAGGTTCCCTTCACAAATTAGCTTTTGCTGTACAAATGCAGTCAGTGAAAAAATGAGAAATGTATAGAGGGAAGCATCACAGGGCTGTAAGTTTAATGCCGATCATACAAATTCTCTTCTTATGTAATAATTAACAAGGAGACTGCATTGGAGTTCGAACTGAGATGAATATTTAATGTTGTGACAGGTGAGTTAATAAATGTAAAAGAAAAAATCTAAGGCAAGAGAAATCTACGTATCTTTCTGTAGACTCATAATTCATAATATTTAACCAGTTATGCTGATCAGCTGGCTAACCTTTTCAACTGACATTTCCTTTAAAGTCCCTTCTAACCCAAAGGATTCTGTGATTCTATGATCCATGCCCACTTATCAATGAGAAAACTCATTTTAACCTGAGCTTTCAGGTTGTTCTTACAACAAGGACAACATTTACTTCAGGTTAAAACAAGAAAAAGCTGATGCATACTTACATATCGTGTTATGTTTAGCCACAGAATGATTTACCAGTGGATTCATGAAGATCTTTGCTTAAAGCACAAGAGTTGCATTATACGGTAGTTATAACAAGATGTATATATAGCCCCCTGTACAAAATTCTTTCATGCTCCTTTCTCTTTATCTAAATCTTTTGGTACCACTAAGTTGATAGAAAATTTATTAGTATGTTGTGACTCAAACTTTCCATGTGGCATGGTCATAAAACAAATTTAGGCTCAATTTCAAGTCATAAACACCTTTAAACAAACTAATTACCCATCATGTACTGCAAAGACAATTTACATAGTACTTGAAATCTTAGCAAACCTCTTCCCTGGAATTTGGTTACATTAATTTTGAAAAAAAAATACTCACAGTAATAGAATCAAAATTCTATTCAGATTTTCATCTCACCATTTGAACTGCTTTTTCTGCATTGATGGTTGTTTCTTTGTCATACATATCCCTGGTTTGAGCAGATTAGTGGAATCCATTTGATTCTTCACTTAGAAGCATCTGGCATTGAAAACAATATATGTCAGCTCACTCAACTCACAGGAAAAAGAAAGCTGATTAAAAAACCGTCTTATGGCTGATCTGTCTGCTACCTTGGGAAAAAAACCAAACCCCACGGCTTGTTGGTTATGAAATCACTGATCATGTTTTTCAGCTTTCTACATCCTCTGTTTCTATTAAGGTTGCGTATTACCTAGACTGAATGATTTACAGTAATGCATGAATTAGGTTGTAGGAATTCAGAGATTTTTTTAGTTCTCAAGTCATTCAAAGATGGGTTGAAAGCAATGGGTTTTTATTGTGGTTGATTTTGAAGGCTCCCGTCTTTCTCCTCCACAGGTTGCTAAAGGTAAAGACAACCAAACTGGCAAAAAGCCATGACATTTTAAAGTATAATTTTATCTAAATACTTCTTACAGAAACCATCGGGTTTGCAAACTAGAAATTTAAATTAAGAATATTTAACAGATTATGGCTCTGGCCATTTCTTGTGATTATTAACATCAGAAGCATATTTCACAATCATGTGGGAAGCTCAGGTCTTTGACATTAGCACAAGTCAAAGTCATTGAGTTGCATTGATTCCAGGAGTTTTAAACACATCCTTATCTTTCAGCTGGGAGATTGCTTTATAATGACTCTCAGAAACATTTGTAAATATTTGTAATGAATTATCACTGAACTCTATGATAATCACTACTTGTCTTTAAAATCTGTATTATTAGCAGGGCTGAGATTTTGTTTTGTGGAACCATTTTCTTCTGAGTTTCATTTTATACTGAAAAACAAAGCAAATACATTTTGGGCAATATGGAGCTGCTACTTTTCTTAATTTTTTATATCTAAATAGGATTTTATTATTTCATATGACTAATATATGAGTGAGAGGAGTTAAGCAGTAATAGCTTTTTGACTGTGATTCTGCAGTTTAGTTCTGATTAATATTCAGTAAATAATCAATTTCTAATTACAATAAATTTCAATTTAATTTTGAATCAAATAGGCATATTCCATGGTTTAAAAACATGCTTGAAACTCCTTTTTATTGGCTACACATAATTCAGGAAAACAGTCAACTGTCATTAGGCAGAGAAAGATCAGATTTCAGTATCTGAAAGTGTCATTCTTTGAAATATTATTCAGATACACTTTGCAGTTTGTTTTTATTAATACCATCTATTACTAAGACCTTGAATTACTTGGAAATTATTGGAACCATTTTTTTGTTTATTTTGAAGGAAATGAAGCATTGAATTGTGATGAACAAAGTTGGCTTCTGGAACAGGAAAATAACAAAGAGCCTACTCTGATTGAAGCAATCTTCACAGTATTGTCTTACTGCACTTTATCGCCCAAATCTCTTGGCATTGCTTTTGAGTCTTACATGGAAAAAGAGCTGCTGTGGAATTGCTTATACAATATGACAGGTATTTAATTTATTAATAAGCATTTCAAATCTGGTGTTAAATCTTGTTTGTTTTAAGACATGTACTGAATATTATTTTTACCATAATAAATCAGGTGAAATTATGTTAGCTTACTTCAAAATTACAGTATTATTGAAGGGTTTTGTGCAGTCAGGCCATGGTAGGAGTGGTGAAAATTTTGAGGAATGCAGAGGTTCCAGAGCAGTGTTTGACCAGGAGTCTGATTACCTTAAGTGTCTTTCTTACCAGCAGACTGGCTGCAGAACATTTTTGTGGGTCTGTACCAGCAGAGGTTCTTCGCTCTATGCATTTAACAGCTCCAGACCTTTGCCGCAATTTAAAAGTAAGGAAGCATGGAAGGAGAGTGGAAAAAGAGAAGGAAGGACTTCTTCTCCTATTGAGGGAGAAATAATCTGATGAGCTTGCAGACTCTGGTGTCAACAGGCACTCAGTCTCTTAGTTTTCTGTTGAGAGGGAGAGCTGCCCTCACAATTAGAGCAACTAATTCTACCCCCAAGGACAAACAGTATTTAGCTAGAAAAGAGAGGGGAGGTTTAGAAGCGTGATTGTGCAAATTATGGATTAAAAGCAGGAGGGCTCAAAAGAAGAGGAAGAAAATGGGAGAATGCAGGAGGGGAAACAGAATTATGAGTATCAGAAAGTAGAAAATATGATGATAAAAGTGCTCAGGTACTTCTCAGAGAAAAATGGGATTGCAAAAAGTAGAAGTTTAAGGTATAAGAGGAAGAAAAACAGAGAAATGGTGCATGGAAGCTTCCAGAAAGACCGTGATTAGATCAGCAAAAAGTAGAGGGAAGCAAAAGTGTGAGAAAACGATCTAAGGAACTAAGGTGTCAAAACACATCTCTGATATGCTCTGCAACACTCTGCCTGACAATTGCAGCTCCATGACAATGGAGAAACTGCAGTTTGCTGTGGTATTAAGAATGTGGAGAAGATTGATACTTGTTGTAATGTCAATAACTGTGTTTAGGATGGTGTGTTTAGAACATTCAATCTCTGATGACATGCTGTGTTCCTGTTGATGACTATTATTTGTATGTATTTTTGTTTCCAAAATACCTTTTTTTTTTTCCTTTTGTTTCTGTAGTGTAACAGTTTGGGTATCTAATAAATGCAACTTCATTAATACTGCCAAGACAAGGAAGTAGAAAAAAAGGTATCTTTTTGCCTCATTGATGCCTAACAAGTAATTAAGTGTTTTCCATATAAAAAGGAAGACATCAATCAGCTTAAATTGAATTTTTATAAATATATCAATGGAGAAATGAGAACAAAGGAAATAAATTGATTTTTTTTTTGTCAGTACTGTATTAAGATGGTACCAAGATGCTATATGGTTTTGTATTATACTCTTTCTTTAATTTGTAACAGACCAATAGGTCTAATTTATTATGAATCATGTTACTTTTTTTTCCATAAAAATTCTGAAAACACTTTCTGAAACAGACTTACACAAATGAATACACTTACTGAATATTTAATAATTCTTTCTTCTGAAGTTTCCAGTTTTGGTGAGTCGGAGCCAGAAGTTATCAGATGCTTGAAGTTGACTTTGATTAATTCAGTCAAGGGTATAGTGAAGCAGATAATTTCTTTGATGCATTCGTGGGAGGCGACAGAAAACTATGGAACATACCAGCACAAGCAAATAATTCCTGAAAGTTTACTGAAAACTGTTCCGAAGGAATGGAATTACACTCCTCGGGAAATGAAGAGAAAAGAATCTGGGAAATGTAAGTGAAATTTATACATAATATTTATGTATATACAATACATCCTATAAGTTTCTCGTAAGAACTTTTAACTCCTTTACTCCAAAACTGGGTAGTTAAGATTTTGTGAGTGTTGTAGTATGACAATGAACGAACTGTTCCCAAACACCCTGTGGTGGTTGGTTGGGTTTTTTAAGTACTTTGCATTAAAATTCAGTTATTCTTTCTTGAGGCTTACAACCATACATATACAAACAAGGTTTTGAAAGTAATTAGTATTGTAGTATTGATAATAATAGTACTGAAGATATTTTCAGCATCTGGCAGTAGTGAGGTGGGATTCAAAACAAAGTGAAGAATAATGCCTATACTTCAGCCTCAATGGCTGTAAACAGTTTTCATTACCATCTTTTTATTCAGGACTGTCATTCTTCCCAACTTTACAAGACAGCAATTTATGCTTGAATAAAAAAAGCACTGAAACTGTTGTGGAATATGCTACTGTTTGGTTGTTGAAACAGTTAGAAAAGAAAGAAATCATATATAGAATAGGAGGTGTTTTGAAGGTGATTAGATGTAAAGCTGATTTCTAGTGCGTATTTTCATAGCCCACAGTGCCTTAAGCATCCATCATTTCAGGTCATGGTTCAGAAGGCTAACTTTCGGAAACATGATAAATTTTTGCCACCTGATTATTTTCAATACTGTAGTATATTCTTGCGTGGAGTTTTGAGTATGTAGATTGTGGCCCAGCCAGGGCATTCTTTTTTTTCATACATACTTCACTGCACTCTCCTTTTAATCTAGAATTTGTATGGCTATTTTATGCTAATTGCTCTGTGTGAACTGATACGCAAGCTGATAGGTAAGACTCAGGCTTCAAGACAATTTAAATTTCTATGTGTGATATCTAGAACAAATATGGCTTCTTTTTTTAATAAAAGGAAAACATTTCGAATGCAGGTGCAATGACACAGGGTTTTCTTGAATTGTTTCGATTCGTTTTGGTGTTTTTTCAAATCTTGACTTAACTCCATGTTGTGGATCACCTTTTGCTATACCTTTTCATTTTAGATATGTCTTGGGTTTTGAGTAGCACAATTTCTCTGTAGTTAACTTTCATAGTTACTTTTATTATCTGGAATCTTTAAAATGCAGTGCTATCTAGTGCAGATGCTTATATGAAAGATGATAAACTGAAGTTTGTTGTTTTGAACACAGAAAGGGATTGATGAAAAACTAGAGATTATAAATGTATGTAATATTCTGATACACTTAGTGCAATGCTTCGGCTGTGAAGTTGAAAAAATACTACAATTTTGAAGACAACTTTTTACCAATCAGAATACCTGAGTATTGTCCTTCTCATTAATTCTGTAATTACTGTGCACAGCAGGACAACCTGTTAAGAGAGTCACAGTCTAAGTTCTAAATTTTCTTCTTTTAATTCATATGATTGTTTAGATTTTGTGGGATTTATGTGCAGAAACCATAATAGAAGTGAAACTACAGTGTTGAGTACTTAAGCTTTTTACCCATTTTCAGTACAAAAGAAAGTTAGAAATTATCATACAACATTCAGAAGCATACTGTGTTAGAACTATAATGTTAATGTTAATCATATCCTCTTTTCTTTCTATTTTTAAGGCTTCACAAGGCTTGCAGCTCAAGCAGTATCTATTGTAATCAGCAAGTTACCTACAGTGATTGCATGTTTGCCTCCCCCAATTAAATACTTCTTTTTTCTGGCTGAGAGAAAAATGTCAAGAAACTTTGCTGAATTGAAGAAAGCTGGTCTGCTTGTCTGGAATTTGATTGTAATTATATGTCGGATATTTGAGGATGGAAATACTGCAGAATTTTTAACAGGTGCAACACTTGACAGATGGAGCAAAGAAAAACTCAGTTTAGTTCGTGTGTGCTTAGAAAGTATTATGGGAAAACAGAAAAGTGGTCCTAAGCAAGTGACCCAGAAGATTATACAAAGCATTGAACAGCAAAGACCAAACTGGATTGAAAGCCAGTTGCTGAAGGCAAGAAAATTGAGCATAGACTGGTAAGAACATAGTATTTTTCAAATGCTATTGTTTGGTCTTTATTTTACTAGATTATTGGCATGTTTATGGCTACTGCTCAATTTTAAGGAAAAGAGATGACCAGTGATTTTATATGAAATGGATTAGTCCTTAATATTGATGGCTTCATACCATGGGTTTGTAATTTAAGTTCATTGCTGAAACAGTAAAACATGGTTGTTTCAGAACGGTGTGTTCATAGTACTACAAGATTTCTTGTTTTCTTGATGAGCCAAAAATGTAGGTAAGTCCATTGTTATACCTTTCAAAATGTTAACAGGTACTAAATATAGTTATAATTTAATTTTACTATGGTGAGTAAATTAAGAGGAACTGTGAGAAGCTTTCAGTGTTCATCTGTGAATAAAAAGTAAGCATCCTTCATTCTATAACATATCAAACCCTGAGACAAATAGGGTATATCAAAACAGGGCAAGAAGAAAATCCTGCTGTGCCTTTCTGAGAAACTACCAATTTTTCCAGATTCCTTCAGATTTGACATTAAGATCTTTACAGTGACATTTCAAGGAATTGTGTACATGTCAATGTGTTCGTAGTCCAGTCTGTTCTAATGCTGCAGTCATGTATCATTCTGCAAAAATACCATTCATCAACTTTACAATATTAGATTTATTGGAATTACATGACTTAATGAATTAAATTGTAACTACTGAAAGTAAGATTGCTGTTTTTGTCAATGAGTATTCTTGAAGGTTGCAGTCATTGCTGTGATGTCAGGATTTGTCCATATAAACAAAGGATACCGTGATTTTAGGTTGGTATCAGTGATTCCAGTGAACAGGCTTTCATGCAGTGCTTTAAGGAACAGTGTCCTTTTTCTACAAGCAGTCAGTTAATGTGGGTAGCGGTAAGCAGTAAGTGTCACACAATCTCTCATTGACATTGACCTTTGTTATCTTTACATTTCCATTTAATTCTGATTTACAAGATCTAATCCAATGATCAAAAGATTGAAGCCAGATACCAGTGACTGAAGGAGTTGTAGAATAAAAAACCAGGATGATAATTTGTAAATTGATACTTAACACAATGGTCCCATAATACAATTTCTAATGTCACTGAGACAATAGGTAGTTCTTAAAAAATACAAATACAGGAAGACAATATTATGGATAACCTCTAAAAACTGAAACTTTAGTTAATTTGCACATCTTCTGGAGCTGAGGATTTTAAGTTAATATACTACTGTATTTTCTTTTGTAAAATACCACAAAAATGCTGTGTTATGCATTAGTTATCAGGTTGTGGAAAGTAAACATGGGAAAATGTTTTCTGTATGTGTACAATGTCAAGCAAAGAGAAAACTAGCTTGTGACTAGGCCTGGTAATTTTAAGCTTAGGATAATGAAGAATCCATTACCTGCTCTCCAAGTGAGCAGTTATTTGATGCAGTTATGAAATTGACTCCCCTGACTTCAGTTGCATTTGTGCAATAGAAGTCTAATATGAATGGTATTTTTATTTTTCATTCAAATATTATGTGTCAATATCTGGGGAAAAAAAATATCCAGTTTATAAATAGCTGAGATATGAAATGTAGAGATAAATGTTATTATAAATGCAAATTACAAAACTAATATATTAAAACTGAAATTTAAATATTCAATTAAAGTAAGTAGTGGCCACATAATTACTAAGCTAAAAGCAATCTTTCAAGAGGAGACTTATGATTTTCTTGTGATTTGTTTGAAACAGAAATTACTGTATTGGAAAATCTAAGTTGGTGTTATGTAACTGTTCAAGAATTAAGTGATTTTCTGATGTAGCTGTATGCACATGGATATATGTATTCATATTTATCAATGTTTATAGACTTCTAATAGATACAGATTGTGAATGAAAAAAAACCCCTATAAATTTCAAAAATTTATTTGGGACTCACCTACAGAGCCATAGAAACATCTTTGAAGTGCAGTGGGTTTTTATAAGTAAAATTCATGCTTGATTTTGTGTTATGTTATTATTATCAGGACTGCTACTTACATAAAAAGTCTAAATATTATGTATTAAATTAATTTTAAAGTATATTTGAAAAATTATAGTCTTCATTGAAAGGTTCAGAAAGTGGCAGTTGCACTCTTTGCCTGCCTTGTGTACTGCCTGAAAGTATTACTATTCATTAAAATAACCTCCACTTTATCATAGCACCAGAGCTGTAAACAGTCACGTTAGATTCTGAAAAACACACGTCCTGAGAAGAAAAGAAATGTCTGTCTTTGCAAAGTAATTTGTCGAATTGAAGATTATTGTTTTTCATCATGGTGACCCTGACCTTGCTGGCTGGGTGCATATACAGATTAAGATGAATGCAGTTATTCCTTGGCTGAGGTCTGCCTCTCTCAGGGCACATTCTTCCTAATGACATGATTGATAGGCAGTCCCAAATCCAGAAAGGAAGTCATTAATCATAGGGCTGCCTGAATCCAATCATCTGCTTCACCTGCACAGTAACGGGCAGTAAAGGATACAATTTGGGTGCTGGCACTGATACATTTCTTTGTCAGAGGTCCTTAGCTTTTTCAGTGTTAGTCACTAAGAATTTTGACAAGAAATTCAGGTTGTATCTGTACGTGGCATCAAATATCAGCCTTAAGTGTGCTTTAATTTAAAGATCAATTTCTTTGAAGCTTTTCTGTAAAGTACACCATAATGACAGAGTATGACTTACTTCCATTCAGCAAAGAACAAAATTATAGTTTATATTTTGAAACTATTTGCTCTGTAGGACATTCTGAAACTGCATGTGGAAGCAATATCAGCTTTAATGTCCAGCACCTGTGCAGCATTTCAGAGAGCCTGCAGGTCAAACAGCAGCTTCCAGAAGGACTGACTTTGTAACCATGGCACACTTTCAACAATAAACTGCAACCACAGTGGTTTTGTTTTCAGGTTTTGGAGGTTTTTTTGGTGGTTTTTTTTTTTTTGTTTTACTTCTAAAACAATACAATATTGATTTTGCTTTTAATTGAGAATGCTTCTTTGGTTTATTTTAAATTAATCCAATCGTGTCTGTAGGAAGGACAATATATTCTTGTTAATCTTTTGAGTTCTTGACACATGCGTGTCAAATACCTGTGTTGCTTTGAGGAAAATTTTAGTGTTTTTTCTTTCTCAGACTTTATCAGTTACAATACTAAGATAGTAACTTGTGTTTGTGTGCAGAGAGCAGTCTGACAATGATCAGATATTTGAATGCACAATTGTGGAGGCATTTGGGAGAGTCACCTTCAGATTTTCCTTGGTAGAAGTTTCACACAAATACAAAAAAACCAAGGAATAGTGTAGGGCAAAAAATGCAACAAGTGGCAAATAGGTACCTTTCAAATGGTTAACAGCGTATCAGTGGTAAGAAAAATACTTCAATTTAAAACTTCTAACCTATACTTAGAGTAATGGCTACCTTTCTGACGTGTTAATTACGCTTTAATATGTGCTGTGACAGGCAAAGAAAAATGCACAAGAGATCGAATGTAAATGCCATTTCTAGTAGCGAAGATACTTCTCTAGGGGAAACGAAAATATTTGCTGCTTCTATATCCTTAAAGAGTGTTGTATGTGTTCATCTTTCTGATTAAGGTGATTAAAATTAGTATAATAATGTTATTTAGCATGTATTATGTGAAAGATATATGTACAACAACATTTATGCTAGTCAAATACTGCCAGGTTTTTCTGAACATGTAGTTCTAGCTGAGTTTGTATTAATATTTTGCTTTTTAGAAATCTAAGTTAAGACTGTGTCTTTTCTATATTCTAGTGCCTCAGTCACAGTTAAAGGTGCAACGTTAGAGGAAGGAGGCATTGCACTTGGATTCACTGAGCATCATATAAACATGATGGTCCTGGATATCTGCCACAAACCAGGTGGTAGCGAGTACCTGAGGCAAATTTATCACATCATCCGGCTCAATGAGGTAGGGAAACGGCCTTTTCACAGAGCAATTAGGTGTGTACTGGCCTGGGGCAGCGTCTGCTGGCAGCTAAGGGTTAGTCAAGGAGGTGATCATAGTTCTTAAAGTCAGTATAGAATCCTATATTGTATTTTAATAGAATCCATTCAGTTTAGGCTTTTGTGCATTTCTACAGAAAAGATTACTTTATAGGAAACACTGTAGATTTTATTTAGGTACTTAGACAGTAGTATGGTTCATAAACTTCCTTCAGTTTCATGCTGTAGGCCATAGATACATTTTAGGAGTCTGAGCACAGTAAAATAAAAATTTAAAAAATCAACGAAGGCTGTTGAAGAATTGACTGTTACAAATATAAAATTACACGTGGTTAATTAACTCTCCTGATTTAAACAAACAAATATACAACCCCTGTGGCTGTACTGAGGAAGTAAACGCATCCATATGAAATCTTACTCAATTTAGACAATTCTGTTCAGCTTTTAAAATTACAAGAAACAAATTCAGATTTATTTGCTGCACATGGAATTTTGGCAATGTAAAAGAATTTATTCCTTTATACATTATTTCTAAGGCTGTTCTAAATTGCCCCAAGTTACCAAAAACATTCTGATTTTATTCACATAAACAAAACTATCTTAATAAAGTTGTGTAGGTCTGTGTTATTGTACAATTTAAACGAACCTATGTCCGTTTAAATTGTACAATAACACAGACCTACACAACTTTATTAAGATAGTTTTGTTTATTAGCTTTAATTACTAAATTCCCTGAATGCATAAGCAGGTGCTGTTAAGATCATTGCAACTGTACAGAAATTTTTAGAAGAAAATACAAAATAATGCAAATATAGGCAGAGGCCAGGATTTTTCTTTTTTAAAAATTGCAGGAAAACCTGACTAAGCAGCTGTGTCTGTAGGAAGGCCATAGAGAGCAAGACCCTGAGCTTCTGAAATTCAGATCAAACTGTTTAGTTCCTAAGTACAGGCTTAAAAGCAACCTTTATGAATCTGTCTTTGGCAGCATTAGAAGCAATGTAAGCGTATATGTAGAGATGGCAACCTAACATTAGTACAGTACAGAATCTTTTCAAGTTTCATCTCAACCAATTAACTGGTTTGGGAAGTGAAGTGAAGTGAAAATTATTACTGTAATAAACAAAACCTTTTCACCTGAAGCACATTCAGGATTACTCTTAGGTATAAAGGAATGAGGAAAAGACCACCGAAAATAGCATATAGTCCAGTAGTTAGCACAATTATCTAGGGGACAGCATATGCAGGCTCAAATCTTTTTACTTTGTGGTTTAGACCAGGGAATTGAATCTGCATCTCCCACATCCGAACTAACTCCCCAAACCTCCGTACCATTAGCTGTCAGCATGGAACTCCTTTTTCCCCTGTTGGAGTTGTTTGCCTTGTAGAAATTGCGGTAAAAATGCATTCTGTAACTTCCAGGGTCAAAAATAGAATCATACTCTAGTTGAAGGAACAGAATGCACATGCTGGGTTTTGGAGACCCTGATCCAAGATCTGACTCCTGTGAGTATTCGGTTATTTATACAAAGTGGAACAGCTCCAATAGGAGGTACGAGGCTGAGAGAATTAGCTGGAAGAGGGACTTCAGCCTGACTTTCCACATCCCAGGTGTCTCTCCTTGAATTTCTGCAGCTAGTAAGACCTTTTTTAAAAATAGAACATTTCTCAGTGGAAAAAACTGTATTGTTTTAAAAAAGAAGAAGAAGAAAAGACATCCTGACCAGCTTGACTCAGAAGGATTTAACTGTATTACTTCCAATTGCCTTTGAAACTGTTACAAAACATTTTAATGCTCAGCATGGTATTACGATAATGCACTTCTCAATTTTATTTTTCAGAACCTAAATTATGTTTAACGTGCCTGACTATGAAGAAATAGATTTGATTGTCTATTCAAAGGTCCATCCTTTTGTTTAAAGGCTCCTTGGAATGTCAGGGGATTGTGTTCTTAAAATTAGTTTTGAGATCTTTATCCTACCCTGCTTAGTAATCATGTGTAATTAGAGAACAAAATGATGAGACAGAAAAGTGTTGTTCTCAGTAATATTCCTTAGAAAACAGGTGAAAAGGGATATGGATTCTTGGAAACTGTATTTGAAAATAGAGATATGATTTTATAAAAATTTATAATAGATATTGTAGTACTCAAAACAGCTTACAGTCCTTCATCTGTTTGCCAAAAATAATAATTTTAAAAATAATTTTTTAGTAATGACAACCAAAGAGATAACTCTTCTGAGCTGTCAGGCTCAATAATATTCTTCATACTTGGTTTGATGCCCAGTCAGTGTAGTGAGGATATAGTTCACATATTTACAGATGTGATTTCATACTTTCACATTTTTGAAACATGACCCTTTCAGAGCCTACAATATTTACTATACTAAAAGAGATCTTAATGTAATATATTTACCACTGTTGAGTAAAGCTGTTCATCAAAACCAAATCCACAGTATTTTATTAAACACAGAAAAACACCTTTAGTGAGGTCAGCTGTATACCACTTGAATTTTTCGAACCGTGGCAAGCAGATGTTACCAAAATTGGTGAAAGGCTCCTTCCTATCACCACTGTAGCATTGAGAAGCAGGCATTCTTTATTACAGCGCCAGATGCAAGAGGGGATATTTCCACCGAAATTGTGCATGTCAAGTACAGAAAAGCTCCTGCTCATATACTGTATTTTACATACATATTCATTGATTTTCCCAGAATAAACATACATATGAAAATAATTTCCTGGAGACTAGTAACATGTCACCCCCTCCACCTTTGCACATGCATTCTTCTGTCCCAGGGGTCCCTCTGGTGGTCTCCAGTGGACCCAGACCCCAAAGTTACCTGTTCAGTGAACTGGTGTTGCTTTCCAAATACGGAGCTGAGATGGCATACCAAGGCTGGTTCATTATTTTCTTAATGTTTAAGATGGTCCTAGAATAGGTATTGTTCCGTTCTGTAGACTACTGGTTTTGCAAAATAAGTACTGTATTTTCTCACCAGCTGAGCAAATAGTTCTTCATCTGGCAACACATGGACAGCTATTTCCACTATTTCTACTGGAAAAGCAACACAATCTGCTTCTGCTGGCTCTGTTACATCCAAAGGGCTGGATGCTGTCTACAGATTTTTTGCTTTAGTGCTGTNCATATTCATTGATTTTCCCAGAATAAACATACATATGAAAATAATTTCCTGGAGACTAGTAACATGTCACCCCCTCCACCTTTGCACATGCATTCTTCTGTCCCAGGGGTCCCTCTGGTGGTCTCCAGTGGACCCAGACCCCAAAGTTACCTGTTCAGTGAACTGGTGTTGCTTTCCAAATACGGAGCTGAGATGGCATACCAAGGCTGGTTCATTATTTTCTTAATGTTTAAGATGGTCCTAGAATAGGTATTGTTCCGTTCTGTAGACTACTGGTTTTGCAAAATAAGTACTGTATTTTCTCACCAGCTGAGCAAATAGTTCTTCATCTGGCAACACATGGACAGCTATTTCCACTATTTCTACTGGAAAAGCAACACAATCTGCTTCTGCTGGCTCTGTTACATCCAAAGGGCTGGATGCTGTCTACAGATTTTTTGCTTTAGTGCTGTCTACAGATTTTGTAAAAATGTGTACATGGAAGGCAGTACATTTATGAAAATTTGGTAGTTGTATAGAAATAGCTTTTAAATAACGTCCTTCACCATGGCTCTAAAATCTTTGTTATGGCATAAAGTAATGAATGAATGAATTAATTAATTAATGGGGAAATAAAAATCCAGATATTCTTAAAAGCTGAGAAAAAATACCCAGGAGAGGGTATGTTTTCCACAGTTGGTTTGTGATGTTGTTTTAAGCAAAAAAAGCTCAAAATTTTTTTGGTTTTTTTTGGCTGGTTGGGTTTTTTTGCCATACACAAAGACAATTTTGTGATTTTCTTGGTCAGACATAACATTTGGCTGCAAACAGCAGAGAGAGAGTCCATCTCTTTCTCTTGTCCTTGTGCTTTTCCACTCATAGGCCTCCCTCTTTGTACTAGTACTAGAAATCATGTGTCTTGTTTACCTGGATGAAACCTTTTTTATTTTCTGGCTGGTTTCACAACATGTGTTAATGCCAACAGAAGGGAGAAACAGCTAGTCAGTGTGGACTGAAAGTGAACTTGTGCCTTTCAGGTCAGGACTTAGCTGGGTACGTTTAAAAAGATGATGAAATTCTTCTTTCAGAAAGACCTACTGAGAGGCACAGGATGCCTTGGCAGGTAGTTTGCATGTTATTTCATCTCAGTAGTACTGCAAATAAGAGGAGCATTTGCATCCACCCATCTTAATGACTCACCTTGAGTACTTTCTCAATGTTATGGACTTCATTTTAATGACAATAAACTGTTTAATCACAGTAGTCCTTCCAGCAAATAGATGTGTAAATGTTTCATTATCTAGTTCTTCATAAAATCATTCTATTTAATCAAAACACTTTATTGGCCTGCAATGATGATTTATTTACATAGTAGTTGAAGAAGTGAAAACAGAAAAGATTGTGTCCAAAATAATCATGCATCTGTTACAGTATAGTTTCTAAAATTGCAATGCAAATCATAAACTACTTCTAGTCCTTGAATGCTTAAGCAGCTAAAAATAGCTTTGAAGAGTGGAAGAATATTTATTTTTTGTGTTAAAATAACTAGTTAGAATGTGTTCATCAAAGAATTGATTTATAGTTACATAGTAATAGTTGAATGTTTTCCAAAAAGTGTAATTTGAAAGACATAAAAAACATTTATTAGTTGTTCACTTCTACATACACCTAACATACATATATATATATAATGAGAACGTATACACATAATTTGACAACAATTTCAAAACAATGGGTTAAATTGTTCTGTTTTGCTTCAGTTGGGTGTATGTTTTTGGAGGTTATTTCTTGTTTGTTGTAAAATGGTGATATTCTTATAAAGTTATATATTTTTTAAGAGATTGTTTATTCCCTACTGTATTAAAAGGAACTTCTATCAAGCATTCTGTAAACTTATGCTTGAAATGTAGGCAAATTTCACTTAGAAAGCTAGGTGGCCTGTACTAATCTGTAGTTGCTTTTTCTTCCAAAAGGAATACTTGAAAGAGCAGCTGTCTTGTGAGAATTTTTCTGAAGATGGTGTTACCTCGAGTCAATGCCTGCCTTTGACACTGAAGGGCATAGAAGAGCAGCCTGACTTCAACCCTTTCCAGGTGTACAGACAATCTTGTGCAAAAGTATTCAATCAGGTTTGTGAAAATCTGAAATCTTGATTATAGTATCATTTTTACTTCTTGGTCTTATTATGATCATGATAATGACAAAGACTGAATGTATAAAAATGGAATTTATTACATGTGTTCACATATTTGATGAAGCAGAAAGGAATATTATTTCTTGGGAGTCTAATGAGGGTACCCTCTACAATATCTTGATGTTCAAAAAGCCATTACCATCCTTTTCTTTTATTGGAATTATTGCATGTAAGAGCAGTTTGCATTTACTTATACTTTCTGTGTTCAGTATACTGAAGGAAAGCCCATAGTAGCTATGACATTTATTACGTCTGCAATAGTACATAGGGTTAGTCTTAGTCCTTTGAAAAATCATGTCGGAACTCTTAAGTTCACATTTAGAATCTTCCTCCTGGGTCTTTCACAGAAACGTTGAACAGTTAAGTAAAGAATGCTTTGGAATACAAAGATTTTACAGATAAGTGAGACTAAACAGGGGTAAAACACAGGCACACATACACAAAACCCAAACATTCATTTCTCTGTTTTTCTTTATGTCGTGCTTGTAATATGTAAAGGATTATAATTTACTTATAGAATTTAGTTTCCTGATAATGGAACAGTTAAAGAAAAGAGATCTGGTCACCTAAATCTCTGCCGGAGCACCCCATGAGCAGCTCATTACACAAAATGCTAAATAGTTTCTGATATCACTTTGATACTTTAAAAATCTTATGTCATCGTTTGTCATATATTCTTAATACATCATCAATGGTTTTGATTCCAGCCTTCAATTCAAATATTTGAGAAGAAATTATATTACAGTGACATGAAATTCACTTTACAGACTTGTGTAGAAATGCATCCTTTTTCAGTGCAGCTCTGCTTATACACTGTGTAATCTCCTAGCCCAGTTTTGACTGTTTTGGTCTATTTCATTAGTTATATTGCTGTAAAATAGACTTGTTTTTCTTACTTGTTTAAGGAATGCTTAATCATTGTCATGTTGCAATAAAAGTGTTAATAACCTGAAAAAGGTGACAAATACCAATTCCACAAGGCTTCTCAAGGCTTCTCACTCCAGAGAAACATGCTTTATAGAATCCTTGAATCAGTAAAATCATAGAATAGCTTGAATTGGAAGGGATTTTCCAATCAAGAATTACAGAACCACAGATTTTGTGAGATTGGGTGAGATTGGAAGGGGCCACAGTGGGTCATCTGGTCCAACCTCCCTGCTCAATCAGGGTCATCCCAGAGCACATGGGCAGAGAATTGTGTCCAGATGGTTTGTGAATATCTTCGGTGAGGGAGACTCCACAGCCTCTCTGGACAATATGTTCTGGTGCTCGGTCACCCAGGCAGTAAAGATGTTCTTCTTCATATTCAGCCCAGAAAGCCAACTGTATCATGGGCTGCATCAAAAGAAGCGTGACCAGCAAGTCAAGGGAGTTGATTCTGCCCATCTTCTCCATTCTGCTGAGACCCCACCTGCAGTGCTGCATCCAACTCTGGGGTCCCCAGCACAGGAAGGACATGGAGCTGTTGGAACAAGTCCAGGAGGACACCAAAATCACTAGAGGGATGGAGCACTTCTCCCATGAAGAAAGGCTAAGAGAATTGCAGTTGTTCAGCCTGGAAAAGAGATGGCTCTGGGGTGACCTAACTGCAGCCTTGCAGTACTTGAAGGAGGCTTACAAAAAAGGTGGAGAGGGACTTTCCAAAAGATTTTTTGTAGTAAATGTTCCATGTATTCTGTACTGGTATATGTAAAAATCACTGTACATCATTTACCCGTTTTGTTGAGGAATACGTGTAGTGGAGATAGCTCAGTGTAGAGTTACTGTGCCAGCTGTAGATTGAGCTCTGGGTGGGGGAAATGGCAGGAGCCCCAGGCAAGAGGTGATGAACTGGCCTCATATCTTTGCATAACAAAGTACCTGTGGCACCAGCCAGGTGACTTCACATTCAGAGACAGGGCAGGAGCTGATGACTCAGCTGGAAGACACCAGGCTATGGAGCGCTTAGACTGTGAGAGGATGTACCAGCCTGGGTAGGACCTCGAGCTGTTACTCTGTCATTGCATCATGATAAAATTACTTTAAGCAACCGGACATCTGAGACTCTCCTATGGGAAGCTTTGTCTGACTGCATGAGAGTGGGATGTGCAGGGAGTCAGGTGGGGAACCCATCAACTTTATTTGCCTGATGAGAAGGGGCCTCAGTCCCACCTGTTAAAGTCTCTTGGTGGCGAGAGTGTGACTGCCAGAGTCCTCCTGAATGGCCATACAGGAAAGTTTCCTTAACAGTTTTCTTCTAAAGTTTTGCTATTCTTTCCCATTCATGTCAAATTTAGCAAGGTACTTAATCAAAGTTTCTATGAATTTTACTGCTCCTGAAATAAGGACCACTGAACTGCTGTTTTAAAATCAACTAGCGTTTTTGTTGATGCTAAGTAAATTTCTTACCTTCGAACTGTCCAGTTCAGTAGCTGATTCTAGGAAGTGTGTAATTTCTGCTAACAATTTAGCCACTTCATTCTTACATTCTTGTAAAAGTCTTAAATAATCACCATCTGGCCCTAGTAACTTGTTGCTCTTGATTTTATCTATTTGTCCTGATACCTCAATCTGTGCTAGTGCTACTGCTCCTCTGTGATCTAATAATCTTAAATCTGGGATATGCAACAGTATCAATCAGTGCTAGAAAGAAATTATTTACCTTTCCTGAAGTGGCTTTTTTTCAAACTAATGCTTTAGTTTTACACGGAACTAATCAGTCCGTGGATTTTTGTGAGTCAGAATTTTTATCTGGTGTACTTAAAAAATTTCCTCTTTGTTTTCATGACTGTTGATAATAACTGTTTGGCTTCCCCTGTTTATCCCTCTTGATTTTACAAGTACTTCCTCCATGTTCATTCATCTATTTTTAATTCAGTGTGGAGTGTAGAGTACTATCCTGTTTTCTACCATGTTCTTCTTGCACGGTTCACTTAGTTGAATGTTTTCCCCTTAATTCTTGTTTATCAGATGTTCACCTTTTCTTATTCATTCATTTTCCACTTTCACAGTATTTTATTTTCTCTTGTTACCCTTATTTCCCTTTTGTACTCTGCATTTCACCTTTGTTTTTCTACTTTACTTAAATATGCATGCCAAAGATGAGGGTTAGGGAGTAAATTAAGTAAGGAGAAGGAAAGTGGTAAAATACAGATGGAAGGAATAGGAGGTATTGCACTGATTCTGCTCTCCCAGACGAACCAAGTGCTGTCTGTAAGAAGAAAAAGATGCACTCCAAGTTGAACTTTACTGTTATTTAGGTTTATTTCCATTGTTTTAACTTGCCTAAACTTTTTTTTTACCTACTCAGTGCTATTTTAGTGTTACAACAATAACTTTGTATTAATTTCCTACCAAGAAGGTTGAGTTATAGTCACTACTTGACCATTGCTGACAATGAAAAGGAATATTAGGCAACAGGATTTACTGTTTTTTGAACATAAGAATGTTGTGTGTGGTGTTTTGTCTGCCCACATAAGAATGTTGTGTGTGGTCTTTTGTCTGCCCACTTTTATTGTAGATTGCTTTTATTTATTAAATAAGCAATATGGAGCTATATTTGTTCATATTTCTAGATTTAATGCTGTTTATAATAACTATCTGGTGACTACAGTGCCTTACAAAACGATAGACAACTAAACCTTTACTCTAATTATGATACAGGTTACACCTTGAATTCCAGCTATACCAAATTTTTCATTACAAACTTTTTGCTGACAGCAGAAAATGCAAATTGCTGTTACATAAAAAGTTACCCTATTTTGCTTTTTGGACAAAGAGTCAAGCTCTCAGACGAAGTAGTTGATCAGAATGCCATCAACAGTTGGAAAAAGAATGGTTCAAAAAACTGATTTGTCTCTTTATAAATAGTGGCTATGTCCCTAATTAATAAATTAATTAATTGCTGTCTTTTTGGAATAAAAACCTTATTTTGTGGACATGATTGATATCATGTTTCTAAGTCCTCATTCTAGACACCCCTCCTTGGTTAGTATATCACAGCTGGAGCTTTAATGTACTCATCATATTAATGCTGATTAATAACTAACTAGCTTCTTGCCATGTATCAACAGTCACCCATTATTGAATGGAACTGGGATTGGTCAAGCTTGCTGCCAGGTTATTTGGGACTGAATCAGATGGCCTTCAGGGTGCTGCTGACACACAGGTAATGGGATTTTGGCAAATAATCACATTTTCCTTTTGTATTTTTGACTTTGTAATAGTGAATACACAAAGATTTTACTGGTACAATTTATAAAATAAACTTTGCATTTCTTTTTAAATACACAATTTTAAAATGGAGCAAAGTTTTTTCTGTTGTATTTGATCCATACTCAGATGGCTTTCAGTTCCTGTTTTGAAGAGTATAATTTGTTCTTTCTGTGTGAGACAGAAGTATATGAATATAGTCGATATTGCACTTAAATAATGCTTTGGAAAAAAATTAGTAACTTTTGCAAACCTATTCTGCTCATGGAAATTTCAGCACAGAATTAAGCAATGTTTACTCAAGTTGCAAAGTATCTTAAATTCAGTTGGGGACATGACATGTGTAGCAAGAAATAGAAAATGTTTCCTTAATAGTTTTTAATTAATAAAACTTATTTTAATATTTTATTGCCTTTTTACTTGTAAAATGTTAACTGCTTAATTTTTAGGCAGATGAATTTACAGCAGAATTGATACTTGTTAAATTCAGAAACAGCAATTTCTTGAATTCAGAAAAATTTAGGTGGAATTTTTTTTTTTTCTTAATACTTGCCACTTGTGAAAACTGGAAAACTTACATGTTGGAAACTAAGACATTCCCTTCTTAATTCTGAATCCTCCTGATGACACCTAATATGATTCTATCAGTCATCTTTTGAACTGGACTGTTTATCTAGAAATTAGAGTGACAATTTCAAAAGTGTGTGAATTTGCATGTCAAAAATGTTTTGGGTTTTTTATCCCATTTTCTCAATTTATTACTAGCAGCTAGTCTTAAACATCTAATTCTTCCTTCATTTCATGTCTAAAATATTTGTACGGTGTATTTCTAGTCTTCTGTCTTAATTCTGATAAGATTACTTCTTTCTCTACCCAAATTGTTCTTTCCAAAAGTTTAATTGCACAAAAAATCATGCCAGCAAAAGTTTGTAATTCAGTTCTCTTCTCAATGTCCTCTGCTACTCATGACCAGACAATGTGAAATTTCACAGACTTTTGGTGTTAAATGTCAGAGACAATACAGTACTAATTTTTTTTCTTTGATGGTTCTCCTGTTGATTGCTATCTCATGTCCTTCCTTAAAAATGAAGTAATTTGTCCTTTTAAAAGAGACTGTCGTAGAAACTCTTAGACTTAAACTGGTTCTTGAACTTTGCTTCATGTTATTGTCATCAATATGAGCCAAAGGGAGCAGAGTACTGCTGTGATTTGCAGAGGAAACATATTGTGTGGACATTTCACATTTACTGTTCTCTTGAAACACATTTTATTTTTCTTTTGGTCCCTTTATAAAGGATAGAAAGAAGTCATGTGTATGCCTCCTCTGTCCTTCTCTGTATTTCACACCCTTGTCGTATCATCTATTATTTTTTATTTAATAAATTCCCTAATTGTTGTCATCTTTCCTAATTTGAAAATGTCTTCATTCATTGCCCTTCTACATAGTAAGGAAATTCTCATCTAGAAATGACATTATGCAAGCCATTAATAATTAGCTCATGGATTTACTATTTCAGCCACTCTACAGACCAACAAATCGTGTACATCCACTGTGATCATAAAGTAGAATAGCTGATCCAGTATCTGCCATAGCAGCCAGCATCTTCAACACAGCTTGTCTTTATGTGACTTTATTTTTAGCATAGCTAAAGTGTGTCTGCTCATACTTTCCAGCTGACTAGGACAATTCTAGCTGTTCTTGTGGCTACTCAAACAAGCTTTGCAGTAAGACTCAGGTGAGCCCTATCTTTAGGTAATTCTTCATGATCCTTCCTAGAACTGCATAAATTTCAGCCTTACTTGTGCTCAAGACTTAACATTCAAGCTGAATGAGTGTGTGATTATTTTGACATCACATTTATGGTGGACCTATTCTATTTCTACTCTTTCCCTCCTGAGATGAGTTAAACAAAACCATGGGCAGTACTTGAACTATGTCAGAACCATCAGTTTATAAAGTGGAGTGCCATAATATTTTAATTACTCCTTTCTTTGACACATGCTAAAGCTTTCCTGAGTAGTTATGTCTGTGCAGGCAAAAATATTTTTACCAGTTCACAGTGATGTTGGAATGATATTTATTTCCTTTTTTTCATATTTCAAGAGAAAATACTGTCAGTTGCATATGAAGGAAAAAAAGCATGGTCTTTCTTTTGAGGAAAAAAAAGTGAAAATGCTTAGGGGACTCATTTACAAGGGAAATGCTCCCCTAACCTAGTTAATGACTGAGTTAGGTGAGAGGGTGTTTTGAGAGCATTGTCCCAGCGCTAGCAAGTGGTAGGTAAATTAATTGGTTGGTGGTTAGGGGAAAGTAAAAGACTTTTAGGACTGGTTAAAAAGGGAATGAATTGTTGTCTACTACTCATTGCTGATTTCACACAATGATGGGAATCTAGTCCGTGCATTCCTATGGTCCTCGAAGCAAGTGTCTAGGAAATGTTTCAAATTAAAGATGTAGATGGTTGTAAGGCCCCAGAATTCTCACTGAGTCCCTCAAAGAGGCTTATGCAGGTTTATTTATGTACCCTGAGTTAAATGCAAGGGAGGAATACTGGCAAGATATTCTTCAAGAGTCAAAACAACAAAAACTTCACTGGCAAACTTGAGACAGTCAGGGAACCTTAGAAAAAGTTTAAAGCAACATCGAATCAACATAAAGCATTTGACAAAGCATTAATTTAGCAAGCTCTAAGCCCATTCAATTTAACAAACTTCTACCCATCTGCTTTTAATTTACTCAAATTTCAAGAAGAAGGAATTAGAAGAAAGGGAAAGAGAGAAAGAAAGAAGAGATATGATAACGAACAAACATAGTTACCACTCTGTTCCAGCAGTGTTTCAGCTAATATGGGTGGTAGGGTCATGTGCTTGCGTCATGCTCTGGCTTGAGTACCCTTCAGCTTTCCTGGGCCTTTCCCCCAGGTGGGACGTCTGGTCTGGTAGCCACTCTGGGGCTGGGTTAGGGGCTCCAGGGGCGGGTACGGAACATTGCCTCTGCTGTGCCACTGGGGGCTGGGGTGGGGTGGGTGAAGCAACACACTGCCTCAGGAGTCTTGCCTCTTTCCCCACATGTGCACCTGAAACGTTTCAAGCAAGCAATTCTCCTCACAATGTTAATGATACTATTTTATTACAAGGTTATATAATACAGAATGCTGTCTGGAAAAGGTAATACAGTTGAGCAGCAAAGAGTAACATAGGAAACTGAGTGTTCAAGCCTGTTCACAGTTCATACCTTTAGAACTGGTAAAAAAGTTTTCCTTATGGGAAAGAAAGAGGTATGTAATGGATTCCTTTCCTTTCTAGTTTTACTTCTGATTTTTGTTTTCATATATATATATATAACAATAATATGTATGTGTATTTGTTATATATATAGTTCTAACTGCAAGAATAAAAGTTTAAACGTATTTCTAAATTATGCTTGAAACAGTGTCTTTTAATAATAAGACCATTAACATTCAATTAACTTATGAACTTGATTCACACAAGTTTTACAAAATATTTTGCATACTCACACAGATACGTGCTGCTTTTTCAAGTCTTGTACTCACTTGTACATCCTTAGCTACTCCAATAACAAGTGGGGGTTTCTTACCTCTAGCACATATATTAAGGGAAGAAGAACCATTATCTTTTAATTACTTGTATCTCAACTTTTAATTAGTGTCCTGCTCAAAAAGTTACAATTGTTTTTGTCTAGCCAAATCAGCATGTTGAGACTGTGCAAGAAGTACTTAGTAGTAGGCAAAAAGCTGGTGTGTTGTCAACACTGAGGCACAGTTCCAGAGCACAGTGCCATGCATTATCCTTCTTGTTTATGTACTCTCCTTCATATGTAAGTTAAATTTATGATAATTTATTTTTAGAGAAGTATCTCGGCAACCACTACATGGTTAGAAGATACTATTATTTTGCTGGGCATTGATATGTGACCTGCCTTCTGCAGTTGTACAGGACTTCCAGGTGCACTGAATACATTACGATAATGTATAGATATTCCTATCAATATAAAGATGAGAAAAAAATGAGACATTTTTGTAACATGTGAAGCCATTATCCAATATTGCAGTAATGGCAGTTCTGAGGAGGAATGGCTGAGATTCCCTTCTCTGCACTTAGGGAAGTTTCATGGAGCACTGGTGTCTGTGCACAGACAAGTAGTGATTTAGTAGGAGTCATATAGATCCTGCTACAGGACCACCCTGGGAGCTATAGGAACAGACAAAGAAGACCTAATGACTGCAAAGCCAACAACAGTGAGGACCTTCAGAACAGAAAGCTTAACAACTTAATAACTGAGAGGGAAATGGGAATGTGGTTTTTTTACCATCAATGCGCCAGGTGAGAAACAGTAACAAGTTTGAAAAACTGTAGAAATTAAAACTAGTATTTGTTCAAGTGGATAAGAAATGCTATAAAAATATCTCGACTGAAAATTAGAATATGATTTCCAACAGATAAGCCAGTGTAGCGCAAGAAGAACTTACCAGAAGTTGTTTGTACAGTGATACGAGCTTAAGTAGTTTTAAGTTGAAAGAGGATAGACCAAGTATCTAGTCAAGTTTTGCTCATGTGTTCTTTTGATAGATATTCTGCACTGCCCAGCAGCTTCTGAAAGCAAGTAGAAAACATGGAGATGTTTATATATTGGCTTTAAGGAAACCGTAAAAACTGAGTAAGTTTGTTTTTTACTAAAACTGGATACAATATATAGGCTTTCTAGTAGGTTTTGTTGCTACAGCTACAAGTCAACTATTAATGATGGTTGGCGAAGAGCTAGGGTGCCATTAATACTGCAGTTATCATCACCTGCTTGGTGTTACTACAATTGATGTCCTTATAATGCACATGAGAACATTTGCTTCAAAATATATAGAAACTCTCAGATCCCTTGGACTACAGATTTTTTCATAACATAGTCCAGACTGCATTCTTTCTGATGAACTACTGGGCTGTTTAGAAGTGAGTCTGCTTTTTGGGTAGGTAAAAACTACCATTAGCAGCAGGGTGCTGTCCTAAGATTGAGAAAATCTTGTACCTAGGGTCTCTTTTTTAAAATCCTTTCAACTGTACTACGTTTTACAAATTCATTTGTTCGTATAGTTGTGGCATTTGTTCCTCATATTAGAGCTAGGTGATAAAATTATGTGTTTTGACTTTGATGAAGCTTAATAAAACTGAAGTCAAAAAATCATGTTCAGAATTTTGAATGATTGCAGGGCAAAATTTGCATAGCTCTTGTATATTGTAGTGAATACACAGGCACCATCTGTTGAGAATGATAGCCATATGGTGAACTATTTATAGAAAATGTTTATATTCATTGTGTTGTTGATTATCTAGATATCCAGAAAACGCTCTTTTAAAATCTAGTTTATCAACACATGGAAAAATTTATTATGTGGTTTTGAAACTGAAAAGAATGCCAGCAAACTGCATGTGTTTTGTTGTCTGTGAAAGATTTTTTATAAAACTTTACAAAAGACTAAATCTGAGAAATGAGTGAAAAAACCCTCCAGAGTATTAAAAGGTAGGAAGTTCTCTAACAATTTTCTTTGTGGAAGAAACAAATGATGGAAGAGCAGTTACTGACATGATGCCAAGACAGAGAGCTTATTTCCATGTCAGAGGACAGCAGTCTTACGTCTAGTGTACTTCCATGTTAGTCTGTCTTCTAAATTGCAGATGCTCCCAGACCTTTTGTATCCAAATTTGCTGGATATTGGAAATTCATATTGTTGCTACAGCTACAAGTCAACTGTTAATGATGGTTGGTGAAGAGCTAGGGTGCCATTAATATTGCAGTAATCATCTCATGCTTGGTGTTACTATAATTGATGCCCTCATAATGCATATGAGAACAGGCTTTCTAAAACGCATGGGAGGTTATGAAAGGCAGTATCTCATTGCTCCTGTATCAAAAGAAACAGGTGAAAGGTATTAATCCATTAGTGTACATCTCTTGGTTGATCACAAAGTCAGGTTTAGACCCTTGTGCTGGATGTACCAAAAAAAAGCCAATGGGATTTTGTGGAAAATCTCACTTTGACCTTTCTGGGTAAGCAAGGATCCTGTTCCATAAATGAGTTGGTCAATAACAAGGTATATGTCACATCTGTCACCATAAGGATTATCTTTCATCTGCTTATCCTCTTCTGACATAGCTAATCAAACCGTACTGTGACCTTACAAAATCTGTCAGAAATATGCTTAGTTCCCTGCCTGGCACTTTTAAAGCATTGGTGGCAGAACATACATCAGTAAGCAAAATGGAACAGTATTACATACTGTTTGACTGCCACTCAAGCCCCTATCATGTATACAGTTACAGCATGAATTTCACAAGTAAATGAGGTTAAAGATGAGGCTCCCCATATGCAGTACACTTTTCTGATTGTTATCAGTCTCTCTCTTCTGCAGATATGTTGATGAATCATATGAATAAAACAATATTCTCTGATGACAATCTCCAACAGAAAGTGCTAAAAACATAAGGATTGCTGTATCCCAGTTAACCTTAGTTAATACGAGCTTTTTAATACTTGGAAGACCTTTATGATGAGGCCTTTGCCAGCCTTGTGATATGAAAGCATTTACTTACCAGGTGTCCTTTAATTAACAACTATAAAATTGCTTAAATAAGGTTTCATGCTAATTTGATGCTTTTTTTGTTGCTCAAACCTGGCCCCTAGAAAAAGTGAAAATGAAACAAATGGAAAAGAAGGAAGTGTTGCTGATACATCTTTTTGCATTCAAAAGTGTAGTAAGCACAGCACGTTTGCTAGGGCAGAGGCCTGTGATCCAAACCTCTTTCTTCTAATAATGTCTCACAGTATCTTGGTTCCCCATTTAAATTAGATCACATTTGTCCACATTTTTATGTCTTTTGATATGCTTTTGTCTCAGTTTAGGAGTGGTACTCCACAATTAAGTGCTCCCACTGAGAATCTCCAAACCACTGCTGCTTGCTTGCTCTCCCTTCTCCCTTCCCCGCCCCGTGGTTCTATGGAGAGGAGAATTGGAGGCACAAAACATAAAGGTCATGGGTTGAGACAAGAGTAATTTAGTGGACACAGCACTGAATGTTGAAAACGAGTAGTAACAGCAACAATACTAACGACAGAGGGTACAAGGAAGAGGCGAACAATTCACATGGAAGCCCCCTGACAGTAGATAGTTCCCAGCTGCTCCCTCCACCATGCTACACTGACCCAGAAGAGGTCCCTTTCCCCATCCCCAGAAAAATTACATAAGGTGATACAGAGTAACCCCCAGGTCTCAGCCATGTCCTCTCCTGGCTACTGCAAAAATTAATTCTGTCCTGCCTGGAACCAGGACACCTTGATGGGAATACTGCTAGGTATCTGCAATGTATTGTGTTAATAATATATTTGTGTATTTGTTTGTAGGATTTATTGGTTTCTTTCAAAGTATGTATCTTTTCTTCATAACTAGGTATTTTTGTGTGCTACAAACTTACTCAGAAGCATGGCACTTTGGTATTTTTATCACTTTCTAATTAACTTGGTGATTGCTATCCTGTGACTTGGCTGACTTTTCTTAAAAACAGGCATTTCCTTTCATCTGCAAATAATTTGCCCTCCTTTCAACTCTCTCAAATCCTGTTCTCACTAGGGATTCTTAAGTGGAGATAATCACGTTTGTTTTTCTTATCTGTTCTTTTCTTTTTCTTCTTTCAGACCCCTATTGATCCAGGTTTTCATTCTTAATAGATACATAGTTATACAGTGATTGTAAGTGTAATGTGTAATTGATAAATGTGTAAATGTGAATTAATTCATTGAAAGTACTGACTACCGTAATTGTACACAGTGGCTTAGCTACTTGTCTTACCTATAGACTTGCTTGCTATACCTGCAAGGGAGGAGGCTGCAGGACACAAACTGACATGCTAAAAGTCTGTCTTGTCCATCAAGGCATTGTTTCTTCCTTTTGCTGCTTTTAGATAAGGGATTTTTCATCAAAGTTATAGTAATGCAGAGTAATTCAATTTCCATACAGGGATCTCAATTTCTTTGCAAGCTGTAATGAGCTGAGACATGCAAGTCCCCTGTAAGGTAGACGGGGATGTATTAATATCAGAGTTAAACAGATGGAAATTCTGGTTGTAAAAGTTACTTTTGCGCTTTCTCCTACCCTGCAAAATCAGTCTGTAGCAAAGCAAAGAGTAGAGCCTAGCTCTTTTGACTATATTTAAGATACAAAGCTACCATGTAGTAGCTGATCTGTGGTGGCTGTTGCTGTGCGCAGTTCCTATGTGGCAAAAAAGGGGAGGTGACTCAGCTTTAGTGAGACTTTAATGCTTATCTAATTTGAATTAGCTTGCATTCCTTTTAGGAAGTGGTAGTCCTATTAGTTTTCCTCTGAAGGAGATGGGGAAGACTGAATGCTTTCTCTTGACCTTGAAACATTCACTGTTGCAACCACAAAGCAAGTATTGAGGACTGGTGGTGGCTACAGTGCAGATCTCAGACCTTTGTAGCTGTGACTGTTGTCTCATAGAGCTACGGCTTTCCCAAAGTTACTGGCTTCTCAGGTGGCTTTCCTGGATGAACCTACTCTGTCTGGCCAGGCTGACCCTGCTTAAGAAAGGATGACAAATCCCAGAGATCTTTTTGCTTTTTCCCCAAGTCCAGTTGTTAATGTCAAACTGACCTCAAAAATTTTACAACTGTGATGCAGATAAAGCAAGTTGGTCAGTTTTGCATGAACTCTTAATAGGTTTTGTGAAGTGAGTAGTAAGTTTAAAATCTGCCTAGACACTGTGATTTGGGGATTTCTGAAGCTGACTTATGATTTGACCCAGAAAAACTTTTTGACTGGGATTTTTCTTCCCCTCTTAACTTCTTTCTAGGGTCTAACAACAAAATTTAGTCTTTGTGAAGAGTGGGAAACCATTGTGCATCCTGCCTCATATACCAAGGAGGGAATTAAGAATTGTCATTCTAATAGTTGACACAGTAAAATGTCATTGAAGAAAGCTTTTTCATGTTAGTCTTTAGATTGACAAGTTATGACAAAACTGCATTCATGTTGCTTGAATACATCTTTTGTCTAGTTTTACATGCTTTTTGACTTGTCTAGAAAATGACATATTGAGGTTTTCATTAGCCTTAACCAGGTGTGATTTTCTTTATGGAAGATACCTTGGTAGGACTACAGCTGAAGGCGAGTAAACCAGTGAAGCTTAGAAATGCCACAGCCCTTCTTCAGATGGTAGCGGAGAATTGAAAGACTCATTAATCAACAGCCAAGTCACAGATGTGATGGCTTTCCTGCAATAGCCAACAGACTGTGAAAGTCACATCCAACATGCAAAACTGTTAAACAAGGCACATCCATAAACATTCTTAAACTTTTGTCTTTCCATTTTACTTGAAAAACACAACCCTTTCATGTTTTCATTATTGATTTCTTTTTTTTTTTAAACAAAAATATTTGTTTGTTTTCCAAGGAATACTATTTAGTTTAGGAAACAAAAGTAAAAACTGACAAGGCTTTCACCCTTGGCTCATTTTAATACAACAACACATTCATTTAAATGGAAACACAGTTTTGGTTGCAATGACTAATGTAAAGAGTTGTAATATTATAAATTTTTGTACGCTGAAAAAATGTGCACAGTAGTTTAGACAGAAAAAAAATTAATACAGGGATTTTCTGCATATAAATGACTGGCTATTTTCTCCATGATTTTCCAGTACTTCCCCCTACTACAAAAATTATCTGGAACAAAGATTCAGTTATGCTGTAGTGCTGCAATGTAGGCAATCATAAAATGTTTAAAGTGAAATTTCTTAGAAGATTTTATTAGTTAATCAAGCTGCACTGGATTTTTCACCTGCACTGATGGGAAAAACCCATAATAAGAAGCCAAAGAATGAAATCTTCATACAATTTTTCCACATCATGCTTCCTTTAATTCTCTGGATCCCCTGGAATGAAGGAGAGTCTAGTCAGAGGTCTTATACCTCCCCATGAATTTTTTTCCCTCAGATTATCTTTAAATTGATATATTCCCTGTGGATAAAAATTAATTTTACTCTGTCAAAGAGCAATAAGTATGAATTTGTTAGAATTTTTGTATTTGCTAATTTCTCGATCTCCTGAATTTTCATATTTTTCCCCAAAAAAATTGTTCAGTATAGTAAAAATTATTCTTTAAAATCTGAAGCAGATGAGAACAGTTTCCCACCGTCATCTGGGATGAGTAATTTCTTGATAGCCGTAGTCTGATCTTATGTTTCCCTCTTTAGAGGGATTTTCTCGATATGAAGATCTTACTTTTGATCTTCATATCGAGAAATTAATTTTCACTTGCAATCCATATTCTTCACTTTTTTTTATTACCAGGATTGCCAGTTGCAAAGTTATTTTGTTCTTATTCAATTTAAGTCAATTGAACTGTATGTAAGTATATTGCCTGCTGGCTCAGTAACACTGTAGTGCATGCAAAAGACAGGGAAACAGTGATGCTGCATTTGTTGCAGTCGCAAGGTCTTATAATAGTGGTATATCAAAAGTCATAACTGCTTTGCCTTTACAAGGTTCTGTAAGCAATTATTTAAATATACCTCTCTTTAAGATACATTTGTAACTGATTTTTTCTATTTACTCAAATGTAGTGCTACTGCTTGTTATTGGAGGGCTTCTTAAGGCATATACAGCTATCATGTTGTTGGTTTAGAAAGAACTCTTGCTATTTCACTTTAACAACAGTTAGTTTGCATTTTAAAGAGATTTCACTATTGGGATCAGGGACAATTTTAGTTTTGTTTCACATTTGACCATAAATTGTTGCCTATATTTTTGCTCATTAGCTTTCTGTTGTTGCTTTAACTCAGTAATTAAACACCTCTGTGAAAAGACCCACCCTCTAAAATAATACAGAAATTATCCTTTTGATTGTACTAATAAAGAGCGTGATCACTGAATTTAAATACTACCAAACTTCCCACAAAAATGTTAATGAAATTATATTGGTCAATAAATATAGTCAATAAAATAACTGTAATGATTTCTCTTGGGATAATTACATGGGTAATTTAACAACACATTTGGATAAAAACTGAGAGCATTTATGTGATATATCGTTAAACCTCTGTAAATGGTATATAGAAAATAAGAGGTTTTCTTGCCTTCCAAGTAAAAAAGAAATATTTTAAAATAGGTGGTAGCTCTTTAACAGTAAATTTGTTTTCCATTTCTGTCTTATTTTGGCACTGCATTATTTATTGCTTCATATGGAATCACTGTCAGATCATGCAATAGAAACTGGACTTTATGGTCTCTAAGTGAATGCAGAGACAACTGGGTATTCTTTTGCATATCTCAGTGGAAAATGGTTGTTGCATAAGAAAATTTGATAGAGCGGTTTCAGAATTTTAGCATTAAAAATGAATGTTCGTTGATCTCTGTCTATCTAAACTTCAGTGCCATATTGTTATAGTTCAGGGTGACCTATGGGATTCATATACTATGAAGTTATGGTCACAGGTCATTCTCCAACATCATGGCCAAGCCACAATATTTGGACATTAACTGGTCTGAGTTAACCAGCTTCAGGCTAAAACTTTCTGAGCAAGAAAAATTCAGAGAAACTCGTCTGACAAAGAGTACTGCTTTTTCCTATTACTTTTTCACCAGGAAAGGTATGAGCCCAGAACAAGGTTTGTGTGATGAGGCTTTCATAGTGTTTTCACTATTGGTAAACATTTTTTGTAGAACATTAAAAGATTCTGAGGTCTTAAAAGACTATGCTTTAGTTTGAAGCAACATACAGGAGTTGCTTTAACACTTTTAGAAGTATGTGTTGTCAGTTTGTTGTTTACTTATTGATATTTATTTCGGTGAGGATTGAGCTTCCTTTGCAGAAACTGTCCTCCCTAACCATGATATTTTAATTCTTCCATCAATTTATGGCATTTCCTGATGTGTTTTTTTTTTAAATTTGTTTAGTTTTCTGATTGTAATCTATCTGTGCTGTCACATGCTGAATTTTTTTTACATGGAGTTTAATGACTGATTAATCTTTTTATTCCATACTAAGACATAATCCTGAATCTGCTCATTCATATCCTTAATGAGTTGTCTCTGTGAATTCAGTACAATAACTTCAATTCAACCTAGACTAGATTGTATGGTTGCAGTTTTGTGGCATGAGAAGAAGACTATTTAGAATTAACAGTGTTTCTTTGGCCTGTATTTCTCACATATTTGGTTACGTGTCTGTAATCTGCAAAGAATGATGTGCTTGTGCCATGATACATGGTCTGTATCTTGTCCATATAAGTACACTGAAAACACAGGCTACGGAAATATTAATTAAAATTTGAATGGTAGCTTTTGTAGGGACCTGCTGGTATTCTAATGGTGCAGAAATCTTTTGTTGTAAACTAAGGCAATAGTGAAATATACCATTAGACTGTTCACTAAATCTAGTCCATGCCAAGAGCAGTTTTGAGAGATTATTTTTTTCAATATGATTCAGTTATGATTTATTAGAATTTTTTCTTAAATGTCAGTAACACATATCTGTGTTGCTACAGATCTGTTCATATGAGGACAAACCTATGCCCAAGCAATATACTGTGTTACTTGTTTTGGAACAGTAGCATGTTTAACTGAATATTTACCATGATGCAGCAAAGTAGAATTTAAAGAAGTGATGCTCTATATCTCAAGTAATATACATTTAATCTTTGGTTACTGTATCATCTATTGGTTTGAAATAAAAATTCTTAGAGCAAGTGGAGTTTAAATTAGTTCTTCCCACTGGGCTAAGAAATAGCAAAGTTATGGTTTCACAAAGTTGATGTCAAATACTCCTGCAGTTACTGTAATAAAGAAATTAGAATGAGGTTTTCCTACTGCAGTGAAATAGCTAAGGAAGAAGGATAAAGAAAGAAAGATAATTTTTCTGTTGCTTATAATACTTTTTTCATAGTTTATTGAAATGATAAATAATAGGACTGAAACATGTAGAACAAGCTTTGGCATGAGTGAATAAATTTTAAAAGAGATGGATTCTTACAGGGAGTGTGCACCCTGTGAACTGAGTGGTTTTTTCTTTAATAAAATTTTCTCAGCATCCGATAATGACATAAAAATAATGCTTTTAAATCTTCTGACGCAGACTTGTCAAGTTCTCAGTGGCATCTTGTAACTGTGAAAACTAAAGGGTATGTTTTAACTCTCCTTGGTTATGCATCTACATCAGGTTCGTCTCATGCTTATTCTTCTCCATAATTTTAAATGCGTGGGAGAATTTGATCAGTGTCCTTTTTATATTCAAAATGAGTCACCTTCTGTCTCAAAAGTGTCTTATTGTCATGATGTCACTGCATCTCAAGATTTGTGACCTTTGCTCCATTTGGATTCATGGTAGACCTGGTGTTTTTGCAAACTAGATTGCTTTTGTTCCCCTGCTAGGGGGTATCAAAGCCTTTTGGACTGAAGTTTTACGTGCTGGTAGGTTTGCAAATAAAAAAATAAATAGAATAAAATTAGTATACTAAAAGTACCCAACAGTAACTGAAAACACCCAACAAAGAAACAAACCTAAAGTTTATGTATAATAAGGACCGCCAGATGTCGCAAAGGCATCGTTGATGAAGTGGGTTTTTATCCAAAATGTGGCACTTATATGAGGAACAGTAGTATTGTGTTGGAGAGTAGCAGAGGCCATAACAGGTCAGTGAAATGTCCTTCAAACATCTGATTTTTACATTTGAGAATAGGCCAAGATGAAAAGATAACCACATATCTGACATTGGCATTACTACCATTTAGACAACCGATGCAATTGCCTTATTCAGTGGGCTCAATCAGATCTTTATTACTTTGAAACATACAGGTTTAATTTTGGTTGGGTTTTTTCTTATAAAAAATTAAGGTTCTGAACATTACCAGATCACAGACTTCCAAGTGTAAAATTACTATAATATGTGTAAAGTTATATTTTCTCCTTGTTCTTTTAAAATGTCAAATACTATTAAAAACATGACCAAGAATAAAGTAGAATTGAAAGAATTTGAACTGAGTTGAACAGCATGCATAAATCAGAGTAAAACAAGTTGAACTTGGAAATAAGTATTTGATGATTGATTTTTTATTGACACAGAATGAGTATGATAGTGGATAAAGTGATTTTCTATATTGAGAGAAAATACAGTGTTTTTCAACATGTCTTCAGTATGAATAGAAGCCCTGTCAAAAAGAATGAGGAACACGTAATGTCTTTTAAAAGGTAAATTAACATAAATATATCACTTAGTTTATGGTTCAGATTTTACAATTGAAAAATGTTGGTTTTATTCCTAATGTCATAAATTTTTCATTTAAAAGATAATTTTATTACCTTTTTTAGGTCCTGATAAAGCCTAATTTTAATGGAGTTCATTGTAGAATTTAGAGTATATTTAGAAGAAGAAATGCCAGTGCAGAAAATTAAGTCCAAAATATGTATTCATGTGCAGATCTTAGTCAAATCCCTAGTAATTTTAAGTACTTGAAATACATAATTCAACAAGTAAGCTGCTGTATGCTTGTGTTTAATGGGCTTTGCCTGAGTATGCAGAAGCTGTCAAGATAAAATATGTAACAAGCATCATTCTAATTTAATTATGATTATTCTTCAAAAATAAAATAAATCTGTATCTATGTGGGTTTGTGTTGTATGTGGAAATACGCAATCTTTATTGCTAAGATTGAATCTGATTTTGTTTTATATGATTCCTGCTGATTTCTCTGTTGCTTGGGCACATGCACATAGACCACAAACACATGATATATAAGTATAAAAATCATGTCAATTAAAATGTTGAAAATTTTCAAAATGTTTATTTCATTTATACTGAGTACATATATATATACACTTCACTTACATTTCTGCTTTTACATGTTATACATAAATAAATTAGTTACATAGTTTTGCATATGTGTATTTTCATAGTTGTTATTAAAGAAGTTAAATATGCCCTGGACTTTCCTCCTACTTCAAATAAAATGCTTGTTGAGAACTGATTTGTGAAAGCAAGCACATTTTCAGCTCTGATTATGGTTTTGATGACTTCTTTCTATTGTAATTGTGATGCCAGTGGAGTTCTGAACTTAATAGGCAACTCCTAACTTAATAAACATAGTTTCTTAATATTCCATAGATATCAAACTCTTTAACTCTACCTTTGAAGTCTTTGTGTGACAATGGAGGGTTCCTTAAGGCCCTGGGTTTTTAAATGTGAACAGATTTATGTATGTGTTTGTGTACTCTGCTTATCAGCTACATACATATGGAATACTTTTGTCTTGTTTTAAGATTTTATGTATATTTAACCTTTAGTTTAACTAGCAGGTTGTAAGATTTCCATAAAAAATAGATGAGCTTTGAACTTACTGAATGTTATTGGTGTAGCACAATCAATCACTTTTAAGGTTAACGAGAACATACGGTTTATTTTTAATAGTTACACTGGTAAAATTATTTAGCCTACAAAAGGATTTTGTATCCTGTTCTCAGTATTAAATCAGAATTTACAGTTTTTGAATAGCAGATTATAGGTTTTGTTATCAAAGTTGAAGTGGGAAAAAGACAAATAAGTATTTATGTAAACTTCTTGTACTGTGAATAAGATAATTGGTGATACAGTAGCTGTGGCGTCTTTCTAGAGCTAAGCTGATCTGAAATGTATTACAATTTTCTTGAATGTTTGTACTTTTGTGCATCCTGTTCTGTTATCTTTTAATAAAAGATGACTTATATAGGTGGTACCCAAACTACATCACACAATTCCTCAATGAAATAAAAAGTCAATACCTGAATGACAGTTTGGCAGAGGGAAGGGAGGGTATGGGATTTCACATGGTGAAAACATGCTGTGGTAACAAAGATGGAATCCATCCCTATATTGCATATCTTCCTGATCATATCTTTAAACCTGATAGTAAAAAAGAATATATATTTGTTGCCAAGCTATTGTAGGGTTTATTTCTGAACTCAAATCCCACTTATCAAGAAAATTGCATCCTCTTTGTCTCGCAGAAGGGTATACCTCATCATGGCATATTTAGTTATTTGGTACTATAATATTGTTACCTTGCTTGAAACACATGGTCCCTCTTGATATATAAGAAAAAACTGAATCCATTTCAATAAATTAATAGGTATGAGAATCCCAATCCATCGTTCTTTTCAGAGGTTCACATACATTGTAATGAAATGCATTAGGAGTTTTCTTCACTTGAAATCCAAATGAGACCCATTTTGGCTCACACCCTTGACAGTCTCTATTATAAGCACTGCTGTCTCCTGTTCATGTGTGGCCTTAGTAAAATGCTTCCTTTGTAAGATGCACAGAGACAATACAATGCCATGAAAGATGAAGGTGTCAAAACACAAAGTTAGAAGCAATCTAATCAATGCCTCCTGATTTAGCCTTTGAAGGCTCTCTTCATTAAAAGTCTTTAATTGTGAGGCTTATCTTGAGGTAGAGCTGTTACTTAATATTTTTCAGTGTCATTCTTTGGACAGTCATTTGTACCTTTTAAACGTAATTTCAATATTCATTGTTTCGTAAATTGGATGCCTTGTTAGTAATAGTGGTGGTGTGAATGACTTGCATTCAAGTGATTGAAGGTAGTAGTGTATAAATGCTTGGGTCTCTCCCCCTGAAGGGTAATGTGTTTTATTTCTCACTATGTCAGTATAAAATATATGGTTTTCATTGTGAGTCTTTTTACTTCAATGCATAGGAATGCAGGCTGGAGTATTTTGAAATTATAAAAGGCTTCTAGCTGAATCTTTCTGAACTTTTAAAATTTCAGATCCAGTGCAAACATTATTGATCCTATCTAAGAAGTAAAAAATGTGATGTCATATTATGTTATTCTAAAAAAAATTTGAAAAGATATGAGATAAAAAAAAGATGGTGCATAGGCTTTTTTCTTCACAAATGATCATAAAGTTGGTAGTGGTTTCTAGAAAGTAACTTCTGGAAATCAGTTAAAAACAAAATGGTTCTGAAAAAAGATAATTTGGAAAATGCTTTTAAAAGAAATACTTTCCACCTTAAAACTGTCAACTTAAAAAATGAAAGCCTACAATACAAGTAATCTTTTTTTTTTGTGAGCCACATGATATTGTTTTTTTAAAGTATGCATATATATATTTGTGTATGTTGAATTGTACTTAGTACCATGTGTATATGCATGTAACACATGCATGTTGTATATCAGCAAATGCAATTTCGTATTCCATCCTATAAAAATCTTGAAAGATGTATTGGAGAATGAACATTGCATGTGTTTATAATCTGTCATGAAACCTTCAACTGTTAAATGCCTGGAATATCAGGAAAGCTAAAACTCTCAGATATTGCCCTTGTAAGAATCAACAATTTTTAAAAATTTAACATATAAAAAACAAGGCAAAAATATAAAAACTATAGAACTGTTTTGCCGGAATCCTTGAAAATGGAAAAAGAATTGAGGCAACTTTGACCTGATTTTTAAATGACTAGTGTCATGAGTACAGCTGCTCTTAGTAATTATTTGTGATAGGTTGTTTTTGAATCCCATATGTATAGCAGCTCCAGGCCCAACTACCTCATTTGCTGGCACACAAACAGATTCTTCCAGGTGCCGAAAATTAAATTTTAATATATTATTTAAATATTAAGAGAATTACAGTTTCAGTAATTTTACTGCTACAGCTGGAGTGCAGAGTGTGTCTATACTCTACACAGCTTGTTGCATAGTCTACTACAATGAAAATTCCCATTGGCTTGAAATACTTTTGAGGAAGTAAATGTTTGATGTAAAGATAAAAACATACGTTTTCTACACAGTGTATTTTAAAAATATTGTTTGGATCTTGGCCTATTTTTAGACTAAGATTTTAAAATATTACATTGTAGTTTATAAGAATTTGTATCATAAAATGGATGAAAGTTTAAGAAATAGTAAGGAAAAACTTAATTAGCCCCTGAGGGCTTGAATAAGACAATTCCAAAAAGCTGTAAAGCAGATAGTTAGCCTAAAACATGTATTTAATTATGTTGATATATTTTCTGGATTAAAGTTCAGTCCTGTAACTTCAGTGTGTTTAATCAATGGAAAAAATGTGTTTCTGAATTGGGGATCTCAACACTTTTCCAAGTTGTAAGAGAAATATCTGGAGCTGAGTCATTGGTTTACTCCAAGTTTTTTCCCTAAGAAAATTAGAAAGGTTATCATAAAAAGTCAAGTAAGTGCTAAGTAAATTGTATGAAGGTATAATTGCACTGAACTGAAAATACCGTAGAATAAAATATGGTTTTAATGCCAAGAATTTTTTTTTTATGCCCATCCCGTCTGCTTGCTCATTCCAACATACTTTTAACTATGTTTGGAATAAGCAGTAACATCCAAGTTTAAATGTGGGTCAAGCAGACTTGGAATGCACTTCTCAGGTATTTTTTTCCTGATTGGAAAGATTATAATTGAGTGTAAATGTGTCCTGAAAAAAACCCAGTGCTATTTTACGCAGATTAGTAGTTACAGGGTCATCATCTAAGGATGATATCTCTTGTACTTCTGTGGTCTTCTAATAAATATAGCAATTCTTAATCTCTTTAATACAGCATCAAAGAATTAATTGATTGATTTTCACTATGCATCATTAGAAATCAGTGGCTCATTGGAGTACCTTGAGCCTCGCACTATACTCTATTTTACCAAGTGAACTTCTATTTTTACTTCTTAAAACCTATTAATGCTTAAAAGGGCCTTAAACAGGACTGTCTTTTCAGCAATCTGCATTCAGTGTCATTTAATTTCTTTCCTAACTCAGTGAATTGTGAAATGTTGTTTAGGTGAATTTAAGTTACGGATTTAAGTTCTCCACTGATTACTCTTTGTGAAGAGCAGTTCTTTCCACTGGTTTTCATTTTAGTATTGAATATTGATTTGGATTAATTTTAATAGTGAATAGATCTTTTATTCCATTGTAACAAGATTATGTCCACAGCTCTTGTCCGAAGTCCCTCTCAGAAAATCCACCAATCTTTGGTTTATATGATTTTTCTGAAAACAGGATAGGCTGTGTAGTGTTAGTACAAGGTCATGTTTAAGACAAAAGTTATAGCAATTTTTAAAGCACATTCTAATCTTCACAAAATCATTTTGGAAAAATGTAAATTGTAGTGCTTTTATCTTAATTATGTACTTGTATTTCACAATGAACAGCTATGGTAATATCTTCTACTATTTTTAATATTTATGGATTTTTTTCCATCAAAAAGTTCTAGAAGGAACTGACTTGAAACAAAACACCAGAATAAAATTAGAGAAATTAAGCTCTGAAAAGAGAATCATCACTGGGTCTCATAATGTTTTACTATCTACAATCTCAATTTCTCCATCTATCCAGTGACTTTGTTTTCAAAGTATCTGATCCTGCGTTGTGTACATATTGTGTTTATTTTGACTTTTACTATGATTTAAATATTTTTTTTTAATCTGCTAAATTAAACCAAATACTTTGGTTTAGGAATAGCCCAATTAAGTACACATCCATATTTTTGTAGGGTATGCATTGATTTCATTGATACAGAATCAGTCCCTAGTCTTCCATCCTATTTAAAATACCTTTCAAGTATAATGAATTATTGCTGCTAATAGTTAGCATAATGTAGTTTTGAACATTTCTTTTGACTGCTGTAAGGTATTCCCCTACTGAGAGACTCATTTTCTACTAAAGGAAGAGGATCTGATTCAGACTTAAAAAATACATATGCAGTCCTATATTCATTAAATAAATTGCAGCTTCATGTGCCTTTTCAGATCTGGTCTCGTGTGCTAACAATGTTACTGTTGGATTTTGTATCCTGACAAAATAAATCTAAGTGATTTCAAACTAAGATTGTTAAGGCTGTGATGCTATGTTGTCCTGGTTCCAGCCAGGACAGGGTTAATTTTTGCTGTAACTGGGAGGGGGCATGGCTGGGACCTGGATGTTATTCTGGACCACCTTACATTATTGCTGGGGGCAGAGGAAAGGGACTCTGTTCTGGGAAGAAGGGGTTCCTTCCAGTCAAGAAAGCAGGGCGTAGGGACCTGTCTGGTATTGTCTATTACGAAGGACTGTTTTCTGCATGTGAACCGTATCTTTTCTTACACCTTCTGTCATTTTTGTTGCTGTTGTTGTTTGTTTTTTTACCTCATTGCTGTTTTCAGTAAGTTGTTCTTATCTCAACCCACGATCTTTGCCTTTTGTGCCTCCAATTCTCCTCTCCATTCTGTTGCAGTGGGAATGGGGAGGAGAAAATTGGGGAGTGAGAGCATGTGGTTTGGAGAGTCTCACTGGGGGCACTGAAGTGGGTAATACCGTTCCTAAATCTCAAGTTACATTTATAACGAGACTTGGGGGGATGCAGATCGCTTTGCTTTACCTGTAGGATGTGTACCCCAGTCCCATGACACACAGGTCCACACATCTCTTTGGTCAACCTCAAGGCTGTGTCCAGCCAAGTGATGGCTCTGATCATTGTCCAGTCAGATGACTATACCCTCCAATTATATGAATGCTACTAGTGATAAAACAAATAACATTGTATCTTCCATTTTGTTAACTATTATTAATATTTACATTGACCAAAAATTAGTTTCTTACTGGATTCTTTCTGAAAAAGAGATGCCTAGAATATCATACATTGGAAAGCCATGTCAGCTGTTGCCTCACAGTGCATGATGTTGTACAAAACATTTTTTTTCTGAGATAAAGCAACCCTTATTTTATAAAAAATGCAGAATTTGTAGTTCAAAACTATCAACAGACTAGGTATTTCTATGTATAGAAGTTAAAAAGATTAAATTGACCATGATCAGAAGTATAATGCTAGAAATTTCTAAAACAGGCACCACTTTATTAAATTGAACAAGGTGATTTATCATGTCATTTTTGTCCCTTTTTAGGCAATAAAATAAAAAATAGCTACATTAGGAATCTATCTTAAGAGCTGAAAATGCATTATCTGAAGTAAATCCAGAGCCCAATTTTGTAATCTCACAAGATTAGAAGACAACAAACTGGTAAAGCAGTATGCTTTGCTCTTAAATGGGCTCTCATAATGGCCTCGGACTTTGTTTTCCCTTGATTTAATAAAAGATATTCCCAGACTGAAAGTGTGAGTCTAACGAAGATAATGATCAAATTTAAGTAAAGCTATGATTTCCTCTTGGGTGACTAAGTATGACTGAATTTTTTTTTTCTTTTAACATTTGAAGTATTGTAAAAAATGTCTTTGAAAATGTAGTACACATTAAAATTTACAGAATTCCTTACCTGTAAAACTAGCAGAGGAGAGAAGAGTCGGGATTCAGAAAAGGGGTTTTCCTTTTTCTCATTATAGTAAGCGGCACCTTAAGAATCTAAATCCATACATAAGACTCTTAAAATTAATGTGGTGGAGGATTTTAAGTTTTTCTTCACCACATCATGACTAGTTCTATGTGATTATGACCCCTAGATTCCTTAAAACTGTTTTCCCCCTTATGACAACTGCAGATTCACTTTCATGTGAAGTACTTAAAACATAGCCTTGTTTCTCAGGGAATTGTCAAATTTTAACATTTAACTGAATTTTCCTGAATGCTGAGATATGAATGATTGACCCCTCAAGATGGAACATGTCTAATTGGAAGTAGCATAAAAGATGATAATATCAATGGATTTCAGTGTAGTATAATCGTATGTTGAAGCAGAACCCTGAAACTCTATTACTACACATTGACATGCAGTATATTAAAAGCCAATGTCAGGCATCTAATTTTCAGGGAAAAACTTTCAGGACAGATTAATGCAAAATATGTATTTTAATTACAAACCATCATAGTCTAATCACCAACCCCCTTTTTCCCCCCCTTTTTCCCCCTTTCTTTCTGTTTCTTCCCTCCTCTTTCCACCACCCCTGCCCCCCCACCCCCCTGTATTTTTATTGTTCCCTTGTATTTCAAATGAGATTTTATTAGAGTTAAAATTCTGGCATTCTCAGATTGTAAGGGTCTACAAAATTTATTTTCAACATCTCTCCTTTTTCATGCTCAGTAATTAAAAATGGCTATGGGCATTTTTCGCCCTTTGAGATTTACCAACTGCTATAGCATTTGTAGAATGATTTCTTCACCTGCTTTTACATGGAATAACCAAATATCGAAGCAGCTTGAAGTGTTTTTTTAAAAAAAGATTTTACCTCTAGGCTTCTCATCTCCAGCACACAGGCATCTATGTGACTATTTCACCATTCAATTAGTTTTGAAATCCTGAAAACAAAAGTAATTAATAAGTCTTTTGTCATGGGTAGAAAAAGAGAGATGCCTTTTTAGTATTTGTATGTCATCATGCCAGGCCTAGAAAATTAGCCTAATTTATTATTTAAAACATTGGTGGGATTCCTAATTGCATCCATCATTAGATATGACACATTTAGAACTAGACCCATATCCAGTGAGAATTTTCCAGTTTGAATTTTGAAATAAAAATATTTTTCAAGAGATCCCTAGCTATCGCTTGTTACTATGGAAACAGCCCTGTTTGTCTAAGAGCTCTGCCTGCTTGCCAATGGGAGTGCGAGCAGCATCAACTAAACATATGAATACATCAAAGACAAATTCATATGCTCAATCTGATCAGCTCAATTAATGTAAGAACAGAAGCTGAAGGGGGTTAAAAGAGGGCATTCATTCAGGATAGATGAAGCCTCTTTTAGCAGAATATATACACCGGCCTTTTGGGGGAGGAATTTAGCACACTGTCAAAAACATTATCAGAAAGGAAAGTACTAGGCCTCCTACACCTAACAGATATGAAGCTGTCAGACAAAGAATAGCACTATTCATTAAATGACACTTATTTTCTCCCACTTTACAAGAATACAGTGAACGAAACAAGCAGGGGAACAGCTGAGAGAGACACTTTTTTCTTCTCCTGGTGATGACAGACATTCAGCAATTATGGTGATAACTAAGGAATACTAAACAAGAAGCTAGGCTCCATTCTGTTTATCACCTAAAATTTTATGTTACTAAATTTGCATGCAACTCTTGTTTTGTTTTATTATTTATGTCTAGGACAAATTAGATCCTTTTGTTTTTAACATGGTGCTTTCAGTTTGGTGAAGAGTGCTGCTAAACTATACACATTTTCCTGTTCTCCTTGTTAAATGGCCATATCAAGTTGAAGTGCTTTTGAAGTGAGAGAGTTTCAAAGCACAACAAAACTGCTGTTTCCAGTGGAGGGGGAAAGAGCATTAGTGTAATGGGAGGTATTGTGTACTATTTCTACCATACATAATTTAGAAGACAGTTAGGGAAAATCTCTGTTAATTCTCACCTTGACTTGCAGAAAGTAATAGCACTTTGTTACTTATTTTTAGTGCTGCTAATTACACATTCCTATGAAGTTTTTAGGTGTTTTGTAGGTTAGTTTTATAGCAGATAGAAGTGAGCAGGAAGTCCCTCAAGGCTACTGGCTTTTAGGAATCTCATACATGATGATCTGATTTAAGGTCTATTATCAATAGTCTGCTACTATTATCTGCATGATCATGTCCTGATTGATACTGACTTTGTAGCCATGTATTCTGTAATATGCTGTCAGGCAATGCTGACAGCTGCAATGAAAGAACAATAAATGTGGGGCAGCTCTAATGTAAAGGTCCAGCCAGGCTGTATGAAAACTGATAGCTGCAATATTGGCTCCTGTGTTACCACACATACCAGTCCCGTTGAGAATTTCTTTGTGAGTGAATTAAAATGGTCTCCTGATACACAGGTAGAGGGTGAGGGGAGGTCTTCACTTAGAAAACCTGCAGATTGGTAAAATGTCATGTTAAAGTCAATGGGTAGACATAAACTTAGTTCTGAAAAAAAAAGTTTCTTGTCTGAAAGATGGATGCACAAAAATTGCTGTGGGTATTTTTATATACTGATAACATAAGTACTTAATATGCTTCCAGCAAAGTTTTTGTGCAACCTTCTGATTTTTATTTATTTCTGCATGTGTTAAGATAATGCAGAAGGAAATCTGAAGTTTATAGTGTAATTAAATTAAAACTCCCTAATCTCATATCTGTTGCTCTAAAACAACCATAATGACTTGAACCAAGTCCTAAATTTTAGCTTTATTATGTGTTATTTCAGTATTATTTTCTGTATTGCATATTATTTCAGTATTATGTGACATACTGAATGCAAGTTGGTTTTTTTTTCATGTTGTGAACATATGTAAGTGTATGGCCTCTATTAAAGCAAAAAAACTAGTAAAATAAAAATAAAGCAACCAGTATATAAATTCATAATGGATTATTATAATCCTGTGTCTTTGGTTTATAGCTTTTTTTGTACTATTGACACTTCAAGAACCTGTAGGTCAAACAACATCTAGCTTGTAAAGACACAAGAAAACCATGTTTTCTTGCATTCTCAATCCTATTACCAAATAAACAATACTGAGATGTAAAAAACAAACTATAAATAGAAGTAGTTGCTTTTTTTGGATTATTTTATTATTTAAGTCTCCATCAAGTTCACACCCCATTTTTGTGAAAGATAAAAATCTTTTCCTCAGAGTTATGTTGGTCCCTGTTATAAATAGGTATTAAAAGAAATAGATATGAATTATGCTACCTTAAAGACATTTTTAGTTAAACATATTTTAGCCCTGATTGGGCTCAGAAAAGCATTACTTTTAACAAAAATTAAAATTATGAGTTCATAATTTCATGATGAAGATGCTAGTAGGTCTATTCATCTTGGAAAGAAAGAAAAGGTTTGTTCATATGCTGTTGTTTAAATCTTTCCTGACCTTGATAGAATATATTGAATTAGTGTTCCCCGAGTGCAGCAGCCCGCTGTGAGACCCGTTTGCTGTGTGCTGTAGCCATGGAGCATTTGGCATGCCCCATGGATAATGTGCACGCTGGATGGTAGTGAGAGACACTAACACGCCGTGTTGATGTTCGTGCGAGCATGCAAACTGTGTGCGAGTACTGATGCCTGGAGTTTGTGACACACCGCTTTTACTATGGAGGAAGTCAGTTTCTGACTTCATGATTATCTACTTTATAAACATTGTAAAGCGTAGGATCTATACTATAAAGGTATTTACAAACTTCTGCTGAAGTGTAAAGGTACTTTATAAGAGAGTGTACAGTAAGTCCAAAGGAAGAAGTAGAAAGTAGAGTATTTTGAAGATTGTGTACAAATATGTAATCTGCTGATTGATGAAACCAAAAGGCCAACTTCCTCTACCCTTAATCATAAAATGGCTTTCTTTTGACTTAAATGTTGGAATGGTGGCCTTTTTTGTACATTTTGGTAATCAGTATGCAGCATTCAAGTTTCTAAAGCAGTAAGATGCTTTTATATTACTGTTATTTAGAAAAGTATCTTCTTCTACTAGCTCTTTCCTTCTCTGTAGATAGAGGTTAAAATTACTAACCTTGATAATATAATTAATAAAAAGAAAAAAAAACAAAACTAAAAACAATCTAGTGTGACACCTTGCACAGTATGCCAGGCATCAGCCTGAACCAAATTTTAACTTTCACATTATAACCGTCTGAAAGTAGTGATGTATAGTAGGAACACTGACAGACCCTGAATGGCACTTGCATTGATATAGTAGCCCCACGCGGCACCCATAATTAGATCTTTTGTGTCCTTGCAGTTAGCTAAAAAATGCTCCCTAGTTTATTAGAAAAACTACCTCAAAGTTAATCATCAAAAGCTAAATTGTGAATTGATGATGGAAATGAAAAGTTATGTAGCAATAATATTCTTAGTTTTGAATTCATTATGGTGATGTCTGTTAGATTTTTGTTTAAAGACACTCCATTGAGTAAAGGTTTCATTCAAACGTATCCATCTGACACAACTCATCAATCTAACAAATTTAGCTTTTGGAACATGAGCTTTAATTTTTTCTTGAATAGGTGATACTCAATATAGGTATTTGTGGAGTATATTAGACACTGTACCTAATGATTAGCTTACCAAGAGATGTGAACATATCTTTTCCATAAGTTCTCATCATAGTTTTGACTTGTTAGAATTTCTGAATATTTTCAAATTTGCTCAGGTTTGCAATGAAATGCACATGAGTTGAAATATGAGCTGAGGTATTTTGTATGCAGTAGTAGCAGTATTGATCTGTAACGTTCTAGTATTCATGAAATGCAAAAGCTTCTATAATACATTAATTATTTTTAATTACTCTTATTCTAGAAGAAAAATGTAGACTGTGATAATCTGCATTTGGACAGGAGCAGGAAGTAAATTTTCTAGTTTTTCTGTTTAAGCAGTTATTTTTTATACTATTCCCTATAATACAGAGAAGCTCAGAATGTTATCAGAAAATCACAGTTCAAAGCAGAAGGCAATGTTTTGAACTTCTGTGTTGTGCACAAGAAGTAAAGTAAAAGATTGCTTTTTTAGGATAACCAAAATTAATAATAGGCCAAGAAAATATTTTGTTACATACAAGATGTAATGACATAAACTTAATTGCACACTGGAGGTCACCCTTGCTACTCCAAACTTTTTTATGGTTTTCTAAAAAAAAAAAAAAGCAAGCAGTCTTTTAATATACATGCTGAGCTTTTAAAAATACTTCTTGCAATGAAACCAGTAAATCAAGTACACATTTGTTATTTTGTTAACTCTTTAGTTGTTTAAGCAGTATGCAGTATATGTATAGGTCTTCAGAAAGAGTTTTTGGGGTGTGTTTGCCTCAAGTCCCACAAGGATTTGATAGTCTGCATTGCAGCCTCTGCTACAGGCAATTCCTTTTATTACTCTCCAGGAAAGTTAGTTTAGAGTTTGTTTAGAAGCTGGTTCTAGCACAGCTACCTAAATTGCCATTACTTTCCTAGGTTACCTTTAGGCCCCATCCAAAGGCTTATAAAAGTATTAAAGTGCCATCAAAATAACTATTATGCCCTTAAATAGGTACAATTAAATGTTTTATTCAGTTGATGGAGCAAAGTGCCAGCTTTACTGTTGATTAGCCTCAAAACAGAGCTGAAAGGTCTTGAGAAAATCTGTCCACTGGAGCCATAGAGGTCTCAAAGAAGAAGTTTAAAATTTAGCCAGTGTCCTTTTATTTTCAGTCTTTTCCATCCCAGAAATCCATCTGATAGATCAGACATCCGTGACCTGTAGCTGTCAGTATGCAGTAGTATAGGGAAAATGTTGTGTGAGGGGGTTTTTTGGGGTTTGGGGGTTTTTTGTTTTGGGGTTTCTTTTGGTCATTCTGCTAAGTCACCATAATTCAGTTAGTCTTCAGTAAAATACGGATTTTTTGGATGAGGATAAAATTGGCCCTAATTGGTAGCTGATGTTCTGCTGTAAACATGGCTGCGCTAACCAGGTAAAACTTTACTATGAATTTATTCTGTTGGGATGTAACAATAAGGTCACAATTCTGAAAGAGGCCTGCAAATGTTGTGTACCATTATCATAATCAATTAGTAAGTGATGCCTGTCCAGTAGCTTTAACTGAACAGACAATGAAGAGGTGGAAAATGTGAGGAGAGTTGGTTTTTGACTGAGAAACAAGAACAAACTCATTCCCATCAGTTCCCCAGTATTCTAGCATCATGTCAGCATGAGCAAGTCATGCCTCCTAGCTGCCCATTAAAGCAGTCCAGTCAATTGCCTTGCCAAAACCAAGTAGCAGCCAATATAGGTATTCACAATTCAAACTGGTTCTTCACAAACAGTTTGTGAGTATTGAGAATTTTTTTTCTTGACTTGAACCAACAAACACACAAAAACCCATAACAGAATGCTTTCTGAGGGAGAGATTTCATAAGATCTAAGGAATTGTATGAATTTAAATAAACAGTAGTAAAATTTTTCTTCTATAATTTCTTTAAAAGTGCATATGCATTGAGATCACTGAGTCATACCTAAAATCAAAATGAAATCTGTGAAAAGTACAAGTTAAATAAACTGACATACTGTCAATCTGTATTCTCATTCAGAAGAGACAACAGATATATACAATTGATAAAAATTAGAGAAGTGAAAAAAGCAGAAGTGTAACCATAGTATTTGAAAATAAGTTAGAGTTTAGTTGTAGATTTCTGGAAAAAAACATACAGAATCTTCATATTCTATTACAATATGACCTCTCATCTTAGAAAAGCTTCTGAGATACCTATCATATCTTTATAAATAGGAATTATTTCATCACAGGAAAAAAATAATGAGAATCTCATAGTTAGATCAATATCAGTTTGGGGGGTTTATGATAATGAGGACAAATGAGAACCTAAAGGAATGTGTTACGTGGTTTTTTTACGATATTTGTCATTTTATTATGTATAAGACATTAAAAAGCCATGGATGGCACCAAATCCATTTTTACTTATTCTGAGTTCTCCCTCCATGCTAACATGAAAAATCCTTTGCAGATATTTGAGCTATTTTTAGTCTTTATAAGCCACAATTTAAATTAAATTTTCCTTGGTGATTAATTGTCATAATTGGAAATAAAAGTGTTGGTGTAACTCTTACAATAGAATGGAACCAGTTGAATTTTAAGATGAGAGAAACTTTAGTAATAAATTTCAGATGTTAAAATAAACTAAATTTTTGCTGTATGAAGATGCTCCTAAGGAAGAAAAACAAAAATGCGTAATAATGGTGGAAGTGGATTTAATTATTACACAGTCTGTTTTGCAAAGAGTTTTGCAAAAGAGTATCATTATGGACACATAAAAATACAAAGAAATTAAACATTAATTAAAAATTCACTGTCATTGTCATTCATAGTAGCTAATGGCATCAAATTGGTAAAACATGCTTAACATGTTATACTGGTAGTTTTAGTCAATATGTGAATAAACCAGTTGTAGAGGTAACAGATTAGCCTGTTTAGATTAGGCACTCAATTTCATAGTACGTGTATTGTCAGTACTTGAGGAATTTATTAATTTTTCACATTATTTTACTCCTAATCCAGAACATATGACTGCAGAACTGAAATATGTCAAGAAAAAGTTAAGCCAGTGTATTTTAGGATATAAAGTTATATAGTTTAATTCTTCATAGTAACATTTTTTTCCTTGTCTGAGTGACTCTAGTGTTGGGCAAAGCTAGTATTTCAGTGTGCATTTCTGTTCCAGTTATGCTATTTCTAAATATCTGATGGTTATCTTTGGAAATTGCTTCATTTCTGCCAAGGTATTTCGAAGTTTCAGTTGTGAAATCTTTATTTCCTAATGAATGTGGGCTTTTCTCTGAAAATTAATAACAATCAAGTCATATGATGAAGAGCATGGCTTTGAAACCCAAACCAAAGCATTTTAGTACTGTATCATTAGTCTATGAAGCTAATAATTGTGCTTCTTCCCTCATTCTTTTACAAATGGAAATGTGTGTTCTGTGAAATACCTAAATTAATGTTTTTGGGATTTTTTGTTTAAAAATTTTATAAACTCTGCAAATTTATGGAGCAAGATGTATGGACCAATAAATATAGATACTGTTTGTTACCTATAGAAGTGTATATGAGTATACATATTAATTATAACAATATCATATCACAGAATAGAACTTATACTTGGAGGGGTGGGATTTCTGATGATCTGTGGGAAGGCATTTTGCAGTCTCAGACTATGCCAAAGAAAGGATTTTTTCCCTTCTTTTTAGAGTTTCTTTAGGTCAGAGGACTACTGTCTGGCTTTAGTCAGTCTTCTAGGTAAGCTGCTGACACCTTTTTAATATTTGAACAGACTTTGAACATCACAACTCTAGGGGAAGGCACTGTGGCAAGTGGAGATATTCATATTTCAGAATACACCAGCTAAGAGCCCTAGTAGTAAGAATGCACATCTTATTAAGGAAAAATGCACTACACTAGCCAGTTTTTAGAATGAAAATGTGTCCAATTATTGCATATAGTCTGGCCAAGGAGTGGATGTAATGAGGCTAGGACATCACTTATTCAGCCATTTTTGGATAACCCTGGTCTGACCTCATGGCTGACCCTGCTTTAAGCAGGAGGTTGAGCTAAAGACCTCCTAATGTCCCTTCCAACCTGAATTTTCCTATGATCTTATGATCGTCCACCAGGATTGGAAGAAGTTTCCTAGCAACAAGAAACTGAAGGCATTGGTAATGGTTGAAACTTAGTGTCCGGAAAAAATCCCAGAGTTCTAATCTATGAGTTGAATTGACCAATATTATGTATGTCTCCCTTAAAGCAACGGAAATGGTACATTCATTGTGAGTCCTTTGAAATGTGTTTTCTCTGCACATCTGTCATGCTCTTCATTCCCCTTTGCACAGATCGCTCTCTCTATTTCTGATCTGATTTCATCCATTGACTGGCTGATGGACAATATTGATATAGCTGCAGGTGGTGATGGATAGGTAGCACTGCAGCATCATCAATACACTGCTGGTCCTTCCTTCTGTGATATTTCTCCCAAATCATTCAATTGGGTGTTGCATGCCGAAATGAGGAGGAGTAGAAAGTTCTGGAACTTAGTATATGGTCTGGTATTAGAGGAGGCACACTGAGAAATTACTCGTTCCATTTTAGTAAGTTAACCGGGAATTCATTAAGCTCTCTTAAGTGGGATAACTATTATTTATAGTCAATGGAGTTACGAGTTATGGGAATAGCATTGATTCTGTGGAGACATACCAAGATTAATATGAATGTCAAGCCCTCTCCACTGGTAGAGAAAATTACACAGCGTGACAAATACTGGACTGAAACCTTCTGTTGCACAATACTACGTGAAGAGGTAATGTAATGAACTTTGAAAATGTTAGAATATAGGAAAACAATTTTGTGAGAATACTCAATTTGAATTTCCTCAATACTCTTCTACTATTCTACTCAGAACAGAATGATAGTTTCACATAATGTTTGGCTGTAGTGTGAGCTGAAAGTTGTCCTGATTGATAAAAAAAAATATTAATAACTTCTTGATATAGAAGCACCTTCCCAGATGCAGTGGAGGCTGATATAAAGTAATCTTGTCCTATAATGAAGTTTCAACACAGCCTTTGAGAAAATTACTGCATCCTTGCTTTGATGTTCTGCAGTTTGTGCACAAATATGTCACAGTTTTTCTTCAATATAGAACATCAGTAAATAAAAAGAAGTATCTGCTTATGAAATGTCACCAAATACATACAAACTGGTTGTTAGAGTTATGGTTGAGGCCAGCGTGCCAGAGTTACCTTATTCAGTAGGTTCTTGCTCCTTAGTTTATGGGCTTAATAGTGTTTACCTCTAGCAAGCAAATGAATGTGTATTTAAATCAGAGATTTCTGGTCAAGTCTGAATCACTAACTAATTTTCTTGTCATGGGGGAGGATACTCTTTGGCCATTATTTTAATATGAGAGAGAATAATCTCTTTAAAAGATCAGAGAACCACAGAATATTCTGAGTTGGAAGGGATCCACAGGATCATCAAGTCCAACTACTTAAGTGAATGGCATGTAGAGGGATCAAACCCACACCCTTGTCATTAATAGCACCATGCTCTGGCCAACCAAGCTAATCTGGGTGGACTGGACTGTCCTGGATCTTGATCTCTGCAATCAGCATTTCATCTAGATTCATCTATCTGCTTGCTTTGAGTCAGAAGTTAGTGTATAAAGTGTTAAGATGCCAAGCAAGGAAATAAGAATGCAGATGCATAAGCTTCTTCAGAAGTTCTTCTTCTGTTTGTTTGCAGACTAAGACAGCTCATTAGCACTGGCATTCTGAGCGATATAGACCTCAAATATGGCTAAAGGCATATTTGATTTGATCAATGATTTAATAGTAAGAATTTGCATATATAGAATGCATGCTCTCATAGAAATAATAAACTGTGGAAGTATTTGAACTGTATAGATGTTGGAAATCCTTTTGGGTTTTTGTTTGTCTTTTTGTTTGTTTGTTTTTCAAAATCTTTATAGAAATAGTTTAGGTAAAAGCATCTGATGTCTCAACCTCCTCTTGGTGCTGCAATTTTACCTTGGTTAAATTGGTGAGATCAGTTATTTATCAGGTTTGCAAGTCTTAACCATGCAAAGGTATGCAATAATTTCTTGAATAACTAGCTTGATTTCTGTTCTTGTTTTTCTTATATGGTTGTTCTGCTCTTCATAACTATTGAAGAATTGTTATGGTTTCCACCATTTTTTTTTTTAATTGAAGAAACTTTGAAAGTTTTACTAGTGAAGCAGTAAAATAGTGCATTTTTGTTAGGACTGCCTAGGGAAAAATTAGAGCAATAGCATCAACTTGCAAATAATTTTATGATAGAAATTTAAACAAAATTTAAACATTTTGCTTTGGATTGTGAAATGGTTAACCCTACATTTTTCATAAAATCTCAGATTATGTTTTGGAATTCAAAACATCCCTAATGTAGGCTTCATACTTACCCAGGTTTCTGTTAAGAGTTGTGATGTTGCTTGTTCACTAGAGATTCAAGTATGTCAGGTCTAGAAATAATAATCTTTTTCTACCCAGAGTGTTACCAATCTTGTTTTAATAACCATCCCCATATTCCTCCCATTAGCCAGTAAAGAAATTAATAGTATCCTAATGCCTTATGGAATAACTTTCAGATCATTTAATTGTTCTTCAACTTTTATATTGTTAGGCTGTACTAATAAGTCAGAAGTGTCAGAGGAGAAAGTGTCCGCAAACTGTCATTATTCACCTGCCTGCACAGTGCAGAAATATTTTCCGATAGATGTGACTGTCCTGAATCATCATAAAAGGTTCAAACAACCTGTACAAAAATAGCAGCTTTAAATAATTGTAATTTTAGCATGAGAAAGGAAACATGCCAGGAACCTGAATTTCATAAAAACATGCTACATGTCTGTCTCATATACTACATATGAAATGTGTATTATAGTGTGGGCAGAAGACCCATACACATGCCAGTGGTTTTTGTTTTGAGTGGGGTAATCAGTGTCTTAAATTTTTCTGAATTTGCCTTCCCCTAAACCCTTCTACACAGATATAGATTCATTTATTTAAAATGTTCACCTGTAGTGCAAAATGTTGGAAGGGGTAATATCTAATAGCTTTAGAATCAAGGAGAAGAAGTCAGAAGAAAGTTTATCATGTGGACTGTCTCAGCTCCACTTTTCCTTGCAAATAGGAGTGTCCTATGATCTGTACTGCAGGTTGGACACTGATGGCATGTTTCCCCTTTCATTATGTATCTGGTAAACAGTTCTTTTTTATATTGTGTATTTAATAGTGATATTAATAACAATCCTAGTATATTTAATAGAGTCTAGATGATTAGTATCTGAAGTGCATCATCTTTTGTGAGCCCTGAAGATCTGGTGTATTTGTGTCTCAGGTGCAGATTCATTTATAGGGCAGGTCCCATGAGAATGAGTTTTGACTGGTCTTGTTTATTCCTAGTTAGATCTTTCTTTTTTTCTCCAAAGTTTCTAAAACTGTAATGGTGCAGGGTTCAGACATTTTGAAGCAGTCTGAATATGTTTTCTTTTAGGCTGTCTTGATGGATGTTTACTTTTGTTTCTTATCCCAAACCAAGCCTCTGTAGAAGTGCTGGCTGAATACCATGTGCCTTTTTCTTCATGAAAGATACAAAAATGTGTTACTTCTCATCAGGAAGAAATGATTATATTATCCATACAAGGATGGATATGTTGTAAATATTCATAGAAGACAGCTGCAAGCTAAAAGATGTTGCTCCCAAATCATAAGTTTCTTAATTACATCACTGTAAAGAAAAGATCAAAGATAATGTGACTTCATTTGATTACTGAGTCATCCAAATAAGCAGGGAGCTCTACTGACAGTTTTTCTGAGGTAGCAGATTGCAGTTGGTATTTAAGGAAAAGTATTTTAAAACAATGCCCATAATTACACTTAGAAGTATTAAAATAACCTCTGTAGTTTCCTAGGGTTTGATGGAGCTTAACCATTGGCATAATGATGTTTTACTGAGGCTGTTCTTAAGATATTTGCAAGCACCTCACTGCAGGGTGTAGGTGTGGTGAGTCACCCATTCAGCACACAGCTCTCATTCATTCATTCCCACATTGTAGCCTCCCTGATTTTGCATAACCTATGCAGCGTTTTGTTGTCAATCAACCTCGGTTTTGTACAGTAAGCTCTCTGGCTTTCTTTTGACTTGAATGAATAGTGCCATTCATTCACATCATACTTTTCTGAGGATACTATTCTAAAGCAAGGATCAAGCACTTGGCTTCTAATGTGCAAGAACTGTGAGACAAAGAATTTGTGCAAACCAAATAACTGGAGGAGAAAAAGGAAGGGGACAAAAATTTTTTTAGTAGGGATCATGCAATGGAGAAGGCAGAGCAAGCTTAGTCATTCCAATCTGCCACTTGTCATGCCATGCTCCTCTAGAAGGGAAAGCAGTCTTGACTTTTTTGTCTTTCTGATATTCCAAAATTACAAAAACATTGCCCTACACATTTACATGTTTGGTTTGTTTTTTGGGGTTTTTTTAGCTTTCTTCTGAGAGAGACCAAGATTTATGTTTTTACCTCTGGTAATTTTTTTTTAGTTCTTGGATACTGTCATTCTTGCTTCAACTGTTATCACACCTATGCCACGCTCAGCATGGCTCAGATACAGTCACACTATGAAAGTCCTTCTGGGGAAGGTAGTAAGAGTGAGAGAAGACAGTGGCTTCTAGGAAAGGATTGCAGGAACAGAGGAACTAATCACAACCTGCTAGACAAGAGTAAGCAAAGAGTTACTGCATGCTGGTAGTTGTGGCCTGAAAAGGGAAGGGGAATCAAGTAGCAGAAAGAAGAGTGGTAAATGGGCTGACTATTCCTTCCTGCCAAACACAGAAGAACACTAACTGTTGATCCCACATGATCCTTTGTTTGAAGCTTTAATACTGTCCATAAAACTTACCTGATTTAAAAGCAAAAAACTTCTGCATCATCTGCTATGCAGTACAAGATGTTGTTTCCTACCTGATCTTTGTGATTTGTGAATGCCTTTCTGATGCTACCTTAATAATCAGTATAATCATCTAGCTTATCCCTTTAGAGAAAGTCATCAAGTCATCTTGCTGCTTATTGAAACATCTGGGAAGGTATAATTCGGTGTACTTCTCTCAATGGCTATAATTTTTAATCCTTTAAAATTATTCTTTAGAACTAGCTAAAGCTGATCTCTGATTGAAGTTGATGTCTTATTTTAAGACAATTTTACAGGACGGAGACTCTGAAGTAAGTTACCTTCCCTTTGTTTTCAACCTCTCCCCTCTTACTAATAAGGAGAGACAAATTGAAAAAGATACAAGTGAAAAAAATAACAGTTTACTAAAAGAAAACAGCAAAACCCAAGAGATACGAAGCTGCTGGGTCACATGGTCCCCTGAGGAAGAAAGAAAACAAGATGGCTGCTGTCTGGGCAGCCCGCGTGGGCCAGAGGACAAAGACAAGATGGCGGAGAGGCCCCTGCTCCAGACTGCGGGGCTGAGAGAGAGAACAAAGG